>CM070031.1:5825907-5873407 GCA_036247105.1 Cirrhinus mrigala
AAGTATGTCTTTAAGAATGTGAGTGTACTTCTAGGTCACACTCTATTAATGCTGTTATATGTATAGTACAAAAAATACATTTTCTTCATTTGGTCACATCATGACAATTGAAAATTAATATTGTAGTAGCTCAGCAACAAACAAGAGACTTTAAATTAGCCCCCCTTTCTACACCATATATCTAAAATGATATCTTTTGAAGCTAGTCACACAATTTGGTGACAATAATATACAATATTAATACCTGAAATACTTTCTGAAGCATTGTTATTAATGTTGGTAAATCTGACAATAACCTCAAAAAGCCAGTAACTTAAAACTTAACATTTTGGACTGACTGACTGAATGAAAGAATGAATGAATGAATGAATCAATTAATTAATTAATGATTTGATTTGATGTATTTATTAGATGTATTTTTACTCTTTTAACTTTATTTATTTATTTATTATTTATTTATTTAACCAATTGTTTATTATTTACTTGGTTATTTATTTATTTATTTATTTTCACAATCATTTATTTATTCATTTATTTATTTAGTTCTCTAATTTATTTATTTGTTTATTTATTTATTTATTTTTATATTTTTTTTCCATTCATTTGTTTATTTAGTTATTTGTTTTAGATGTGTTATTTATTTATTTATTTTGTTTTAGATGTGTTATTTATTTATTTTGATTTAGATGTGGTTTTTTTTTTACTTAATTAATTAATTAATTAATTAATTTATTCAGTTTGATCTCCATTATTTATTTATTTATTTATTTATTTATTTATTTATATTCAATCTATCAGTTATTTTTTAGTTATTTTAGTCTAACATTTATCTATGATTTGAACACTGTAAGAAGAGATTTTTTTATTATTTATTTATTTATTTATTAAAAAGTTTATTTATTTACTTTTTCATTTGTTTGTTTGTTTAAACTTTTAACATATTTACTGTTGGTTTCTTCTCTTTTGGTTTAGTGTCACCTGTTTATGTCACATGATATTGGGATTTTGGGGCCAGCATACTTTCATGACCTGACATGATACATAGTATGGCAAAGTCTTTACAGCATGCTTGATAAATGCATTAAATGTGTATTATATTACACCTCCTGCATTATTCCATTGATCTCCATGATCATTGGCCATGGTTGGGTCTGAGGGAACAATGGCTGTGTTGATGGGACACGGGCTCCGCAGATCTCTGGCCACCCCTCCAGCGGCCCGGCCAGCAGCCGTGGGGTTGCACTAATGGGCAGGCGGGCGGACGGGTGTCAGGGCTGCTAGTAAAGGCTTGAGCCCTGCAGCTGTCAGCTGGCACACTCCCACCTCGCAGAGAAATGACAGCTTTTGTCAAAGCCAAACGCCTGCTGGGGACGAGAGGCCTTTAATCACACACAAACTAAGATGCGGGAGGAGAGTTTACCAACTCCAGCATGCAACGAAATGTATTCTGAATGTTTTCTAATGCTTTGTTAATATTAGACTAACCAGCCTGAGCCGTGGAGATTTGCTGTTGATGGTCACATGTCTAGCAGGAAGTATGGCTCCTCTTTCTGGCTGGATTTAAGTATGCATACTTCAACTAAGTAAGAAAACTTTACACTCTTTATTTATAATGATTTTTTTGGGAACACCATTCGTGGTTCCCATGTTATATATGCGTCTTAGCTGTCTTTAGCATGTTCTAGCATGTTGTTATGGGGTCACTACCCAGATAGCACACGTATGTCTGCAAGATGTACAATATGTTAAAGATCATTTGATCTGGAAAGCGTCTGCTGTGTATAAACATTTGATAAACGTCTGTAAAATGTCAGTTTTACATATATTCTAAACCATAAACATCTTAGACGTCTATGTGATGGGAGACATCCTATAGACATATTGCAGATGAGCAAACACTCAAAAAATACATCTTGCAGATGTAAATGCAGACGTCAAATAGACATCTCTGAGATGTACATGCACTATCAGGGTGGGGTCTTCTGGGTGGTTTTAGCATGTTGTTTTGCAGTTGGTAGAGTATTCTGAGTGGATTTAACATTTTGCTATGCGATTGCTAAACTTAGAAGTCGCATAGCAACATGTTAGGCCCCGATCAGACAGATGGAGTGAGAGGCACCTTTTTTAAATTGTTTCCTATTGGCAGTGAACATTATGTGCGCTGTTTATGCGGCCTGGGCGCCTCGTGTTTTTGCAGGAGCGCTCAGAGCACCTGAGGTTGGAAAAAAAAAGCAACTCTGAGCAGAAAAGCGCCCGACGTCAAAGTTTTTTTCCACTGTCCAATCAAATGAATGGAGAGGCGGGCCTTCCGTTGTGGTGATAAAAGTTTACCATTGCTTAGAAAGTCCAGAAACTGCAGTGAAAGGAGGAGAAACTTTTGGTGTCTGTCGCGGGTTACCTGGAGCTGTATTTTTTAAGGTTTTTGTTAATATAACAGTTTACTTAACGGTATAAACCAAAGATGTTTTGCTTACGCTATAATCCTTTGATTAGACTGACAGGTTTTCAGACCTAAAAAACGCGTTCGGTGTGATCAGGCTGTACTCTGGTTTTAGCATGTTGTTATGGAATTGGTAGGGTGTTCTGGGTGGTTTTAGCATGTGTTGCTAAGCAATTGCTACGGTACTCTGATTAAATCATGTTGTTATGTGTTTGCTAGAGTGTTCTGAGTGGTTTTAACATGTTAGAATGTGATTCCTGAGGCACTCAGAATAGTTTTAGTGTTGTAGTGTTTTTTGTTTAATATTCTGGGTGATTTTAAGGAAAGGAATGGAAAAGGACAGGAAAGGTTGTAAAGTGTGGCCAAGTACCCTGTTGAAAAAAACAACAACATATGTTTTGAAGCATGGCTGCTGGTTTGAGCTGGTTTAAGCTGGTCATGTGCTGGTCTTAAGCAAATATCCCCTGCTCGGTATACTCATAATTTGTGCTCTGCATTTCACCAATCCAAGTGCACACACACATCAGTGAGTAGTGAACAAAAACACACGCACCATGAACACAAACCTGGAGCAGTGGGCAGCCATTTTTGTCTCATTGTATTGAAGGTCATTTACTTTAACCCGGTCCGTGGCGGTCAGTGCTCCGAATCCTAACCACTAGACCACCAGCTTGGTCTTAACTGGTCAGCAGGCTGGTTTTAGAAGATATTGGCCACTTTCTTAGCTGGTCATGCTGGGAGATCAGCTGGAGAAACCAGCTAAAACCAGCCTGACCAGCCTAGCCAGGCTGGGAGACCAGCTAAAACCAGCTACTTCCAGCTTAAACCAGCTAAGACCAGCCTACCAGCTTAGACTGGTTTTAGCTGAATCTAACCCGGGCTGTGGCTGTGAGTGCTTTGAATCCTAACCACTAGACCACCAGCATGTGGCTTTGCAGGCACTCTGCTTTTAGCATGTTGAAAAAAATCAGAGTGCTTCAGCAATTGCATAACAACATGCTAAATCCACCTAGAACAGTCTAGCAACTCCATAACAACATGCTCCCTGCTGAGGAAAAAAAACAAAAAAAAAAACAGCTAAAACCAGCCTAAGCTGGTTGGCAGATTTTAGCTGGTCATCCAGCCTGGTCTAAGCTGGTTAGCAGGCTGGGTTTAGAGGGGTTTTGGCCACTTTCTTAGCTGGCCAGGCTGGGAGGCCAGCTGGAAAAACCAGCTACTTCCAGCTTAAACCAGCTAAGACCAGCCAACCATCTTAGACTGGTTTTAGCTGGTTTTCAAGACAATTCGGAACACCCTACGCTGCTGAAAAAAAACCCCAGCTAAAACCAGCCTAAGCCTAAGCTGTTTTTTCCAGTTTTAGCTGTTTTTTCCAGCTGGCCTCCCAGCCCGATCAGCTAAGAATCAGCCCCCTGACCAGCTAAGACCGGGCTGGATGACCAGCTTGTTGTTGTTTTTTTTGTTTTTTTCCTCAGCAGGGAGCATGTTGTTATGGGGTTGCTAGACTGTTCTAGGTGGATTTAGCATGTTGTTATGCAATTGCTGAAGCACTCTGATTTTAGCATGGGTTTGCTAGGGCTTTC
This sequence comes from Cirrhinus mrigala, assembly GCA_036247105.1. Lineage (NCBI taxonomy): Eukaryota > Metazoa > Chordata > Actinopteri > Cypriniformes > Cyprinidae > Cirrhinus > Cirrhinus mrigala. Next base: position 5,829,928 of record CM070031.1, read on the forward strand.
TGAGTGGTTTTAGCATGTTGTTTTGCAGTCGCTAGAGTGTTCTTGTTGGTTTAGCATGTTTTTCTTGTGAGTGCTAAAGTGTTCTGGGTGGATTTAGCATGTTGTTATTCAATTGCCAAGGCACTCTGCTTCTTGCTTGTTGTTTTGGGATTGCTAGAGTGTTTTAAATGGTTCCAGCAAGTTGTTTTGCAGTCGCTAGGGTTTTCTGGGTGGTTTTTAAATGTTGTGGGTGGACTTAGCATGTACTTTTGTTTTAGCGTGTTCTTATGGGGTCACTAGTGTGTTCTGCGTGCATGTTGTTTTGCAGTTGCTAGAGCGTTTTGGGTGGATTTAGCAACCAGGTACTCTGGGTTTAGTATGCTGCTATGCAGTTGCCCCTGTTGAAATAAAAAAACAGCATATGCTGGTTAGGTAGGTTTTGATGCTGGGATGCTGGTTTTAGCTGGTCCTTAGCTGGTTTATGCTGGCTCTTTGCTGGTTTAAGCTGGTCCTGGACCGGTACATGACCAGTTAAGGACTAGCATAAACCAGCAAAGGACCAGCATAAACCAGCTAAAATCAGCATCCCAGAATCAAAACCTATACCTAACCAGCATATGCTGTTTTTTTCAGCAGGGGCTAGAGTGTTCTGGGTGGATTTAGCGTGTTGCTATGCAATTGCTAAAGTACTTCCCTGGTGAAAAAAACAGCATATGCTGGTAGGTATGTTTTGATGCTGGTTTAAGATGGTCCTTTGCTGGTTCATGCTGGTGCTTTGCGGGTCTTAGCTGGTCATGTTGCTGGTCAAGGACCAGCATAAACCAGCAAAGGACCAGCTTAAACCAGCATCAAAACATACCTACCAGCATATGCTGCTTTTTTCACCAGGGTTTGGTTTTAACATGTTTTTATGGGGCTGTTAGGGGTGTTTTGCATGGTTCTAACATGTTCTTATGGGGTCGCTACAGTGATCCAAGTGGTTTTAGCATGTTGTTTTGGAGTCACTAGAGTGACCTGGGTGGATTTAGCATGTTGCTATGCATTTGCTAAGGTACTTTGGTTTTAGCATGCTGCTATGCAGTTGCTAGAGTGTTCTGGGTGGAATTAGCATGTTTCTTTGTGATTGCTACAGTGCGTCTGGTGCTAGCATGTTGTTATGGGGTCGTTAGTGTGTTCAGAACAGTTTTAGCATGTTGTTTTGTGGTTGCCCAAAAACCCTGGAAATTCTAAAATTAAAGTTTCTTAGACAATTAATAGCCTTGTTTGTTTGCTTTGTTTCCTGCACATACTGGACATACCACAAGTGGACTTCATAAAGAGCATGTTGAAATTCAACTCACACAGCAGATCTAAAGCAGAACTTAAACAACAGAATATAAATTGTCATCCATATGAAGACTCTCTTAATTGGTTCAAATGGAAAAATCACACCTTCATCTACTACTATCCTTCGTCCCAGGGCTGTTAGCGCCTCTTAACAGTCTTAACCTGAGTTCATGTTTCAGTGGGGGTTTGGGGGAGTATCTCTGCTTCTTCCAAGAGCTGGATGCTGAGACAGGCCAATTACTGAAGCTAAAAATATGGCAGCATTTGTTTTAGTTAATGGCAAAGTTACACCCAAGGCCGAACTCCTGTGGCACAGAGCAGATAGAGTTTCGCTGCTGACCACGCTGGATGCCTCACATACTGGAGTAAGGAGACGGGACGAGGGTCAGAGAGACACCGCACTCACTGAAGAGTTCAGTTACCTGCGTTATGAGACAAACGTGACTCAAAGCTAAATGTTTATAACACACAACAATCTCATATAAAAACATACGTATATTATATTATTACTGTAGTAATAATATTAATATTAATACAATTTTATATTATACTGTAATTTTTGAATATTGTTAATATTGTTAATTATTGTTAATACAATTATTGTATTACTAAATTTATTAATATTTATTAATTTTAACATGTAAAAAACTTTTTTTAAAATGTGGTTTTCAATATTTAATTTTAATATTTATTAACAACACTTTTTAGCATAGCAGAATCTAAAGAAAAATTAAATATAAACAACTCTAAGAATACTGTAATACAATGACATGTATACATATTTTTTCCAATATAATATTTATATATGATGTTTAATATTAATTTATTATTAGTAAAAATACTTTGTTAATACATTTATTAATATATTAATTTATTAATATTCATAATAAGTCATTTATGTATTTTAGAATTTTGTTGTATGTCACTATTTCATTATAATAATAATAATATTTACCAAATGGCAGTATAATTCCCATTTTTTAACTACAGTAATGATAATAAGCAATGAAAATAATTAAAAACAATATCAAAAAAATATGCAAATAACAATAAGTCTAATGTAAAAATGCATAAAACTAAATTTAATATAATATAATAATATTTATTATTATTATTATTATCATTATTATTATTATTATTATTATATTTAGCAAATAACAGTATGATTCTCATTACTTTATTATTGTAATGAGAATTGTCAGTGAGAACAATAAAAATTAAAAACAAAATATATCAGACACATTACAGTACAATGCATTAAAATGCACAAAATAAATGATATTGGGATATAATATGACATGAGATTCATACACAAATGTGTCAAATATCCCCATAGTTAGTGTATAGCTACAGTTTTTAGCAAGTTAAAGATGAAAAGGTACATATTTTTGACTATTTACCACTTTATAGTGTGTCAGTAAACATGTTGAGTGTTAATAAACTGCGGATTAGGGATTGTGCTGTACGGTGTTAACAGAAGAAGTGTGTGTATACCTTGATTGACTCTGAATAGACTGCACACACACACACACACACACACACACACACACACGTTAGCGTATCAGAGGAGTGTGCCACCAATACAGCTCCATTACGCCAAACACATTTGCTCCGTGCCTTATTTACTGATCCCTCCATGCATTACATCAGCACACGCCACTATCCTATTTCTCAAAAGTTGAAATATTCATCGCAACATCTGTTTAATTAAAGCCCTGGACATAATCTCCCGTGCCAAAGTTTGTAGATTTAGAGCTCCGCCACAAGTTATGCATTTACGTGCCCCCTCTTTCTCTCTCTCTCTCTTTTTCTTGAATGGGAGTTCTTATCTAACAGTTGTTTTATTATTTATCCTCCTGGCATTAGGCTAACAGTTGCTGTTGGGCCCTCTGCTCCCCCCGGCCCGTGTCGACACCTGCAGCTGTCATTTCTGCCGTCCCCACGGCTACCGCGGCCCTCTCGCTGGCACGCTCCACCCCTCCTCCACCGATGGGCCTCTTTGTAGGGCCCCTATCTGAAGAGCCCCAACCCGCTGCGACAGAAGGTCAAACATTCACAGATACTTACATGAGCTGCCTGAAAATATGACTGACATTCGCTTCTGACTTGAAGATTTTTTTAAATGAACTTTTTTACATATACTTATATTTTAAATATATAATATATTTTTAGAAACCAATACTTTTATTCAGCATGCATGCATTAAATTGGTTGAAAGTGACAGTAAAGGCATTTATAATGGTAAAAAGATGCTAAAAACTGTTTTCAACATTTAAAATAATAAGAAATATTTGTTGAGCAGCAAATCAGCATATTAGAATGATTTCTGAAGGATCATGTGACATTGAAGACTGGAGTAATGATGCTGAAATTTCAGCTTTGCAGCAGAGACATAAATTACATTTTACAATATATTCTAATATAAAACAGCTATTTAAAATTGTAATAATATTTCACAATATTACTGTTTTTACTGTATTTTTGATGCAATAAATGCAGCCTTGATGAGTATAAAAGTTGTCTTTAAAAAACACTTAAAACTATTGAACATCATGTTTATCTTATTTGTTTGTTTGTTTGTTTATTTACAATAATTATTAATAATAATCAATATACTTAATATACATATAAGTTATATACACAAAATAAAATATTACCCTAAAAAGTTTTGCATCACATCTTTCTTTTTTAGGTTTGCAATTATACTTTATGTTATGATTAAATTTTATATTAATTATAGCATTATGTAATTATAATTTCATCCATGTTTATACACTCTATTTTTTTTTTTTTTAAATAAAGGATTATTGAAGTATGTTTTACAAGAAAAATATGGTAACACTTTACAGTACATTTTCATTAGTTAACATTAGTTAATTACTTTAGTTATCATAAACTAAGAATGAACAATACTTCTGCAGCATTTATTAAACAATGTTAATTTCAACATTTACTAATGCATTATTAAAATCAGAAGTTGTGTTTGTTAACATTAGTTGATGCACTGTGAACTAACATGAACTAACAATGAGCAGCTGTATTTTAATTAACTAACATTAACAAAGATAAATAAATACTGTAATAAATGTATTGTTTATTTTTTATTCATGTCAACAAATCACATTGTAAAGTGTTACCGAAAATACTATTTCATTCATTCTGCTTCAAAACTTGATGTTAAGTCAATGTGATACTTGCAGTTTCTTAGTAATTTTTGTGAAATTTACTAGCAATGTACTTTTAATCATTTTAAAATTATTTTTATCATTTATAATTTTTAAAATACACTTGATATGTAATTATGTGGTAACACTTTACGAAAAGGTTCATTAGTTAAGATAAAATAAGAATGAACAATACTTTAACAGCATTTATTTATCTTAGTTAATGTTCACTTAAGCATTCACTAATGCATTATTAAAATCACAAGTTACTTGTTAACATTAGTTAATGCACTGTAAATTAACATGAACAATGAACAATTGTATTTTTGTTAACTATTAACAAAGATTAATAAATAGTGTAATAAATGTATTGTTCATTCAGGTTGGTTAATACATTATCTAATGTTACCAAATGACACCTTATTATAAAGTGTTACCAATGCATTATTAAAATCAAAATGTGTTTGTTAACATTAGTTAATACACTGTAAACTAACATGAGCAAACAATGAACCGCTGTATTTTTATTAACTAACGTTAACAAAGATTAATAAATAGTGTAATAAATGTATTGTTCATTGTTCGTTCATGTTAGTTAATACATTAACTAATGTTACAAAATGACACCTTATGGTAAAGTGTTACCAATTATGTTATCGTATATAATTCTCCTATTTAGCTGTATTTATATTTAGATGCAATATGTGTAAACTGGACACTATAATGCAAAATATTACCCGGACTTCTTTGCATGACAAAGTTGTAGCTATGCTCATTCACAGCCATTTTGGCTTGCACAAGCAATATGAACGGCTGCAGCACTTTCTGAAGAACATTTGTGGATTAAAGGCTCACTCTCTCTTGGACTGGGGTCCAGTACATCCGCAGGTACAGGGCTCTTGTTTCTGCAGCTGCTGCTGGGCCTGAATTCCCTGGTGGAAATCCTGTGCTAGGAAATGTTTGGTTTTGCTGCACTGCTGTGTCTCCATCTGATCTCTGCAGACCTGTCAGCAACGTCTTTGACCAGAGCAGATCACAAGGCTCGTGAAAAAATCCTGAAAAATATAATGAAGAAACAGCGTGATCTCATTAGTTGAACATAACTCTAAAACATGAGTATTTTATAACTTTAGGTTGATTCGTGGAATTAATATGTTGGTTTTATTGTATTTAATCAATTAGATTCATTAAATATCTTCTATTCCATCACATTTACATAATTTGACATTATAACAGTTCATTCGGTTCTTTGTGGTTTCTGGTGCAATCTGTTTAGATGGATTACATCATTTCACACATCAGTCAAAAACATAACCTTAAGTAAAATAGTTTTTCTTTATTTTGATAGTAAACTTTAGACATTCTACTAACAGTAAGTAACTGCATGTCAACTAGTCATTAGAGTAGTAGTAGACTGTCTGCTTAATATCTTCTAACACTCTTCTTAACTTTGCAAGTATGTATCAACTTATTCTACTAACCATAACGATCAAACGATCCCAAATGTGGTTGTAAATGATCCCAGCCGAGGAAGAAGGGTCTTATTTAGCGAAACAATCAGTTATTTTTATTCAAAAATGCAATTTAAATACTTTTATTTACTGTCTTGAGCCAGAATACACAGACTTTTTATTTTTATGAAAATAACCGATTGTTTCACTAGATAAGACCCTTCTTCCTCGGCCAGGATCGTTTACAACTGCATTTGGGATCGTTTGAAGCCGCATTTAAACTGCATTTTGGAAGTTAAAAATCGGGACACCATATCAGTCCATTATATGGAGAAAAATCCTGAAATGTTTCCCTCAAAAAACATAATTTCTTTACGACTGAAGAAAGAACATGAACATCTTGGATGACGAGGGGGTGAGTACATTATCTGTAAATTGCTGTTCTGGAAGTGGACTTCTCTTTTAATGAAAATATGCAGTTATTACCTTAAAAAACTATTTCTGTATTATCTAAACCTTGGAAAATGAAGTGGTGCAGGGATTCCCAAACTTTTTTGTTAGTCTAACCCCTTTGACAAAATATTTACTTAATTTCCCCCTAAAAATGTAAAGTTAATATTTCAATCATTTCATAACATATTCACATTAATTATTAGCTTTTCATCAATTTACGTCAAAAGTAATCTAAAAGTAATCCAAAAGTAGTAAGAATACATTATGTGGCGTTCTGGTGTGCGTTGCATAAATCTTGAGCTACTTTTGATATCTACATGTGTCCCTTTCTTTGCTGCAGTCTTTTGGAGCCACGGGTCATAACAAAACGGGGGCTCGTCCGGGATTTGAAGACGGGACCTCTCCAGTAAACTAAATTACATTACAGACTACAGTTTGTAAGTGAAGTACTGTGAGATTATGTGGTGTATTGTAACTAATGGTGTAAAGTGATGTGTAAATGTTGAAAATTTGGTTCATTTCTGAGCAAATGCCAAGCTTTATAGTAAACCAAAAATGACATTTTGTATGTCAGTACAGCACATAACTATATACACAGTGTATAGAGTAGTTCTGTAGCCTTTATTATGTACATGAAACCAGATTAGCCCATTTAGCAATGTTAGCTATGGCAAACATGATCACAGGCTGTGAAGGATAACCAATTTCCAAACCAAAAAGCATCCTAAAACCACAATGCTGGATGTCAAATAAGCATGATTGAGCAGGCTGCATGTGTGGCCACTAATAAAGCCTCCCACGTGTCAGTCAGGACACTGTCACTTACCGTGACAATAAACCATCCAGTAAAATCGACTGTTAGGCTTGACCCGGCCCTACAAAGAGACAACAACAGCTTCTCCCAGATGGTTTTCTACTCACTAAGGTGATTCAGGTTTAACACACACATATATAGTCTACACTTGTCCAACCCAGTGTGGAGATATACACAAGTTTCTTTTACCTTTAAATATAAGGGAATTGGTGTACAGTTTCACACTGTTTAAGCCGAAGTCAAGACATCTGTATCTTCAGCAAAGCTGTAAAACAGTTGTCTTTTAGCAACGCTAATGCTAATGATGCAGAATCCAGCACAAACCTTCCCAAAACAGGGAATTCATTTTAGAATATCATTACAAAGTCTTTACAATCCTGAAAAATCCTTGAAATCCTTTAGATTTTGTTCAGTTATCAAAATAGTTGTCCAAACATTGTAAACAAAGCCCTAGTGGCCTTGAATCGTTAACTCAAACCGAAAGTACGTCTTACTCATCAGGCCACATGGGATTTCATGGTCAAACTTGAGGTAAGAAGAGACCACAAAACACATGGAGCCGATCTGTTCACTCCTGCTCTCTGAAAAACTGACCTTTGTGTTTTTACAATAGGTAGAAACCAAATTCTTCCAGTCTTAGCAAGATCCAGAAACGCAAGCCAAATGAGCGTACAGAAGCAATGACATGGTGTCCTGGGATTCCTGTTGACTGAGTTGTACAGTATCTGCTGGATGATGCAATCTGGCTTGGTAGGACTGTCAATCATATCTTTTTGAAGCTAATTCAATTCAATTTCCCTCAAAATATGCATTTCTCCTTCCAAAATTAAGCAATTACATATAGTATATTTGAGATTATCATATGTTTCATAGAACACACAATGACAGAATTTTCATTTTTGCGTGACCTATTCCTTTAAAGAAGAAGTCCACTTCCAGAACAAAAATTGACATAATGTACTCACCCCCTTGTCATCCAAGATGTTCATGTCTTTCTTTCTTCAGTCGTAAAGAAATAATGTTTTTTGAGGAAAACATTTCAGGATTTTTCTCCATATAATGGACTGCTATGGTGCCCCGATTTTGAACTTCCAAAATGCAGTTTAAATGCGGCTTCAAACGATCCCAGTTGAGGAAAAGGGGTCTTATCTAGCGAAACGATTGGTTATTTTCATTAAAAAAAATACAATTTAAATAATTTTTAATCTCAAACGCGTACTTTTAACTAAAAAAATAATTTAATAAAATACTAAATGGAAATAAAAACTACTGAATGTTTATTTTTAAAGGTAGTTTACATTTGCAATGAATTGGTTAGGCAGCTTTACAGCATTATGGATGGGTGTCTCAACGGTACTCGGGTACCATTCCAAATATACCCGACATGGGTACAGTTGGAACAAGAAAGCTTCTTGTGTTCATGACGTAATTGTGGCAGATATGACCTACTTATGGATGTTAATAAGTATTAATATTTTAGTAGACAAGTAAAGGAAATGTCATATGAAAAATCAGTTCTTTTCAGTCCCTAGTTTTGGTGTGGCAATGTAAAAAGCAAAAAGTGTACCAACTGTACCCAGTCTACCCTATTTCGTGTGGTTTCTAGCTATATTTTTACAAAATGCCAGAACTGTACCTATACATAAAATTTACTGCAGTTTCCACACTCTGTTATGACCTCAAACCATTTTTACCAGTGCATGATTTGTAAACTAAGACATTTTGATTTTTGCTTCACATAAACCGCTGCATATGTATGGACTTTCTGATGCAGTAAACTTGCTTGATAGCACACCCGGTACAGCAGGGGTTTTCAACTCTGGCCCACAAGATCCTTTTTCCTGAAGATTTCAGCTCCAACCCTAATCAAACAAGTTAATCAATGTCTTTAAGATCACTAGTAAGTTGCAGGCAGGTGAGTTTGATCAAGGTCTGCAGGAAAATGGATCTCACAGGCCAGATTTGAGAACCCCTGCAGTACAGCATTGCACTTGGGATCTGGAGCACTTTGGTGCAAGTCCCTTAAAGCATGAGTTATGACATTTGAGTAAGAGCTTGTTAAAGGTTACATTGTCAGCAAATATGTTTTATTTTACGTTTGGTTTTGTCAACACTATTTTTTAGGTTTAGTGTTAGATTAGCATTTAAGTGTCGCAATATATACAACAACCAATGTAGTAAAATGTTACTAGATTCAAGTTAATCTGTTTTATTTCACTTTAAAAGTATTGTAAAATGTGCAACATAATATCATTTTGCATAAATAACATTATGATTTTCAGTTTCATTGTGTAAATAAAGAGCATGAACATTATTCAAAGTATGTTCTCTTGTGTTCCACAGAAGAAACCAATACTAAAAGAAACAACATGAAGATGAGTAAATCATGACAAAATGAGAACTGTTTCATTTTGAGGTGAACTCTTTCTTGACCGTGTTAGCTTTGGCAGCTTGACAAGAAATACTGGTATCTCATAGACTCAATCTGAAATGGAGCATCAGAGGCAAGGTGGAATCATAGCACAACTTTGGCATTCACCTGCTGCAGCTGTCGCTAAAGAACCAGGCAGCATTCATCACGCTAACTCATGGCTCGACATCAGTGGAGAGAGAGTAACTGGTAAAGGACCACACGATTGCCACGGCACGCAGATTTCATGTGCGAAGGGAGCAACATGTGCACACAAAAGTCTTTCAGTGCTGCAGAAATCCCTCCGCTCTGCTGCGAGGGCTCGAGTTACCTACACAATTTTCAAGGGGGTTTAACGTCTTCCTGAGGAAATCAATATATTCTCTGTGTTAAAATGATTCACGTCCATGATAGAAGCAGAGAGAATGTTGAGCCCCTTACCATGCTTGATGCCACCGCTGAAAGGCAGTACTTCAAAGTGCTCATCCAAACTCTCTTCTGACATAAGCTAGAGTTTCCTTCAGGGATCAGCCTCTTCTGTACACATCTTCCCCATTTAAAGGAATAGTTGATCAAGAAATGAAAGTTATACCATCATTCACGCATGCTCATATCACTCCAAACTTAAATGACGTTATTCTGAAGAATCTTCATGCAGCTGTACATCATGCAAAGTCAGTTTTCTGTGAGTCAACCATGCAAAAAGTAACGCCTGTGGACAAATAAAACTTCCTACACTCTTAAAAAAATAAAGGTGCTTCACAATGCCGTAGAAGAACCTTTTTTGTCTAAATGGTTCCATAAAGAACCTTTGACATCCAAAGAACCTTTCTGTTTCAAAAAAGGTTCTTTGTGGCGAAAGAAGGTTCTTTAGATTATAAAAAGGTAAGAAAGAAATGGTTCTTTAAAGAACCTTTGACTGAATGGTTCTTAGTGGAACCAAAAATGTTTCTTCTATGGCATCGCTGAGAAGAACCTTTTAAAGCACCTTTATTTTTAAGAGTGTAGAGACCTGTGTCTCTGATCTCTCAACTTTAACCCTGATGCCTTTAGTAGAGCACAGCTACTGAAAGAGCTTACAATTGGCAGAGACAAGAAATGCTAGATACCATCCTGGCAGGATATAAACACGTCAACGCTTGTCATGACACCGCAGCCACTGAAGGAGTTTCTCAGCACCCATTTCACTCAATACCCGAAGGCGTTTAGACTCCTTGTGGGGAAAATCGATAATATGGCATTTGGTTTAAGCCTATGCTTATATCCATCACCACCTATAAGGTCTTCCAGTAGCTGTGCTTATTGTATCAGTATTGTATTGTTTTATTGAGTTGTGTTGTGGTAAAAATAGCAACAGGTAGCATCAGTAGCACACAGTGCAACCGTTTAACGTAACTGAAATAATGGTGCTCCCGCCCAGTCCAAAATATGTATAAAACAATGTGGACTTTTTAAATAACGTCAATCTTTCATGGGTTTTCTACTACATATTACAGTAGGAGAAATCATTTACGACATATTAAGCCATGCAGGTTCTCTACAAACAGTCGGACTGTTTTATAGAGCAAGTTGGAAGAAAATATTTCATTTTGTACATTTATCTGCCATTATCAGTTGAATTTCTTTGACATATATTCATAGACCAGCTATCTAATTAAAGAAGTTAATTTCCAGAACAAACATTTATAGATAATTTACTCACCCCTCGTCATCCAAGATGTTCATGTCTTTCATTCTTAAGTCATAAAGAAATTATGGTTTTTGAGGAAAACATTTCTTCTCCCCATATAGTAGACTTCTATGGTGCCCCGAGTTTGAACTTCCAAAATGCAGTTTAAATGCAGCTTCAAAGGGCTCTAAACGATCTCAGCCGAGGAAGAAGGGTCTTATCTAGCGAAACGATCGGTTATTGTTTAAAAAAAAGTACAATTTATATAATTTTTAACCTCAAACGCTCGTCTTGTCTAGCTCTGTGTGAACTCTGTGTATTCCGGTTCATAATAGTTAGGGTATGTCGAAAAACTACCATCTCATTTTCTTCTCCAACTTCAAAATCGTCCTACAAAGCTGTTTTACCTTTTTTTTGTAAAAGGCATTTGATCTTCTTTGCACATTCACTTTGTAAACACTGGGTCGGTACTTCTGCAGCGATGTAGGACGATTTTGAAGCTGGAGGAGAAAATGAGATGGCAGTTTAACCTACCCTAATTGTCTTGAACCAGAATACACAGAGTTCATGCAGAGCTAGACAAGACAAGCATTTGAGGATATACATTTTTTAATTATTATTATTATTTTTTTTAGAACCGTTTTGCTAGATAAGACCCTACTTCCTTGGCTGGGATCGTTTAAAACCCTTTGAAGCTGCATTTAAACTGCATCTTGGAAGTTCAAACTCGGGGCACCATAGAAGTCCACTATATGGAGAAAAATCCTGAAAAAAAAAAAAAATTACGACTGAAGAAAGAAAGACATGAACATCTTGGATGACAAGGGGGTGAGTAAAATTATCTGTAAATTTTTGTTCTGGAAATGAACTTCTCCATTAATCTGGTCACCTCAATCAAAACCAATAGTAATTTTCCATTGACTTTTGAATTCTTGGTGAAAATAAGTTCTGTGAGCATCAAAAGTCTTTGATTCTTTCACATTTTGTTCATCATGATAATCTTCACAAATAAAGTCAACTTTATGAAGCCTACATACAACTGTCAGAAGTACTCTCAGTCTTTTAGCTCTTTCAGTCTTTATTCAATCGTAATTTTCCTTGAATGTTTGAATAGTTTGTGTTTAGTGATTATAAACAAAATGAGGCTATAAAAGCAACTACTGAGTAGAAGAGTTCATTTGTTTGACTTAATGTTCTCAACAAGTCCCATTTGTCCACGAACGTGCGTAAAATTCGTTATTTTTGTGTTCTTTGTGCACAAAAAGTATTCTCGTAGCTTCATAACATTACGGTTGAACCACTGATGTCACATGGACTATTTTATTAATGTCCTTACTACCTTTCCGGGCCTTGAAGGTGTCAGTTGCTGTCTATGCAGGGTCAGAAAGCTCTTGGATTTCATCAAAAGTATCTTAATTAATGTTCCAAAGATGAACGAAGGTCTTATGGGTTCGGAATGACATGAGGGTGAGTAATTAATGACAGAATTTTCATTTTTGAGTGAACTATCCCTTTAACCAAAAAGTGAAACCAAAAAATTGACTTCAAGATGATAGAACTGGAAGTTCAAAAATGTTAACTTGTTTCCAGAAATTAGAACTATGGAATGCAACATTCAGGTTCTGGAAGTAAAAAAAAAATTAACGATAAATGATTAAAGATAGACCTACTGTGAACTGAGAGTCATTGTAGTTCTTTCCCTCATTAAATCCAGTATATCAAGAATATTGTCATATACCTTTGTCTTTTTGTCTGATTTTCAATTTTTTTTTTTCTTTTGCTTCAAATCAAAGTTAAAAAAAAAAGTGGGTGGGCACTAGTGCACTCTATGACAACTGACTTCCTGTCATTCCAGTTTAACTTCCTGTGAGATGCAGTCATTTTAAATCCCAACCCTTGAAATGAATACTACAACATTTCCTATGACATTTGAAGATAAAAATCCTTTGGATAAAAAGATAATAATGTGAGAAAAGACAAAATGATGCAATTTCCTGTAACACAGCCGCTCATTATACACAAGCAACATTCTTTGCTATTATGAATGTGCTTTCAAACAACAGGCCAATTAGCCTGTCGAAAACTTTACTTCTCTGCTTAATGGTCAGTCCGTGACTCATGGCCGACTTCTAAGTCCACGTCAAAAGAAAAGTACCGGGGGTGCGTGAGGACTTTTGGTTGTGTAGGGTTAATATGACCCATGGGGGAGCTTGAACCCCCTGCATCCACTCCACACACACTGTACCAGCCTAATCCTCCCAAAGCAAACGGATTAAGTATAATTTGCACCACAGCTGTCCAGCCTGAAAGAAACAAGAAATTGTGCTGCACATGTTCAGCTGCAAGAACAAATGTCACGGAGCGAGCGAAAAAACAAGATGCCCCATGAAAAAAGCAAGACGAACAGAAAATCCCCCGCAGCGTGTTCGGCCCGTCCATCTGAACACGTGTAAGTGGGTGTCATGGTCTTAAAGTCGGGGGTGTTGCTGGCGCATCGTCCCCCTTGATGCATTAACTGTGAAGGATTATTGAGGGGTCAGAGGGTTGTGGCGTCTGCCGTGCGGGTTCGCGATTTCGCGCATAGAAGCTGCGTCGATCTCCCGAGAGACGTATGATTAAACCGCTTTCATAATTACGCCCTTAGTCAAAGACAGCTCATTGTTGGAGCTGCCAGAGGTCGAGGCCGTCTAATGCATGGCTGCTGGCAAACACACGGCCCACTCAGGCTTCATGGCAAATCTGACGCCCGTTTATAAGCGAGAAAAACATTCTTAGTGTATGCCCAATTGTACTATTTCACGTGTGAAGCATAAAAATGACAGGAATAAATAGATAAATGGATCTCTACTTATTTATTATTTAAAAATTACAAATGCAGTTCATACTGTACATAAAATGACATTAAAAAGATAGTTCACCCAAAAATGAAAATCACCCCATGATTTACTCACCCTCAATCCATCCTAGGTGTATATTCATCTTTCAGACGAATACAGTTGGAGTTATATTAAAAAATGTCCTGGCTCTTCCAAATTTTATAATGGGAGTGAATGGCTGTTGAGATTTTGAAGCCCAAAAAAGTGCATCCATCCATCATAAAAAGTGCTCCCCAGAGTTCTGGGGGGTTAATAAAGGCCTTCTGAAGTGAATTTAAGCATTTGTGTAAGAAACATATATTTATAAGTTTATAAACTGTAATCTTTCGCTATCTGTCATGCACACATTCACGAGAGAGTGGCATTCTAGTGGATGATGTAGGACGTAGGCGTAGCTTAAGCTCAGGTTTGGATATGCTAGTCTTGCGAAAAAAAAGATTTTGTTGAAAGCAAAGGAAACCCAGTCTCCTCTTGGGTTATATCAAATCCTCTGACATTTTTCTTTATTAAAAATAAATACATTCTTGACTGGTGTTTTGTTTTGCACTCTCCACTGTGCTTCCATGTTTGTCACTTCTCACCGGAGCTTACGCTCCTCCTAGGTCCTGTATGTCTGCGCACTAACCACAAGGCTATCAGCACCAGTTTATACAGTTTTAAACAGTGTTAATTTCGTTGATGAATAATTTTCATCAGAATTTTTGTTAGCAATATTTTTTTTCACCAACAAAAATGCAATGAAAACTAAATAAAACTCATTTTGACTGAAAATCTGTTGACATTTTCGTCAACAAATAAAAACGAGATAAAAATGTTAGGGAGGGACGATTTGAGAAGAGATTCATTTAGAATGAATCTGTAGCGTGGTTAGGAGGTTAGATGCGTACATTTAGGGCCCTATTTTAACGATCTAAGCACATGGTCTAAAGCGCACGGTGCAGGTGCACTTCGCTTTTCGAAAGCGAGAGCGAAACCAAAAAGCAGCTCGCATAAGAAAACGATTGACTATCCATTATGACGTAGGCATTTTCATACTTATGTGCACAATAATAATCTTTTACATTGTAATCCTTTCATTTTTAATATTTGACATGTTTGTGTGCTGCTGCGCCTCCCTGTGTGTGTAATAAGCAGAGCATATGTGCATTGTGAACCTGCCTAGGGCATATTACAAATGTGCTCTTTAAATAACAAAAAATAAAATATTGCGCCATTGACATTAGACCGGGTTTCAGTTGGTCAGTGGTGCAGTCTATTTCAGTTGCCTCAAAATAGCAACGCGCACGGGTGCACAATTGGGCACAAATGCATTTGCTATTTAAATAACGTGGCACAGGACGTGAAAATGCTAACTGCGTCGGGCTGAAATTAGCAATAAACACTTGCGTTGCACCTTGCGCCGCATTGCGCCGGGTACTTGATAGGGCCCTTAAACTGTAACATAGCCTGTTGATCTATCCGGTGGGACACAAGCTAGCATACATTTGCTGCACGTCTCATAAAACGTTAAAAAAACGTCAGTATCTGGGAGTAAAATAAGAGCAGACATATGGATAATTTTGCTGACGCAAAAGAGAACTCAATTCGGTCCGGTTTTCTGACCGCAGACACTGAAGCAGCGCCTTTCACACAGCACACGAGTGCTCTTTCGATGATGTCAATTTGGCTGTTCTGATGAGTAGTCACATAAACACAAACAGTTACATCTTATGTGAACGTAAACAGCTGGGAGAATATTAGACGTGTATCAGTACACTGCATCTGTGTATTCGGTTTTAAGGGGACAGCAGCCTAATTTAGTTGCAATTGTCTGAGCATTGATGTTAATCATGCAACAAAAGAAAGACAGGAAATCACTCACTGCTCTTGATTGAAACACTTTAGTAGCCCTAATAAAGATAAATCTGAATTTATTTATGTAAATAAATATGTCTGCTTGAAAGAATGTAGTAAACAAGTTACTGCAATAATAAAGACTAAATATTAAATAAAGACTGTATAATTAGTGTATATAAATACTGGTATTTCATTGAAAAAAAAAGACCATGTACTTGTTTCACAGCAGTTAAATCTGTGTCTATCATGATAAAACCTTAATATCAAACCTATATAATGAGTGTGGAAATTTTAGAGAAATGCTTTATAAATGCATTACACTGTAACTAAACACATTCAATTTTAGCCTACTAAATCTACTGTAGATTAAAATCTTGATATTTAGTCAGCTAAAACTAGACTAAAGCTAAATGGCATTTTAGTCAAAAGACTAAGACTAAATTAAAATTTTATGTCAAAATTAATTTTTACATTTTTATTTCTTACAAAAAAAAAAAAAAATTAACAAAACGTCACTGATTATATATATTTTGTATTGTAAATGTATTTTATATAGATTGTATATGGGACACACCTCTTAATTATTCAATTAATGTGTTTTAGTCATCAGACCCATTGGCATAGGTGTATAAAATCAATCACCTAGCCATGCAGTCTGCAGTTACAATTATTTGTAAAAAAAAAAAAAAAAAAAAAAAAAATACTAATAAAAAAATAAATTGCTCATTCTAAAGGGCTCTGTGAATTCAAGTGTGGTACTGTGATAAGACTGCAATAAGTCAGTTTGTAAAATTTTATCCCTGCTAGATATTCCATGGTCAGCTGTAAATGGTATTATTCAAAAGTGGAAGCGTTTAGGAAATGCCCCGTAAAGTTACAGAGCAAGTCAGAAGTGTTGAGGTGCATGGTGTGTAAAAGTCACCAACGCTGTGGTGATTCCATAGCTGAAGAGTTACAAACTTTAACTGCCTTTAATATGATCACAAAAACTGTGGCAGGAGCTTCATTTAATGGATTTCCATGCTTAGCAGCTGAATGCAAGACTTACATCACCAATTACAATGCCAAGCATTGCATATGGTGGTGTAAAGCAGCCACCACTAGACTCTGGAGCAGTGGAAACCTCTTCTGTGGAGTGATGAATTTCACTTCTCTGTTTGCCAGTCTGATGGGCAAGTCTGGGTTTGGTGGATGCCAAGAAAATGTTACTTACTGTACCTGACTGTAACGGTTGATGGATGAGGGATAATGGTTAGAGGAATGTTTTTCAGGGGTTTCGGTAGAATCATAATGCTTCAGCATACCAAGAACCTTTGGGTGATGCTTTGCTTCCAGCTTTGTAGGAATAGTGTTCTATTCCTTTTCTATTTTAGCATGACTGTGTCCCAGTGCACAAAGCAAGGTCCATAAAGACATGGCTGGATTAGTTTGGTATGAAAAATGTGCCTGGCCCACACAGAGCCCTGAGATTGCAAGCCAGGCCTTCCTGTCCAACATCAGTGCCTGACCTCACAAACGCTCTCTACTGGATGAATGAGCAAAAATTGCCACAGAAACACTCCAGGATTTTGTGGAAAGCCTTCCCAGAAGAGTAGAAGCTATTATAGCTGCAAAGGGGCGACCAACTCCATAATAATATCTGTGTATAGATTTACCGTTCACTCAAATTGTTATCTTAATAATATAGTTTATAACATGAAAAAAAAAAAAAAAAAAAAAAAAAACCTAAAATAAATTAACAAATTATAAAAATGCAGAAATGCAGTACTGTAGGACAATTTTCCTTGAGAGTCCCAGAGTTTTGGACCCCACTGTATGTTTCCTTTGTTCTTTAGCATCGGGCAGCTGCAGCAGGAGTGTGCTCATCGCCCAGATCTGCTGTAGGGTTCACTCCCTCCTCAGTGCGGCTCTAATGCTGAATTTAGCTGTCTGGCGTGGGCACAGAGCGCTAGAAAGCAAGCGGCCAGCACACCGTGAACATCCAGACCCTCTGAAATTTTATGGCAGGCAAAAAAGCATGGAGCCGTAGGTATGGCGCTCGGCGCCAGGCCAGATCCTGGAGCACTGACCGGCTGTACTGCTCTACTACTGCCCATGTAAGAGGGACTGATCATTTGGGCATAAACTGAGCATTTGAAAATGTTCATATTGACTGTAGACTAGTAGATATACTAGACATGAATCAGACAGAAAGATTACAGAGCCTGCCAGGGGCATTTACCCGTGAATGCCAGGAATGGCTTTGGTCTCAGTGGGCATTATCAGCTTCTGAGACAGACATGCCAGCCGACAACAGGACACAACATCGTGCCATCCGCAGGCATGTGTCTGAGGGTACATGACCTTTGACCTTTGCTTGATTTAGCACAGGCTTTTAAAATATAAAAGCATTTGGGTGGATGTGAGTGTGGGAATCATTACACCAATTGTTTTCACCTGATTAAATGTCATTAAAGCTCATATGTGACCCTGGACAAAATCAGTCATAAACAGCACGGGTATATTTGTAGCAATAACCAACAACATTGTATTGGTCAAAATTTTTTTCCTTTTTTTGCCAAAAATGAAGATATTTTGTAAATTTCCTACCGTAAATATATCAAAACTAAGAACTTCATTTGGACAACTTTAAAGGTGATTTTCTCAATTTTATTTATTTATTTATTTATCACCCTCAGATTCCAGATTTTAAATATAGTTGTATCTTATAAATATTGTCCTATCCTAACAAACCATACATCAATGGAAAGCTTATTTATTCAGAGGATGTATACATCTCAATAAAAAAAATAAAAAAAAATCCTTTCTGACTGGTTTTGTGGTCCAGGGTCACATATGTAAGTCATTTCGGATAAAAGCATCTGCTAAATGCATATTTGTAAATGTAAAATATAAATATAGATAATATAGATTTTTGAGAAATTAATACTTTCACTTAGCATTAAATTGATACAAAAGTGAACTTTGTAAGATTTCTATTTAAGTTTTTTGAACTTTGTTAATCATATATGTTATGGTTTACACAAAAGTATTAAAAAACACAACTGTCTCTTTAACATTGATAATAATCAGAAATGTTTCTTGAGTGGCAAATCAGCCTATTAAAATGATTTCTGAAGGATCATGTGAGACTAAAGGAGTAAGGATGCAAAAATTCAGCTTTGCATCACAGAAATAAATTACATTTTAAATATACAGGGGTTGGACAATGAAACTGAAACACCTGGTTTTAGATCACAATTAGTATGATATTGGGCCTCCTTTTGCAGCTAATACAACATCATTTCATCGTGGGAGTGACAAATGCAAGTCCTGCAAAGCAGCCAGAGGGATTTTGAGCCATTTTCCTCTTGCAGAACAGTGGCCAGGTCACTATGTGATGCTGATGTGGGAAAACGTTTCCTGACTCGCTCCTCCAAAACACCCCAAAGTGGCTCAATAATATTCAGATCTGGTGACTATGCAGGCCATGGGAGATGTTCAACTTAATTTTCATGTTCATTAAACCAGTCTGTCACCAGTCTTGCTGTGTGTATTGGTGCATTATTATCCTGATACAGAGCACTACCTTCAAGGTACAATGTTTGAACCATTGGGTGCACATAATGAAACTTTACACTCTGCTCTAACTGGTGTAAAGATTGGGCACCAGACAGCGCAAATATAGCCATGAAACCTCCAATACTATATTGGCGAGTGTTTCAGTTTCATTGTCCAACCCCTGTATATTGACATAGAAAACAGTTATTTGAAATTGTAATAATATAACACAATATTACTATTTTTACTGTATTTTGAATTAAATAAGCGTAGCCTTGGTGAGCAAAACAGACTTTAAAAAAAAAAAAAAAAAACATTGACCTCAACAGTCCCTGTTTTTAAAAGTTATTGTACATTACTTGGCTGTAGCCTTTAGTACAATAATAAACATTATAAATATATAAATCCATCTTAGATCGTCCTAAAACTTGTGTTTTTTGATTTAGTGAGCCACTTAAAATAGATAGCTTAAATGATTCAGGCCCTACAGTAAATAAGGAGTCATTCATAACAAAACGCCCTCTTGTGGACAGTTCTGTACCTATGACTCTGAAGCTCTCATGACTGTTTATGCATCATAAATGTTATTTTTAATGAACTCTTAAGAATTTCCTGTGAAAAAATAAAAAATAAGATACATAATTAGTGAATACAATTGGGAGAGCTAAAATATTACCATGCCACAACTTGAGCTGTGAACTTCTGATCAGCTTCGTATTATCATACTTACATGAGAAATGAGATGTAAGTTACATAAAGAGGGGAACTGATAGGATGAGCAAACAGAGAGAGAGAGAGGTCACTTGCTGAGCTCTGATTGGCTAGTGTCCCACTGACGCTGATGACAAGAATAGAGTCATAAAGCCGTCCATCAAACATGTAGGCAAAAGTTAAGTGTCCTGTAGTGGTGTTAGTTTCCTGGTAAATGACGTAGAACACACACAGAGGATGCAATGTGACATATCCTGAAAAACGGAAATGACAAAAATAGTACATACAATAAATAAATATTAAAATATTTGTAAATAAATAAATAAATAAAATCTATAAATATATACTTTTAGATTAAATTTAAAAAAGAAATAATATAAAACTATATTACACATACACTATATGTAGTTTTTTGGTCAGTACGTTTTTAGATTTTTTTTTTTTAATTCAGCAATTAATACTTTTATTCAGATGCATTAAATTAATCAAAAGTGACAGTAAAGACATTTATAATATTTCAAAAGATTTCTATTTCAAATGTTTTTTTGACCTTCCTATTTATCAAATAGAAAATCAAAAAACAGAACGACTGTTTTCAACATTGATAACAATAAATGTTTGAATTATTGAATTCTGAAGCAGTAAGTCAGAATATTAGAATGATTTTTGAAGGATCAAGTGACACTGAAGACTAATGATGCTGAAAATTTAGCTTTGCATCACAGAAATAAATTTAAATAGAAAACACACATTTTAAATTATAATAATATTTCACAATATTTTTGTTTTACTGAATTTTTGATCAAATAAATGCAGGCTTGGTGAGGAAAAATGTTACACAGCCCATTCTTTAAGCCTTAATCACACAAATGTGACCCTGGACCACAAAACCAGTCATAAGGGGCAGTTTTTTTTTTTTTTTTTTAATTTAGGATTTCAAAAAATTGAAGATTTATACATCATCTGAAAGCTGAATAAATAAGCTTTTCATTGATGTGTGGTTACGACAGGACAATATTTTGCCGAGATACAACTATTTGAAAATCTGGAATCTGAGGGTGCAAAAAATCTAAATATTGAAAAAATTGTCTTTAAAGTTGTACAAATGAAGTGCAATGCATATTACTAATAAAAAAATAACTTTTGATACATTTACGGTAGGAAATGTACAAAATATTGTCATGGAACATGATCTTTACTTAATATCCAAATGGTTTTTGGCATAAAAGAAAAATAATTTTGACCCATACAATGTTTTTTATGGTTATTGCTACAAATATACCCATGCTGGTTTTGTAGTTCAGGGTCACAAATGATAAAAGACTAATATTCACTGTGAGCCAAATTTGATGTTGATTTGATAGGATTAGGAAAAGAAGGAGGGAAAACGCTGTGTGGTGTGAGAAAGCTACTCAAATTTAATATGTCTAATCCTGCCTAAGTCATAGACACAGAGTGCATGGCTGTTGCTTTTCTTTCAGCTTAAAGAGTCTGGTCTCAGAGACACATCGACATTTCCTCCCAGCCCTCCCACACATGAATGAAAGCAAAACAAATCGGCGCTCACGTTCATATTCCATTCATAAAGAATAACAAACCAATTAAGATTGATGATCAACTATAAATATCAAACAATTGCTGGCCCCAGATGCACGGGATTATCTGCTTTAAAGTCATTACGCTCACATCCTTCGCCTAATCTCTCAATTCCCTTTGTAATTCCAGCCCAGGATCACTTTTCCATGTTAGACGGCCTGTTTGCCAACAGGATTTATTGATGCTTTTGTTTCGGAGGCTGGAAACAAAGGGCCTCACCGTGAGATAAAAAGCATAGCGTGATTTATTCGATTAAATGCTCCGGACAATAATACCGAGAGAACAGAGAATAGGTGGAACGGAGAACTTCGGAGGACGAACCGCTGACGAGCACTTTGAAGTGGGAACGCTGTGCGATCCAAACCGCTTAGTTCGGACGAGCAGAATATCCCCGGACTTTTCGGAACGTCTGAAACCCGAGCGCTAGCGCTGGGATTAGCATCTTATCGTTGTTTTAATAGCGTTTTGATATCGATTAGATTTACATCCATGTAACACCGGTGGAATAACAACCGCGTTGGTGTGATGGGCTGGTCTGCTCCATCTGTCCCGCAGTGCGTCAAAGACCGCGAACTGTCAAACGCTACACTCGTCCTATTAGAGAACGGTTGTAAAATACACACTTAACTATTAAAACGTGAGAAAACATAGGTGCTAAACTTAAACGAGTGCTTGATCATCAAAAACTCATACCTTCCGAAATCGACTTTCAACTGTTTCGTTGAGCTATAGCCTGCATTCCCTCTTTTCCTCACATGCTAACAAGCTAAATAATTAAGTGTGAATGTGTTAAACGTTGACAATGATGGGTTAATAATGTGACATACTAGAAGATTAGAAGGCTACTGAAGCTTTTGACAAACTTGTCAAGGTACTTAGAACAACATTCAACTTAAAAGACTCTTTCTTAACTACACTACTTAGCCAGTGTGTACATATGCTAATATGAGTTGGCAAGCTACAATGAAAGATAAAAGTGTTTAGGATCCACTAATGCTTTGAATGAGTTCAAACTGAAAGCGAAGTCAGACAAAACCAAATAAGTTAACATTTGAACGACTATTTCTGGAAATATACCTGGCATCAAAAATTGTGTTAAATGTAAAAAACTCAGCTTTAAATGCTAAACTGTAGTCCAATGAATGATACCTCAAACTTAAGTATGCAGTATAATATGATATAATTAGTGCTAGGTAGTGATTAATCACGATTAATCGCATCCAAAATAAAGCTTTATGTGTACATTATATATGTGTGTGTGTACTTTGTATATTTATTATGTATATATAAATACACACATATACAGTATATATTTTGAAAATATTTACATGCATTTAAATGTATATATTTGTATTTATGTGATATATGAATATATTTGATATATAAACATAACATTTTTTCTTAAATACTTGTATATGTGTGTATTTATATATACATAATAAATGTACACAGTACACACACACATATATTATGTAGAAAAAAAAAATGTTTATTTTGGATGCGATTAATTGCGAATAATCGTTGCCCAGCACTATAATTATTTAATATTTGTATTTTCAATCACAAAATTACTAAAAAATGAACTCAATTTTCTAAAATGTCTAGTAAGATTTATTAAATATTTTTAAATGCTAAACTGTATGCCCAAGAATGATACCCTTAAATTTAAGTATGCAGTATAATCGTGATTAATCGCATCCAAAATAAAGCTTTTTGTGTACATAATATATGTGTGTGTGTACTTTTTATACATTTATTATGTATATATAAAGACACATACATACGGTATAAATTTTGAAAATATTTACATGTATTTAAATGTATATACTTATATTCATACAATTTATGTTCTATATGAATATTTTTAATATATAAACATTTTTTTTCTTAAATATATACATATATATATTTATATATACATAATAAATATACACAGTACACACACATATATTATGTACACAAAAACTTTTATTTTGGATGCGATTAATCATATCTAATCGTTGTCCAGAAATATAATTTTCTAATTTTTATATTTTGAATCTCAAAATTTCTAATAAATGAACTAAATTTATTAAAATGTTTAGTAAGATTCATTAAATATTTGTGAATGCTAAACTGTATGCACAAGAATGATACCCTTAAAAGTAAGTATGCAGTATAATATGATATAATTAGTGCTGGACAATGATTAATCAAATAAAAAAAATAAAAATTGTGTACATAATATAGCTGTGTGTACTTTGTATATTTATTATGTATATATAAATACACACATATACGGTATATATTTTGAAAATATTTACATGCATTTAAATGTATATATTTGTATTCATATAATATATGAATATATTTGATATATAAACATAACATTTTTTCTTAAATACTTGCATGTGTGTGAATTTACATATACATAATAAATATACACAGTACACACCCCTATATTATGTACACAAAAACTTTTGTTTTGGATGCGATTAATCGCAAATAATCGTTGCCCAGCACTGTAATTATCAAATTTTTAATATTTTGATTTTCAAAATGGCTAAAAAATTAACTTAATTTTCTAAAATGTCTAGTCAGACTTATTAAATATTGCAATAGCTGTCAGGAAAACTTCAACATCTTAGCAAGTTTTGCGCAGGCAAGTATTAGCCTACTTACACTTTTTGTATAAAATATATAAAAGAAGATAAAACCTAAATATACTTTATTTAAAAGTCTGTTAATCTATGTGTTCATTCCTCAAATTGCTGGTGAGTTCATTGTCCTCATCCTACTGAACATTCATTTGAGATCTTCTAAACCGTGAGATGTTGAAACGGGAGGTCTGTTGATAAACCAGCGCAATCCTGTCCGTTAATTAACGTGGTCTCTTGAACCCACTCACTGCTTACAAGCGGTATGCAAACATCTCCACGGCCGGCTCTGATTTCAAAGTCAAGTCCAGAGGACCAGCTGTAGACCATGGGACAATTTCATCAGCTTTTTGAAACAAAAGCTGGGTAGGCCTGTTTGAGCGGCATTGGGCAAGAGAGACAGCGAGAGAAAGAGCAAGCGAGCAAAAAGGGAAAAAAACAACAGCGATGTCTGAGACGTTGCAGATGTCGAGTTGAATCCGCTAGAGGCTGTTGACAGTTTTTTGAGGAAAGACAGCTTGAGAGGTTGAGTGTGTAGTGTGCTTGTACGCACACGTGTGTTTGTTCGTATATATACTGACATACACATGCGTGCACTCAACACTTGCATGCTGCTAATGCATTGATTCGCGGCGCGTCGTGCAGCACGCAACTCTAAATGCTGTGACGCAATGAAAGATGTTTGCTCGAATCGAAACGCTGCCTCGGTTTTCTCTTCACTTTAACACCTTCATTCCACGTCAAGAGCTAATCAGAGGAAACATTCCTTCCCAATCCTTTAATCCCGTTTCCTGATCAAAACAGTGTTGTTGATAGTTTCGCTAACGCCAAATACAACCGTAATTAGCTTTGGCTTTACACCACACTAACTGAGAGGTGACAATTTCACAAATTTCAGGCCAATTGTAACACAAAGAGTTCTGGCAATTGTGTTTCTCTGTGGTTTAGGCTACATCCACATTAATCCGGATAAATTCGAAATGTTCATTGATAACACTCTTTGTAATGTTTTCAAGCATTTTCCAAGTATTCATTTACACTGAAATTTGTGAAGCATGTGTAAAATGTAATAAAAGCTCATTGAAATGATACCAAGAGACCTAGCAAGCTAAAAGGTGCATCTATGTATCACATTTACCCCTGAAAAGTACATATTACTACTTTGAAAAATTAAAGTACATGTAATACCTTTTGACAGGGTACTTCCCTAGAGAGAGTTTTGTGTCTTTTTCTGAGAGTGTATAGTCTGCTATGCAATTTTCATGTTTTTCTGTCTTATGTGGAATGTAATATGAATATTATACAAATAACATTTACTTTTAACAACACTATGCAAGTGAATAGCAAACATAGATATTCATACCATACACAACATTACTATTGATTTTGTCATTTATTTTTAATACCTCTGTTTTCAAAGTCCAATACAGTGTTTTATTTGTCAGTTCAGTTTTTTACATTTTATAATAATATGATAAAAAAGCTTGTTTCCGCTACAAATAATAAATAAAAAAAATAAATAAAGAAATAAATAAATAAGGTAATTAACTTTTTAAAACACAATTCTGACTTTTTTTTTTTTTAAGAAATCTGAGTTTATATATTGGATTTGCAACTTATAAACAACTGTTAGTGTTTTTTTTTTTTTTTTTTTGTTAGTTTTTTTATCAAAATTCTGAGTTTCTATCTCGCAAAACGTATTGTTTATGCCACAAAATAAAACAATAAAAAGGTAATTGTGACTTTTTATCTCACAAACCTTACTTTTTTTTAGCATGTGCAAGTTATAAACACAATTGCGAGTGTTTCTAATTATGTTTATCAAAATTCTTACTTTCTATCTTGCAATTCTGACTTTTCTTCTGCCATGGAATAAAACAATAAAAAAGGTAATTGCGACTTTTTATCTTACAATCTTGACTATTTTTAGGATTGCGAGTTTATATTTTGCATTTGCAAGTTATAAACACTGTTTTGCAAGTGTTTTATTTTTTATCAAAATTTTGAGATTCTGTCTTGCAATTCTGACAAAATAAAACTATTAAAAAAGAGTAGTTGCAACTTTTTTCTCACAATTCTGACTTTTTTTCTCACAATTATGAGTATATATCTCATAATTCACACTTTTCTTCTCAATAATTTTGACTTTGTCCTCATAATTTCTCACAACTTCTTAGAATTGTGAGATATAAACTCATACTTCTGAGAAGCTGCAAGAAATTGTGAGAAAAAAAAATAAAAACATCAGAATTGTGAGGTGAAATGTCACAATTACCAAAATTTTAATTCCATGGCAGAAATAAGCTAACATAGATATTATGTCCAGTTCATTCCTCATATTAAAAATGGATTATTAAGTGGAGTGAATTGCATTATAGAAAAGTTTATTCTGCACGGTTGTTGTATGCTGTACACTTTAGCAGAGTATTAGCTCATTCTGGTATTCCATGCATAACTAATATTATTAGGGGTTCAAGTGCATAGCGTGTGTGCTCACCCCAATCAGCCTGATAGGGGCGCTCAAAAGTGCGAAACAGCTCATAACTCCTAAACCAGTCATTGCTGGCTCAATCGGTTTATGTCGTTGAAATCCTTGGCTCAAGCTGGATAAAACGCATTTTTAAAAAAACCTACTTTTGCAAACTAGTCCTAGGTTTTTCACCCGATCGGAACCAAACCAGTGCAGAATGATTTCCTGGAGAGTGAATATCAATAATTATCAAAACAAAGTTTAACTTTTGACTCTCTGTCGCAAAGGGACACCAAAATGTTCGAAAGGGGCAGGGCAGCCTTTACTAAAATAGTTATAACTTTTGAACGTAATGAAATATCTTCGCCAAACTCACATCGCGTATGTAAGAGCTGAATCTGAGGTCACATGAAAAAAGAAGTGGAGCTTGACCACTTGATAGTGCTATAAGAGGGGGGAAAAAAACATTAAAAAAAGGCCATTAACTATGCAACCGTTTGTCCTATCGACGTGAAAATTGGTACACACGGTCTTGGTCCAAAGTGCCACAAGTGTCTATAAGGACATTTGTGTATCTCAAAAAACATGGCAACCATAGGCCAATGAACTTTAAGCACCTGATAGACAAGGTTAACGGAGGCAGAATGAAACTAAAGTCGGTGAGCCTGTTTGACTCAGTCTGTGAAGAAAAAGTCTGTGAAAAATGTGAAAGAAATTGGCCACTGGAAGGCAATATTGCATTTTTCAAGAGCATAAATGATTGTATTTTGCGTGGTTTTTCACACATATTAGTATCAACGAGACCTCTTCGTTCCGAACGACTTTGCCTCTAGAACCATCTCTGTCAATCAAACTGTTTGTTAAAGGAGAACTCCACTTCCAGAGCAACAGTTCACAAATAATTTACTCACCCCCTTGTCTTCCAAGATGTTCATGTCTTTCTGTCTTCAGTCGTGAAGAAATTATGTTTTTTGAGGAAAGCATTTCAGGATTTTTCTCCATATAATGGACTGATATGGTGCCCCGATTTTGAACTTCCAAAATATAGTTTAAATGCAGCTTCAAAGGGCTCTAAACGATCAAAGCTGAGCAAGAAGGGTCTTATCTAGTGAAACAATCAATCATTTTTTTCGGAAAAATAAAAATGTGTATACTTTTCAAGCACAAAAGCTTGTGTAGCACAGGCTCTGGGATGCACGTTCACGACGCTACGTACTGTTTGAGCCTTTCTGAGCCAGAGTACACAGACGATGAACTTAGACGTGATTTGTAGTAGTGATGGGAAGTTCGGATCATTTTACAGAGTCTGACCTTTGAGTCTCGTTCAGCAAAATGAACGAATGTTTTTTCGAGTCATTTCATTCATTTTAGCAAAATATAATTAAAGTGTTAGGTGCTACTTTACTAACACATCTACTGCTTACACAAATGTTGAAAACACTACAAACAAGACAAAACTATAATGCTATAAGAAACAGAAAAGATTAATTCATTGTTTACCTTTAGTCTTTAGTCTACCTTTAATCATTAGCTCACCTCACCTCTTATCTGAGTTTTCGGGTTTGAGTCGTTCATTCATCACGTGACAGCCCAATAAGCTTAACCAATGCAGTCTGAAGTCTTTAAAGATTCGTTCCAAATGAATGAATCATTCAAGACAACCCATCACTAATTCGTAGCATTGTGGACGCCCATCCCAGAGCCTGTGCTACACAAGCTTTTGTGCTTAAAAAATATACAAATTTTTATTTTTCGAAAAAATGACCATTTCGCTTGATAAGACCCTTCTTCTTCGGCTGGGATCGTTTAGAGCCCTTTGAAGCTGCATTTAAACCACATTTTGGACGTTCAAAATCGGGGCACCAATTAAGTCCATTATATGGAGAAAAATCCTGAAATGCTTTCCTCAAAAACCATAATTTCTTTACGACTGAAGACAGAAAGACATGAACATCTTGGATGACAAGGGGGTGAGTAAATTATTTGTAAAGTGTTGTTCTGGAAGTGGAGTTCTCCTTTAAATGATTGAGAAGATGTGAAAAACCTACCTTTGCGAACTAGTCCTAAGTTTTTCACTCAGTCTGGAAAGACTGCAGACTGCAGTACAATTCTCTGGACACTCTAGGTCAATAATTATCAAAAAATGTTGAAATTTACCCTTTGGGAAGCTATAACAGGAACAATTAGAAAAGGGGGCCTGTCCAAATATACCCAAAAGCCTATGAAGCCTAAAGGAAAACTCTAAACTTCACAAAACCTGGTGAACACATGCAACAGGTGATTCTAAACAAGCATGCAGTTTTAGGAAGACTGGACCACAGCTGCCACAATAACAGTCATAAATGTTAAAAACCATCATATTTCTATGGTAAAGGACCTGGATTTTCCAAAAATACTTTTTTTTGGTCATTGATTTAGGATGTTACAGGCTTGATAAATAATATGTAATGCTTTTTTCATATGTTCCTAAATGCCTTAAAGCGCTTGAACCCTGGTAATTGCTGCTATTGCTGCTATATTTTTTATATTCCTTTTGCTATATGCTAATGCTTACATGCACAGTAAGGGGGTCTGTTGTATCAGGATTTTATGACATTAAAATGTCCCAATACTGCCCAGTTTTTCCAATTTTCCTTTGCAACATTAACGTCACCAACAAAGTACATACTGTAGTGGATAGTAGCCTATAAAGTAGACAATTTTCAATAGAAACATAATAATTAATCTACATGCACATAATCTTTGTAATTTAGTCAACTTTGATTTTTTTTTTGAGTGTGAGAATACTCACTCATTGAAATACATTTAGGACTCCGATTATGATAATAATAGTCTATGAAGCAGTTGCAAAGTTAAAAGAGTACTTCAAACAATGTTCATTTGATAGTAGTCACAAAATCACAAGGCAGTTGTGAAAATCACTTAGTTCATTTGGAACAAAATGTTTCGGAATCACAGCAACGCAAGCCGTCAGAATACTGCCGTAAACACATCTATGACACCGGCCTTCACGCAACAAGAACAGGTATCACCTTACAAGCTAGAGCATCTATATTGGGAACACACACACACAGAGGTTATTTTCATGTCCGCCACGACTTCACACAACGTTTTTTGAGAGAATGGTTAATCCTTGAGTGAATGTCGCTGGAAGAACAGAATGTTAGTATGACTGACTCAGAGCCCAAACACAGGCTGATGACCAACACACTGTTGAATTATTTCTGTCTTGTCTATTTTGTTCCATTCTGAATTATTATGCCCATTTTTATATCTTTAGTGAGAATTAAATGAATTAAAAGTACAAAGAAACTCCACTACATGGGTTTAGTAATGGCTGCTTGCTGTAAGCCACCAAAATCCTGTTTTCCTCTCATGTAGTAGTCATGACTCTCCTCATACTTCAGGCATAGAGTCATATCTAATGAAAGTGTGGATTACCTCACTCGATTTTGCATGGTGAGCAGGGCAGCACTCGACGGAGACATTCTTTCCAGTTTAGTCTTCAGAAGATTTTAGAGCCCACCATCAAATGGGACATCTATGCCTCAACCAGCTATAATTCACTTCACATTGGCTTATGTAATATATGATTGTCTATACCTTATTCAGGGACATGTGATACCTTTGGTTGTAATGGTAGCATACTAGAAATAGTACAGAATTCGCTTAGTATTAGTAGTAGAATTGGTGTTAGTCTCAAAACTACTAATACTAGTTTAAACTTAAATAAGTAGTCATATAGTAGTCAATATTTTTAATGTACCTGAAATGGGTAACAGACTTTTAAAAGAAAACATTGCTCTGTTAGACAATTTTAGCCTTGTTTTGGAGAATTTAATAAGGCCTTGTTTATTTTTGACTTACTTTAGCATGATTTAGTTATGTTTCAATGTCTTTGTAGACATTAGTCAGTAAAAAAACGTATTAACTATTGAATCAGGCAACTGATTATTTGTTTAAATATTCAGTTGTGGACAGGAACAAAGTATTTTAAAGAGATAGTTCACCCAAAAATGAAAATTCTGTCATTAATCACTCACCCTAATGTCATTCCAAACCTGTAAGACCTTTGTTCATCTTCAGAACACAAGTTAAGATTTTCTTGATGAAATCCAAGAGCTTTCTGACCCTGCATAGACAGCAATGCAACTGACATGTTCAAGGCCCAGAAAGGTAGTAAAGACATCAATTAAATAGTCCATGTGACTTCAACCGTTCAAACGTAACTGTATGAAGCTATGATAATACTTTTTGTGCACAAAGAAAACAAAAATAACCATTTTAAGAACATGGTAGTTGCGTCACTTGTATTCTGAAGATGAACGAAGGTCTTGCGGTTTTGGAACGACGTGAGGATGAGTAAATGACATATTTTAAAAATATTGTTGAGTGAACTATAACTTTAACGTACGTCTGTAGGTTATCAGAATATTATCTTGTAAAACTTCATTTACAACATTCCAAAGCATAATATTGTAATTTTTTCTCCATTTCATAAAAACATATCATTCCTTGTCATTTCGAATTAATCAACACTCATTCCAAGACATGATGTCCAATGTCCTGTTTGTTAGGTCTGACTCAAAACAGGGAGATCATCAGAGTTGGAGTGTCTTGACCAATGACAAGAAAACTAGTTACCAATGTAAAATTTTAGTGCTGATTATCGTTAACAAAAAAATCATATTTATGTCATGACTGTCAGTTATTTGTGAACTAAATCTGTCGTATAAAGGCAGCTAAATTTGCTGCTTTGTTACTGCTTCTCATAGACAGGTGGTATTTATCACAATTACAGATTACAATTACAATTACAATATTCAGGGAAATCACTTTGGATAGGATTATATCCTCCTTCTTTTTTTTCTTTTTTTTTTTCCATAAAAGTGGACAAAGCCATTTGTAAATTTAATGTGTCTGACTTCCAGCTATTTTTAGCTGTACAAAACAGTTCATTTTGCTGCTTGATCTTGCAAACTGGTGTGTCTTACCATATTATCTTAAAGGAGAAGCCAACTTCCAGAACAAACATTTACAGTTAATGTACTCCTCCCCTTGTCATCCAAGATGTTTGTGTCTTTCTTACTTCAGTCGCTAAGAAATTATGTTTCATTAGGAAAACATTCCCACATTTTTTTCCATATAGTGGAATTAAATGGTGCCTCCAAGTTTGAACTTGGGAATTAAAAATGCAGTTTAAATGCAGCTTCAAAGGACTCTAAACGATCCCAGCTGAGGAAGAAGGGTCTTATCTAGCAAAACGTCATTTTTGAAACAAATTGGCAGTTTATATACTTTTTAACCTCAAACGTTCGTCTTGTCTGTCTGTGTGAACTCTGTTTTTTCCGGTTCAATACTGTCAAACAGTTAGGGTATGTTGAAAAACTCCCATCTCATTTTCTTTCCCAACTTCAAAATTGTCCTACATCACTGCAGAAGTACCAACCCAGTGTTACGCATGCGCATCGAGAGATGAGACAAGACGAGCGTTTGAGGTTAAAAAGTAAATAAATTGCCAATTTTTTTTTTAAATTACCAATCGTTTCACTAGATAAGAGCCTTCTTCCTTGGCTGGGATCGTTTAAAGCCATTTGAAGTTGCATTTAAACTGCATTTTGGAAATTCAAACTTGGGGGCACCATAGAAGTCCACTATATGGAGAAAAAAATGGGAATGTTTTCTTCAAGAAACATCATTTCTTATCAACTGAAGAAAGAAAGACATTTTAGATGACAAGGGGGTGAGGAAATTCTACCTGGTCTCATGACAAAAATGTACCTGGGGGCACTTTTTCACGAGACACGAGATACTTAACGATAAGTACATATCACTGCAGTTTTCAAAAGAAATGAACACATGAGGCAGTAAAACTCAGACACCATTTATTCCCTATCACACAAAGTATTTGCAGAGTTTGAGAAAGCGTAATTTTCACACAGTTACTTGAAGAATATTGTATTATGAATTAAAAACAATTTTAATATGCTGGGAGATTTAAAAACTGATGTTTTGAATGTTAGCATGACATATCCAGCTTCATATCTATGGGTTTTCATAAACAGTAGGTTTGTTCAGTAGCTCACGCAGTACAGAGGTGTGTTTAAGAGGTAAAGAGCTTCGGCTCAAACCCTGTTCAACAAAACAGTTTAAATCTGCACAAAAGGAAGATTCAAATGGCACGCTTGTGTCAATAAATGCATTTTTATATCAGTTTTGCATTTGTTAGCATTATCGGGTAGGTTTAAGGTTTGGGTTTGGTGTTGTGCATATTTCCAACATGACAGAGCATTAACTTTTACCGACACTCCCCGGATATTTGAACTCTGAACCGTCGCAATACATATCTGAAGCAACCTAATAAAATGAAGCAATACGTACCTATATCAACTTAATAAAAAACGTGCCAGGGTTCACATATTGAGCCCGTGTTTTAGTGCCACTCAGTGGACATTTATTTCTGAAACTGCAGCAAAACGTGCAGTGAGGTATGTAAAAATGGTGCTGCAAAAAAGTACCCAGAGGTACGTATTTTTATGAGACTGGGTTGGTTACTTTACTAGTTACTTGAAAAAAGAAATCTGATTATGTAACTCACGTTACCTGTAATGCGTTACTACCAATACTGAACCCAAAACTTAAAATTCTGTCATAATCATCATGTATCCACACCTGTATGACTTTCTTTGTTCTGTGTAACACAGAAGAAAATATTTTGAAAAATGCCTCAGTATTTTTTGTCAGCACAATGAAAGCTGTCAGTTGTTTTGGACCCCACTGACTTTCATTGTATGGACAAAAACACTTCAAAAAGCACCTGTCAAAATATCTTCTTTTATGTTCTGCAGAAGAAAGAAAGTCATAAAAGTTTGAAGCAACATGTGGGTAAATAAATACTGACAAAATGTTCACTTCTGGGTGAACTACACCCCTTTTTCTGACGACTTATTAACTTCTGTCATATTGTATCATGTACATTTGCTTGCTTAATTGTTACCGTGCATGTTTCATAATGCATTTGCGTCCAACCAACTTGTTATACTAATTTTCTACCTGCTTTTATATGTTACTCTGGATCAAATTTTTGAAACTGAATAAATAAGCTTTCCATTGATGTATGGTTTGTTAGGATAGGACAATATTTGGCTGAGATACAACTATTTAAAAATCTGTAATCTGAGGGTGCAAAAAAATCTAAATATTAAGAAAATCGCTTTTAAAGTTGTCCAAATGAAGTTCTTAGCCATGCATATTACTATTCAAAAATTAAGTGTGGATATATTTATGGCAGAAAATTTACAAAATATCTTCATGAAACATGATCTTTACTTAATATCCTAATGATTTCTGGCATAAAAGAAAAATCAATCATTTTGACCCATACAATGTATTGTTGGCTATTGTCACATTGGGTCACATTTTCACAAGTGATAACATCCAAAAATAACCAGAACTTTACAGAAACCTAAGTTAAGTGTACATTAATGT
Source organism: Cirrhinus mrigala (assembly GCA_036247105.1). NCBI lineage: Eukaryota > Metazoa > Chordata > Actinopteri > Cypriniformes > Cyprinidae > Cirrhinus > Cirrhinus mrigala. The sequence goes on from CM070031.1 coordinate 5,864,347, forward strand.
CACTACAACTATGTTTTGTTTGAGAAAATGGGCTAATCAGTGACAAAGTAATTGCTTCCCATGAGTGATGCAATCAGTGACAGATAAAACTGCAACTAATGGCTTTAGACTGTTATTACTATACTATTACATGTTATTACATATTAATTACTGTATATCATAATTCAAACTAGAGAGAAAAACAATGAAATGAGCTGAACGAGTGAGACGTGAGCTGAGAGGTCAGAAATGGAGACTGTAGCAGATAATGGTGCTGGTGGGCTCATGCAGAGAACTGTCTGTTTAGACCAGCGATTATTTATGAAAGCCATCCGGCCCCTGGGCCACAGTTGCCACTGGGCTGAAGGGGGATAAAAAGTTGGTCATCAGGTCAAGGGCCAAGGGGAGCATGCAGAGAACAGGTGGGGCGTACAGAGGCTTCTGGAACTGACTCAGGACGACCCACACCTGCCCTGACTGTCAATCAACGACAGCCCAAAGAAAAGAGACACTGAAGTACTACTGTACTTGTACGTCGTGTCCTCTAGAGTTTAGAAAGAGCTTCTCTGGATTCTCTCTTTTTGCTGGTAAGTCTGACAAACTGAGAAAATGGATCCTTCTTAGATATTTGTATGGTTGGCACGGCCTTGTCTTGTTGACTTTGAGAAGTATATCTAATGGACAACTTCCAGAGACTTAAAATGAAGCAAAGCTAGAGTAATATTGAAATATTATGTCAAAAATGGCTTCCAAAACTACAGGCTGTAGTTACTTTCCAAAACTTTGAAAATTGGAAACAATATTTCTTGATTTTTGGAGACCATCTCTGAGGAAAAACCTAGTGGTCAGAGAATATAACATTGTGTTTTGAACAATAATGATATAAGTACTAATAGAGCAATTGAACTGTACAAGAAAGTGAAATTTACTTCAAAAATACTGTAAGAAAATGCTCAAGTAGGCAAATGTGACCTTAAAAAAGGCCATTATAAGACAAAATAAGACATTAGACCCAAAAAGTGAATCAAGAAACCAATGACAACGTCAAAAAACATCCTAAAAATGATGTTCAAGTGCCATTTTCATACAAGCATATCTTTAACAATGCTTTCAGATCAAATCCCTCATGGTTCCTTTGGGCTACAAGGAGGTTATCACTTCATTAGTTGAGTTCGCTCTCATTTCTTTTCCTTCTGCATCCTGTAAATCACTCATGCTTCCATGTATCATCCATCCATCAATGTGGGACATCCAGTCCGGGCCACGGTAGCAGTTCCCATTGGTTTCGGACAGCTAATGGCCCTTGTGGAACGGCACCGGCTCTTATAGAGTTGCGTTAGCAGCCGGCGGGACCCGTGTGTGCTGGGTGGGCAGCAGGTGCGAGCGTGAAGGACAGCTCAACTGCTGCACTGCACGACACACATACATACTGTACACACAACACACACATACTGACTCGTAGTCAAATGAAACTTTCTAAGAATCTACTTTTACAACATCTAAGGAAATTCTATTGTTGGAGATGGAATTGGAAAGGGAATCAGATTGAATCTGTGGTTAGTATGTATGAATGTATGAAACTATGTTAGTATGCACATCATCATTGGCTAATATATACATTGCTGTTGCACTTTTTAAGAAACTTTAAAATGAAATAGTTTGTGTTAACTAACTTTATTCGCATCACCAGTATAACCAACTTTTTTGACCAGATCTTGTTTCGCAAGTGTAAAATCACTAGTAATAAAAAGCTCATATTTTGCATTTTTTTTTAAATGTATGTATACTTAATATTATTAATATTACATGGATATTAATATTTTTAATTATATAAAATATATATAATTGTTATATTTTATTATATTATATTATATTGTATTATATTATATTATATATAAATAAAATATACAATTTACCTACATTATTACAACATTGTTATTATTATATTATATAATGTTATATTATTATATTATATTATATCATATTATATTATATTATTGAAAAAATTGTAGATAATTTGTATATACACATGAATAAATATGAACAAATATATTCATATAGTTATAATATAGCTTTAAAAAAAAAAAAAAAAATATATATATATATATATATATATATATATATATATATATATTAACACTACATTAATAGTAATAGTTTTAATTAACAATCAAATCTGTCTTGTAGATTTTGTATACATTCATTAAAAATTATGAATATATTTATTCATATTTATTAATTTGTACATTTAAATTATTTACAATTATTTCAATAATTATTTCAATAATATACTGCATTTATATTGCATATTATACTACTATAATAATAATAATAATAATAATAATAATAATAATAATAATAATAATAATAATATAGCTTATCATTGTAATAATTGTAGGTAAATTGTGTATATATAACATATTTAAAAACATATTTTATTAAAATTAACTTTACATTATAATTAATATTTTTAACTATATAAAATATAGAAATTATATATTATTGTTGTATTATCTATAAATGATTATATATAAAAAATAGATATGCAGTTTACGTACAGTTATTACAACGTGTTATTATTATATTATATTATATTATATTATTGAAATAATTGTAGATACTTTGTATGTACTCATGAAATAATATGAATATAAACTAATGAATAAGAATAAATATATTCATTTAGCTATATATATAACTTAGCTTTAAAATAATAATAATAATAATAATAATAAAATATTAATATTAATATGATATTAATATTACTAATTTTATGCAAATTATCTACAAATATTACAGTAATAAACGTGTGTAGTATATTATTGTAATAATTATAGATAATTTATATGTATACTAATAACATATTTAAAAAGTTTATATCATAAAATTTTTGCATTGTTTACACACAATTAATTTTAAATACAATAAACAGATAATAAATAGAAAATAAATCAATTAAAAGTTAAGATGAAAATTATTGGATTACTGCAGAACTCATTTTGTTAAATTGTGCATGTAGATTTTCTGTGAAAGCCTTTCAGATATTTTTAAATTAAACAAAATACTTATTTCTTATTTACGTCTCAGATTTTTGGACCCCACTGTATATTCAGGATGTCTTCACTTCATCACTTTGGAAACACTGAAGAGGTTTCAAGGTCTCTGTGAGCTAATATACAGCACACACCCGTAGAGGGCGCTGTTCCTTATTTGTGTTGGCTGGTTTTAAGTCAGTGTGTGGTGTGGAGGCCATGAGGGACTTTGGGATTCTCCAATTGCAGGCAGGCAGACTGGCTGGCACCCCAAATGTAGCTTCTTCATCCTGGAGACAGCTGTTGTCTCTGTGACGACACTAGCGGCCAATGAGGTTTGGGTCCGATCTGGGGGTGGTGGGCCGGAGAGGAGGCTTATGGGTTTGAACACGATCAACTGCTGCAGAATCGGAGGGGGCAGTTGGCCGTGGACAGTAAACACCATTCCAAACCCTGCCGCACACTGGAGCGCAGCTTCACCCGCTGCAAATATACATCTTGACACTTCCTCCTATGAGAATAAACTCTATATTTTATCTATTCTCATCTTGTCAGCGGGTGGTCCAGGAAGTTCCTGTCAACTCCTTACACTCAAATGGCATACTTCTGCTATATTAGTCAGTAACTTTGATGGGACTTCACATCGACTGACTAATAATACCAGTGAGGAGTGATATTAATACAGATGGATATTTTCCATGTGAAAATCTATACATCTTCAGAAAGGAACTACTTTTTATAAATACGTTTGAAATTATGCAGATCTTGAAATGATGCACATTTGGAGGCCATTTTGAGATCACATGAGCAGACATACCTTAAAGGAATAGTTCACCCCGAAAAAAAAAAAAAAAAAAAATATATATATATATATATATATATATATATATATATATATATATTATTATTATTATTATTATTATTATTATTATTATTATTATTTTATTCCAGAAATGTACTCACTGTCAGACCATCCAAGATGTAGATGAGTTTGTTCCTATTGGAATAGACTTAGAAAAATGTAGCATGACATCACTTGCTCACCAATGGATCCTCTGCAGTGAATGGGTGCCGTCAGAATGAGAGTCCAAACAGCTGATAAAAACACCACAGTAATCCACAAGTAATCCACACCACTCCAGTTCATCAGTTAACATCTTGTGAAGAGAAAAGCTGCATGTTTGTTAACTTTTGTTATCATTAAGAGTTTTTTTAACTTTAAACCCTGCTGAAAAAAAAACAGCTAAACCCAGCCTAGGTTGGTTTAGCTGGTTTAGGGTGGAAGTAGCTGGTTTTAGCTGGTCATTCCAGCTGGTCTCCCAGCCTGACCAGCTAAGACCAGCCTGGAAGTGGCCAAAACCCCTCTAAAACCAGCCTGCTGACCAGCTATGACCAGCTAAGACCAGCCTGGATGACCAGCTTAGGTTGGTTTTATCAGTGCTTTTTTTTTTTTTTTTTTTTTTTTCAGCAGGGAACCATTGCTTCTCTCCAAAAATACAAGTCCATAATGATGGAAACATGCTAAAAGCATGCTATCAATGCTAAAAACTTGCTAACAACATGCTAATCATGCTAAAAACATGGTACCAGTCACATGCTAAGAGCATGCTACCCTGGTGAAAAAAACAGCATATGCTGGTAGGTGTGTTTTGATGCTGGGATGCTGGTTAGGTAGGTTTTGATGCTGGTTTAAGCTGGTTCTTTGCTGGTTTATGCTGGTCCTTTGCTGGTTCATGCTGGTCCTTGACCAGCAACATGACCAGCAAAAACCAGTACAGATGGTGTGTTCAAGTCATGTTGGATACATCGTATTTACAAGTTGAACGCACATGAACGCAGCCACAAAGTCGATATAACAAGTGGGAAACTGGACATTTTCTTTAAGCCCAGAGTTTCTGGGTTGGGGGCTGAAAAAATGTGTCAGATGCAATGGATGCAGCCAAAGACTATAAATATGAAGCATCTGTACTGACAGTCAATTTTGTTAAAATGAATAAAATTATAATTTTTTTGTAATGTACTATAAAACTATATAAGTTACATATAATCATGCTAAAACATAGCAACATTCTAACAGTATGCTAATCATGTTAAACTTGCTAACAAAATGCTAGAAACATGTTAATCATGCTAACAACATGCTGATTTTGTTAAAAATATGTTAGCAAAATACTACCGGTAACAATCATGCTAGAAATATGCTAACAGCATGCTAATCATGCTAAAAACTTGCAAACAACATACTAATCATGTTAAAAACATGGTAGTAACACGCTAATCACATGTAAGCAACATACTATTAACAATCATGCTAGAAACATGCTAACAACATGTTAAGCATGCAAAAAACTTGCTAACAACATGCTAATCATGTTAAAAATATGGTAGAAAAATGCTTATTACTCTAAAAATGGTAGCAACATGATAACAGCATGATAATCATGCTAAAAATATGTTAGCAACACGCTAATAATGTTAGCAACATACTAAACACATCCGAATCATGTTACAAACTAGAGCTGAAATCGGGCCTTAAAAGTTAGGCCCGACAGGGCCCGAGCCCGACAAGTATATTTTGATTGGCAGCTTTTTAAAAGCCCGAACCCGTTTACAGCCCGACATTATTCAAATGTGCGCAAGCACACAGCTCTTTTGGCTTTTGTCAAGAATGAGTCATTTATACATGTTTTAACAATTTATTAATACTAACGTAGGCTATAGGCCACTTCGAAGTTGGAAATTAAGATGGGTATTTGGCAATAACGAAATTAAGATAAAGGCTCCGCGGGATTTGCTTCGCCACTTCTCTCCACAATCCGGCCTCAATGCGACGGTGAATAGCATCTGAAATGTAATAAGAGAATAATGCCAACATTAGCCTATATACTCTGTCCATATTATGCATTTAAGACTCAATTAATATTTAGTTATATTTGAAAAACCTTTACTCACCAAAATTAGGCTGCATATTTTTGTGGAAGAAAATGATTGAATCCACTGTAGTTTCAGCGTGGTCCTGCGCTCACTGGTGTCCAGCAGCGCTAAACACCCTTTCACTGCTACTGTGGCAGGCCGGGATGCATAGTACTGATCTGGCTAATTTTGTCAAAACATAATCACCAGAGGCAAGCCTCCGTTTCACCTCCTCAGCATCAATTTTCGCATCTTTCTCGCGCTAATCGAAACGCATCACATGACCGCTCATTTACCGTGCAAGCCGAAGCGCAAGCCCGAACCCGGCCCGAGCCCGTGTAAAATGATATAAATTAAGCCCGAACCCGACCAAACCCGCCGGGTCCCGTCAGGTTTCATCGGGTTCGGGCAAAGATCTTCAGCTCTATTACAAACATGCTAACAACATACTAGTAATATGCAAGCAACATTCTAATCATGCTAATCATGCTAGAAAATGATAGCAACATGTTAACAACATGCTACAACATGCTATCAGCATGTTAATAACATGACAAGCATGTTAAAAACATGTTAATCATGTTAGAAATATGTCAGCAACATACTATCGTTAGCAATCACGCTAGAAACATGCTAACAGCAAGTTAATCATGCTAACAACATGCTAATCATGTTAAAATATGGTAGCAACACACTAATCACCCAAAAAAAGGAACAGCATGCTAAAAGCATGCTAATCATAACTAAAACTTACTAAAAACATGTTAATTACTCAACACGCTAATTACTCTAAAAAATAGCAGCAACATGCTAACAGCATGCTTATAATGTAAAAATATGTTAGCAACATGCTAATCATGTTAGAAACATGCTAGAATGATAATCATGTTACAAACATGCAAACTAGATGCTAGTAATATGCAAGCCCTATGTTGGTTAGGTAGGTTTTGATGCTGGGATGCTCGTTTTAGCTGGTCCTTAGCTGGTTTATGCTGGTTTTTTGCTGGTTTATGCTGTTTTTTGCTGGTTTATGCTGGTCTTCTGCTGGTTTATGCTGTTTTTTGCTGGTTTATGCTGGTTTTTGCTGGTTTATGCTGGTCTTCTGCTGGTTTATGCTGTTTTTTTGCTGGTTTATGCTGGTTTTTGGCTGGTTTATGCTGGTTTTTGCTGGTTTATGCTGGTCTTCTGCTGGTTTATGCCGGTCCTTTGCTGGTTTATGATGTTTTTTTTGCTTGTTTGTTTGTTTGTTTTTTTGTTTGTTTTTTGTTGTTGTTGTTTTTTTGCTGGTTTATGCTGGTCCTTAGCTGGTTTATTAAGTTTTTTTTTGTTTGTTTGTTTGGGTTTTTTTTGTTTGTTTGTTTGTTTTTTGCTGGTTTATGCTGGCTCTTTGCTTGGTCTTAGCTGGTTTAAGCTGGTCATGGACCAGCACATAACCAGCTAAGGACCAGCTAATGATGTTAGTAACATACTAAACACATGCTAATCATGTTACAAACATGCTAACAACATACTAGTAATATGCAAGCAACATTTTAATCATGCTAATCATGCTAGAAAATGATAGCAACATGTTACCAACATGCTACAACATGCTATCAGCATGTTAATAACATGACAAGCATGTTAAAAACATGTTAATCATGTTAGAAATATGTCAGCAACATACTATCGTTAGCAATCACGCTAGAAACATGCTAACAGCAAGTTAATCATGCTAACAACATGCTAATCATGTTAAAATATGGTAGCAACACACTAATCACCCAAAAAAAGGAACAGCATGCTAAAAGCATGCTAATCATAACTAAAACTTACTAAAAACATGGTAATCATGTTAAAAACGTGGTAGCAACACACTAATTACTCTAAAAAATAGCAGCAACATGCTAACAGCATGCTTATAATGTAAAAATATGTTAGCAACATGCTAATCATGTTAGAAACATGCTAGAATGATAATCATGTTACAAACATGCTAACTAGATGCTAGTAATATGCAAGCCCTATGCTGGTTAGGTAGGTTTTGATGCTGGGATGCTCGTTTTAGCTGGTCCTTAGCTGGTTTATGCTGTTTTTTTGCTGGTTTATGCTGGTCCTTTGCTGGTTTATGCTGGTTTTTTGCTGGTTTATGCTGTTTTTTGCTGGTTTATGCTGGTCTTTTGCTGGTTAATGCTGGTCCTTTGCTGGTTTATGCTGTTTTTTTTTTTTTGTTTGTTTGTTTGTTTGTTGTTTTTGTTGTTGTTTTTTTTTGCTGGTTTATGCTGGTCCTTAGCTGGTTTATGATGTTTTTTTTTTTTTTTTTTTTTTTTTTTTTTTTGCTGGTTTATGCTGGTCCTTTGCTGGTTTATGCTGGTCCTTTGCTGGTTTATGCTGGCTCTTTGCTTGATCTTAGCTGGTTTAAGCTGGTCATGGACCAGCACATAACCAGCTAAGGACCAGCTAATAATGTTAGCAACATGCTAATCATGTTACAGACATGCTAACAACATACTAGTAATATGCAAGCAACATTCTAATCATGCTAATCATGCTAGAAAATGATAGCAACATGTTAACAACATGCTACAACATGCTATCAGCATGTTAATAACATGACAAGCATGTTAAAAACATGTTAATCATGTTAGAAATATGTCAGCAACATACTATCGTTAGCAATCACGCTAGAAGCATGCTAACAGCAAGTTAATCATGCTAACAACATGCTAATCATGTTAAAATATGGTAGCAACACACTAATCACCTAAAAAAAGGAACAGCATGCTAAAAGCTTACTTACTTAAAACTTACTAAAAACATGTTAATCATGTTAAAAACGTGGTAGCAACACACTAATTACTCTAAAAAATGGCAGCAACATGCTAACAGCATGCTTATAATGTAAAAATATGTTAGCAACATGCTGATCATGTTAGAAACATGCTAGGATGACAATCATGTTACAAACAAGCCCTGTTGAAAATAACAGCATATGCTGGTTAGGTAGGTTTTGATGCTGGGATGCTCGTTTTAGCTGGTCCTTAGCTGGTTTATGCTGTTTTTTTGCTGGTTTATGCTGGTCCTTTGCTGGTTTATGCTGGCTCTTTGCTGGTTTATACTGATCCTTAGCTGGTTTATCCTGGTTTTTTGCTGGTTTA
>CM070031.1:5880907-6293407 GCA_036247105.1 Cirrhinus mrigala
ACCAGTCTGGATAAGCTCACCTTAGCCAGCATGACCAGATCTAAAGCCCTAAACCAGAACAAAACGGCAGCTTTCATGTATTTCACAGCAGTTTTAATACTGGCTTTACAGTTACGCACTTCACGATGCTATTCCTAAACATCAAAGAAAATATCAGAGGGTGCAAACAGAGCCTTAATTCATTTGTATAAAATCTATATGTGATGTAATACCTTAATATACTTGCTATTAAAGACTTTAATTGGAGTTTTAATTTTAGGCAGTGAAAACTCTTTAAGAAATCCATGACAGGTGAAATAATACAGTCTGGATTCAGATCTAACAGGGTCATTAACACATTCACATTACTAATAAACAGGATTAAACCATAATGAATTGCTTGTTTTTAGGCAGACCATGGCCTAAAGTGAGGTCTTAAAGGGACAGTAACCCAAATATTACATTTCTGTCATCATTTACATACCCTCAGGTCATTTCAAACCTGTGTGGAGCACAAAAGGAGATGTTCTGCAGAATGTCAACACAGCTCTTTTCCATACAGTGAAAGTGAATGGGGACTGGCTGTCAAGCCCCACAAATAACAAAAAAGCACCATAGTATATTTTGGATATGTAAATGGAAAAAGAAGTGCACTTAACTGTATTGAATTTGCACTTGTGTGTCAAGACATGTATTGCCAGGTTTGTTATAAATAACAAGACACACAAGAACCAATATTTTTGATTTTACTGACGTCAAACCTGGTCAGATGAGTCTAAATACGCCATGTTTGAATAATTGCAAATGTGAATGAGATTTTAGTAAATGATAAGTGATATTTAAGACAAAGTTTAGGACTTGGAATATAAAACATGAGTGGAATTAAGTACTTTCAAGATACTTTTTGTCTAATTTGTTCCCAATTACTTCCACTGTATGAAATAGAGCAGTCATTCTGCTAAGCATCTCCATAAAATATGATTGTATGAACTGCTCCTTGAACTTATTGTCATGTGTTAAGGAAATAAGTTTTTTTTTAGAATTTAGAATTTTTAGAATTTAGAATTTGCTTCTCTAAAATTATTTCTTGCTAAAACAAAACAAAACAAAACAAACAAACAAAAAAAAGTAAAAAAAAAAAGAAGTAAAATTGTTTAAAGAGACCAGTCTTTTGATTTTTGGTCAAAGCAAAATAATTATTTTTTTAACATTTTCTGCCCAGTAAGTTTCGCAGCTCTTTCCAGAGATCCGTGAACTGAACTGAGTGTGTCAGATTCAGAAACATACAAAATGTGCAGAGCAGTGGGCCCTAAAGACTGGAGTTGAGAACCACTGCACTAAAGTGTTGTGGAGTTTTACCCTTATACAGTGATATATGTATTTTGGTGTGTTTTTCATCAAATTTGTGAGTTATTCAAAAATGGTTTGACTAATCAACTTGTATTTCATAACCTTTCGTCAGCATGGTCTGAAGATGATCTGTACCAATTTTGGTGAAAACTGAACAAACAATGTAGAAGGAATTCAAAAAAGTATTTCTTTTTTTTTCTTGGTAAATTCAAAATACAGTATGTATTTTGGTGTGTTTTTGGTCAAATTTGCTTGTGCGTTATTCGAAAATGGTTTGATTAATCAACTTGAATTCCATAACATTTTGTCAGCGTGGTTTAAAGATGATCTGTGTCAATTTTGGTGAAAATTGGACAAACCGATTAGAAGGAATTTAAAAAAGTATTTTTTCTTGGAAAATGCCAACTACAGTATCTATTTTGGTGTATCTTTGTTCAAATTTGTTTGTGCGTTATTTCATAACCTGTTGTTAGCATGGTCTGAAGAAGCTCTGTGCCAATTTTGGTGAAGATTGAACAAACAGTATAGAAGGAATTCAAAAAAAGTGTTTTTGTTTGTTTGTTTGTTTGTTTGTTTGTTTGTTTCAACTTGTTTGTTGTATTTTGGTCAAATATGGTTGTGTGTAATTAAAAAATGGTTTGAATAATCAACTTGAATTTCATAACCTTTTGTCAGCATGGTTTGAAGATGATCTGTGCCAATTTTGGTAAAAATTGAACAGACCGCTTAGAGCAAATTTGAAAAAGTAGTTTTTTTCTTGGACAATTCAAAATACAGTATGTATTTTGGTGTGTTTTTGGTCAAATTTGTTTGTGCATCATTCAAAAATGGTTTGACTAATCAACTTTAATTCCATAACTTTTTGTCAGCATGGTCTGAAGATAACCTGTGCCAATTTTGGTTAAAATTGAAAAAACAGTTTAGAAGGAATTCAAAAAAGTATTTATTTCTTGGAAAATGAGAATACAGTATGTATTTTGGTGTGTTTTTGTCAAATTTGTTTGGACAGACAGTTTAGAAGGAGTTTACTTTTTTCTTTTTCCTTGGAAAATTCTAAATACAGCATGTATTTTGGTGCATTTTTGTCAAATTTGTTTGCGCGTTATTCAAAAATGGTTTGACTAATCAACTCGAATTTCATAACCTTTTGTCAGCATGGAATGATGATCTGTGCCAAATTTGGTAACCAGTGTAGAAGGATTTCGAAAAAGAATATTTTTTTCTTGGAAAATTCAAAATACAGTTTAAAACAGTTGAAAAGGAGTTTGAAAACGCTGTTTTTTTTTTGTTTTTTTTTTCTTTTTGGAAAATTCAAAATTAAAAAGAAAATTAAAAAAAAAAAAAATTACACAAATAAATAAATAAATATGTTTATTATGTTATGTTGACATTACATTTAAGGCACCATGCTGACAAACTTTGATATGGATGAGATCATTTTTCCATACTTTTCAAAACAAATGACTTAATAACTCATTGATTTTTATATTTTCTTGCAAGTTTAATATCTGGAGAAATCCCATCCAGTTCAACATTTCTTCAACTTCCTCGTCCGAGGGTCATTTGTCAGCATTAACATGGATCATGTCAAGAATCAGACATTAGGGTTAGGACACAGCAGTTGAGTAAATAGTGGCTGAAATCATCACGGCGTATCCATTTCCACACCTAAATCACGGAACGACTAGGTTTACCCAAAGGTAAACAGAAAAGCCAAAGAGGACGGCGAATATGTGTGCTCAGAATTCAATAAACAATCAGCATTTTAAAGTTGTGTAATTTTGACAATTAAAAGCTCTACCAATAGTAAGAGTTTGGGGCGGGACTATCTGTTTGCTTGACCAATGGCAGACAAAGGGAATGTTCATGAAATCTGTTTGGTAAAAAGTAGTTTTTGCCATTAAAATAATAATCATCATGACTAGAATTAACATAAAATTAGATATTTGTATCAGCTCAGCAAGTCTCTTTAGGTTTTCCAAACACAAATCTTTAATCAAAATGCACAATTTTTCTTGATGGAGGTGTTTGTTTTCTGACCTTGGACTTGGAGCTTGTTGATACCAGTGTATTTACTAGCAGAAGATTAGACTGATTATAAAGTGTCTGGTTCCCGTCCGGGCGTCTGACCCTCCAGCCCTGATTCCACCCTCACCGGCTTTCTCAGCTGCTGATATGTGTGTTATGTGAGTATGACTTGACTGTTCTTATTTTGGTACATCACTATCAATCAAACTTCTGGATGGGAAGGCCAGTTTGACCCCGATGCCCTGAGAAACCTGAGGCGAGGTGAACAAGAATCTCCCCGTTTTTTAAAGCCAACTGAGAGTCTTGAAATAAACCGGAATGAACTGGTTAGGAAAGGTTCTGCAGAAACTGAACGTTTCTGTAAAAGTGTACTGAGGAGATTTCTACAACTACAGGCGCATTTGTCCTTGCAGACTTCTACAAAATAAAAACACAACTGTCTTACTCTCACTAAATATAGGTTCTGTATTGGCATTGATGGTTCCATGAAGAACCTTTAACCAGGGTTGCCAGATGTTCAGAATAAAATGTTATGGGGGTAAAATATACATTTTTTGGCAGGGTTCCCCTGGTAAAATTAACATTTCAAGGGCTAAATATCACGAAATTGAGGTCGCCTCAACCCGTGGACATGAAAAACAACCCACATCAACAGTGTTAAAGTATCCCAATTCCACTGGAAAACCACAGACTTGGCAACATTGCTTTTAACATTTTGTGGACAGTTTTAAAAGGACAAAAGGTGGGAAAAAATGTTAAAATGTCCTTCACACAAAGTTGAAATTGTTCTTGTAAGAACTGTTCACCTTAATGTTGTTGTTTTTTTTTTTTTTTTTTTTTTTTTTTTTGTTGTTGTTGTTGTTTGGAAACCCCTTTTATTTATTTATTTATTTATTTTATGGCATTGCTTTGAAAACCACCATTTGGAACCTGTGTAATTTAGTTAATTTGACAACTATCAATGTACAACAGCATATATACATGATTTACAAATGAATTTTGTAATTTTTGCCTTTTTTTCATTAAAAGTAATGAAAATTCCCAATATAGTGCCATTTCCACAACGTCCAAAATTATTTATTGTATTTAATATAATGGAAATGACAGTGATGGAAATGACAGTTTGGAAGTCTGTTTTCTTTTTTGTGTAATTTTAGATAGTTTGACTGTAAATGTTGCACAGTGAACATTTTGCACATATAGTGATATTATTTTTCAGTTCCTTTTATTTCATATGAGACATCTTTATTAACAATGTCATCTCCGTCTTGATCTTTAAAGATGTCTTTGAAGGGAAGAAAAAGATTTATTTAAACAATTGTTCGCTGTGGTGGAAATGACACCAGAATTGATAAATGAAATGAAATGAAATCATTTTTACTTAATATATATTAAAATTGTTTCTGATTATTTTAGATGATTATAGTTTTAAACATATTACAATTACATTTTTTAGCATGGAATCTGTGCATAATTTGATTTCAAAGGTATACATATTGAATAATATTAAATAAATATTAAATAAAATAAAATAATAAAATAAAGAAATTACATGACATAAAATGAAAAATAAAATAAAATAAAATAAAGAAATTACATGTCATAAAATAAAATAAAAAATAAGAAATAAAATAAAATAAAATAAAAATATTGAAAGCATGACAGCAAAAAGTTTCAGATTCTATAATTAAACTAAATAATTAAATGAAATGAAATGAAATTTTTTACTTTATATATATATATATATATATATATATATATATATATATATATATATATATATATACACACACATTTTTTAGTATAGAATCTTGATTCTAAAGGTATAAATATTGAAAGCATGACAGCAAAAAGTTTCCAATTCTATAATTAAAACATGAAAGTGCCCACTTTTTTGGCGGATTCACCACTTGCATATTCAATTTCATAGACAATTGCAGTCGAGTCTGTGGAAATATTCACAGATGCTTGGGTTTCTGTCTCACTCTGAGCAAAAGCTGAATCATGTTGCTCACACATTGGCCCAGATTATCACCATACCAGAATCTCAAGCACAAGCAATAAGGGTTTGGGCTTCATCACAGCATAACACACTCCTGGGACTATTTATAATGTGTCCTGGGCCACAGAAGGTAGCATTTTTTTCACACTTTCCTTGCAAGTGTTGAAAATGTCCTGCTTAAAATGGAGTAGCCAGACGGAGCGTTTAAATGGTGTTTTCATCAGGTTCCACTGCGTTTTCACCTCTCGGGTCCTCGCTGTTGATAGCTAAGAGGATCTTTAGCTTTCTTGTTTGGAGCTAGACTGACTCAGATTGATGTCTTGGAGAAAGTCACTGGTTAATTAGAGAGAAAGCTGTGTAATGTCACGGTTCACGCGGTCCCGAGGGAACGCAGCGAGCGAGGGGTTTAAAGTGTAAAGAGGGACGGAGCATGGATATGATCATGACTTTGTCACGTTCATGCTTCATAATCCATTTAGACTTCAACTGCTCAACAAAGTTTCAATGAATGTTTGTTTTGCTTATTGAAATTTGGTTATGTTTACATGGGTTCAATTGGACTAAATAGCCTTTGTGTAAAGACTTCAATCGACGCGACTGAGCTTCATCCAAGTAAATTTTGATCAGATTGAAAGAGGTGTTGTTGATCTGGGATAGATCAGATTTGACAATACCTTGCACGTGCATGTATGTTTAACAAACGTTTTACGTCAGTGTGTTTTATATGCAAGCTTGTGAGTGGAGACTGAATACTTGCTAAAAAAAAGCTCTTTTTAGATATGTCATATTTTGTGTTAGTTTTAGTTTAATTGTGGTTTTCTCAGGTTCTGAATGTGACAATTAAGCCCTGCACATACATTTTGTTTGTAATACACATATAAATGAGTATAAAAACTGAATTGCAAAGTTTTGGATTTATATAAACCCTACTGGATTTATTTTGATTGATGAAAGTTACTGCATGTAGTGTGAAGTGGATTTTGAAAGTGGATTATTTACTTTAATATGTTTGATTATTGTAACACATGTTAGATATATTTTGTCTTATTAATTTATGACGTTTAATTTGGGTTTTACAGATGGAAATAAAGAAAGCAGCCACAAAGGCATTTGTTTACAACGTTATGGTATAAATTACATGTTCGCATTTCCAACTTTCCTTAGTTCAGTTGATATTCACAGATTACTTGCTTAAAAAGAAGAATTTTGGCATCATTTTCCAACCCTGATCAAACTCATCATATTGAGACCTGGATTTAAAAATAAAATAAAAATAAAAAGGTTAAAATAAAATAAAATAAATAAAATAAAATAAAAATAAGAAATAAAATAAAATAAAATAAAATAAAATAAAAATAAGAAATAAAATAATAAAATAAAATAAAATAAAATAAAATAAAATAATAAAATAAAAATTGTGTGATCATTTCCCCACCATGATGTCAACCTTATATAGAGACCTGAATTTAAAAACATAAAATAAAATAAAATAAAATAAAATAAAATAAAATAAAATAAAATAAAATAAAATAAAATAAAACAGAATGAAATGAAATAAAACAGAATGAAATGGAATGAAATGAAATACAATAAAATGTTGTCATCATTTCCCCACCCTGATGTCAAACTCAACATATGGAGACCCGGATTTTATCTAATAAAAAAATAAATAAAATAAAATAAAATAAAATAAAACAAAACAGAATGAAATAAAATAAAATTAAATTAAATTAAATTAAATACAATAAAATGTTGTCATCATTTCCCCACCCTGATGTCAAACTCATCATATGGAGACCTGGATTTAATAAAATAAAATAAAATAAAATAAAATAAAATAAAATAAAATAAAATAAAATAAAATAAAATAAAATAAAATAAAATAAAATAAAATAAAATAAAATAAAATAAAATAAAATAATGTACTATATTAAAATAATAAATAAGGAATGAAATAAAATATGCAATAAAAATAAAATAAAATAAAATATAAGAAATTAAATGAAATAAAATGAAATAAAATAAAATAAAATAAAATACAATAAAATGTTGTCATCATTTCTCCACCCTGATATCAAACTCATCATATAGAGACCTGGATTGTAAAGTAAAATAAAATAAAATATAAAATAAAATAAAATAAAATAAAATAAAATAATGTTGTCATCATTTCTCCACCCTGATGTCAAACTCATCACATGGAGACCTGGAAAATAAAATAAAATAAAATAAAAAGTAATGAAAATGCAATAAAAATATAAAATAAAATATTAAAATATAATTTCCCCACCCTAATGTCAAACTCATCATATGGAGACCTGGATTTATAAAATAAAATAATAATAATTTTTAAGAGTCTGAGGTGTTCTGGGTGTTTGTCAGAAGGCTTTCATGCTATGATCATTTGAAAACACAGAACAAAGAAAGTCATACAGGTTTTGAAAAGACATGAAAGGAAAGTAAATGATGAGAGAACTATGCCTTTAAATACACTAATATTTAATGAAGATTTGAAGGAGCACAACAAATGCCCAGTGTTGAAGCCCACCTTTAAGCTCTCATCCCCAGTTGGGGGCCACGATTGAGGCCCAGCTCCTGTCTGCAGACTCCTGGTAACTGAAACTACAGCCCAGTTGGACAACACAGCATGATAATTGGAGAATTACAGCTGTTAGTCACACGAAATACATTGCAGTTGTAGGTCGGGGACCTGGAGGTCGAGGCACAGGAAGCTGAAGTGTAATTTAGAGGCAGCCAGTGCCAATTTCATACCCACAACCCCCTCCGTGAAGTCCACCTGTTAACTAGAGCCTTGTCAGGGCAAAGACTAAACACAATCAATGAATAATTAATAACAATTCATTTTTGCTATGGTGGCATGTCTCTCGTCATTTCTATTGAGATTAATGAGTAAGGCTCGTCTGATGTCTGCTATGAAACAAACGTTTAATGTGCCATAAAAGCTCAGCACTTTAGCCACCAAGAATCCGATCTTAGTCGACGTCTGTTTAGAAGATGTTTAGTTACTGTTGGCCAGACACACTCGAAGAATCAAAATATATTACAGTGTTATGGATTATATTCTATCCATTTTATGCAATAATGATTTTTTTCTGGCATCAAAGCTCAGAGAATCGGAGAACGACAGAAAAACAATGCAAGGCTGTCAAAGGATCTTTTTATACAGAAAACGTATTGTTTCTGCATCTAAAAAACACTTATGTGATCTATATGTGTAGTATTTATTTATTATTAATTCATTCGTTTCATTCATTCAGTCATTTTCAATCATTCATTAATTGTTTTTATTATTTTACTATTACTTTAGTTTATTTTATTAATAATACTAGGACATACTAGGTTAATATTCAGTTCAACTTTTTACTTATTGTTGTGCTGATAATATTTGTAGAATATATATATATATATATATATATATATATATATATATATATATATTATCATGACAATATGATCTGCAAAACTGTAAATACATTTATTTAATAACCAATTTTAAAAAATGATAGATAGATAGATAGATAGATAGATAGATAGATAGATAGATAGATAGACAGAAAATTAATATTACAAAATATTATTTTTAATTATGAAATATTGTAAAAATACTAATGTGATAATATGATGTTAAAATTTAAATACATTAATTTCATTAAATAATACATTAAAATAATACATTTTCAATCAGTTAAACAATCAATAAAATTACAACAGAATGCATAAAATATAGCAGTTGTTGAATTGTATTTTATTATTTTTAATTTAATTTTTATTTTATCTTATTTATTTAATCATTATGAAACAATTTCAATCAATCAATAAAATTACAACAGAACGCATAAAATATAGAAGTTATTGAAATGCATTGTATTATTTTTATTTTGTTTTATTCTGTAATTTTATTTTATTTATTTTATAATTATGAAACTATTTCAGATAAATCAGTCAATAGAATTACAACAGAATGCATAAAATATAGTTTTTAAATTGCATTTGATTATGTTTAATGTTATTTTATTCTACAATTTTATCTTATTTATGTTATCATTATGAAACGATTTAAATCAATCAATTAATCAATCAATAAAATTACAACAGAATTTATAAAATATATCATTGTTAAATTGCATTTTTTATTTTATTTTATTTTACCTATTTATCTTATTTACTTTATCATTATGAAAGTATTTCCGTAATTTCAGACAACAGAATTCAAACAATATAGCAGTTTCTGAATTGTATTTTATTATTTTTAATTTTATTTATTCTACCTTTTTATCTTATTAATTTTATCATTACGAAACATTTCAATTAATAAAATTACAACAGAATGCATAAAATATAGCAGTTGTTAAATTGCATTATTTGTATTTTTTTATTTCATTTTATTTTATTCTACCCTCTTATCTTATTTATTTCATCATTACGAAACTATTTCAATTAATCAATCAATCAACAAAATTGCGACAGAATTCATGAAATATAGCAGTTGTTGAATTGCCTTTTATTATTTTTATTTTATTTTTTTCTACCATTATCTTATTTATTTTATAATTATGAAACAATTTTAATCAGCCCATCAATTAATAAAATTACAACAGAATGCATATAATGTAACAGCTGTCGAATGGCATTATTTTATTTTATTTTATTTTATTTTATTTTACCAGTTTATTTTGTTTAATAATTATGAAACAATTTCAATCAATCAATAAATTAATAAAAATACAACAGGATGCATAAAATATAGCAGTTGTTGAATTGTATTTTATGATTTTTAATTTTATTCTATTCTACTATTTTATCCTATTTATTTTTTAACTACGAAAAATTTAAATCAATCAATACAATTACAACAGAATGCGTACAATATAGCAGTTGTTTTTTTCTACCATTTTTCTCATTTTATCATTATGAAACAATTTCAATTAGTCAATAAATTAATAAACAAATGCATTTAATTAATTATTAACAGTAGTTTAACTTGAAAACGTGTTAATATTTTTTTTAACATTTTTAAGGAGGTGATTAATTGTACTAAACGAACACATTAAATTGACAGGCCTCGCTGTGCAGTATTTCTTTTGTGTATTTTCTGGTTTGTATGTGTTTTGCAGATGGCCAGTCAGAGTTCAGACCACCTGTTTGGTTTTCCTGTTTCAGAGTAACCTGTCCAGGAAGGTCATTGTGCTTTCCAGTGAACAACAAAGCACAATAGTGCTCAGGTCAAGGGTGAGGAGAAGATCTTTAGACATACAGCTCAATAGCATCAATACAATTCAGTTTCAGAAGATTATCAATACATCGATACATAAATCATAGAGTCATCTGTGTATTATAACAGTGAAGACAAACAAAACAGCAAAAACTAACAAAAACAAATCAGCGCTCGGGGAAAATCCCGGCGCTCATATGGAAAGTTCATCTGAAGGCACTTCAGTAAAGTCCCCTCGTTGATCCTCCCCTCTAAAGACCCCCTGCAGGGGCAGGGCAGGGTGGGGACAGTCCAGCGTGATTAACACCCAGGCGGGAACAGCATGTTTGAACATGTCCCTTCCTGGGATCCCTCCCTTTGACTGAAACGCTGATCCAGAATCAGCTTCTAATCTGTTTGCTAAAGCGTGTGACTCAAAACACTGAGTTCAGATCAGAGAGGAAGGGAGCGTTGTGACAAGCGCTTCTCAAGTCAGTGCTGCAGCGATTGGGAAGAGGCTGGAAGTGTTGGTCCCACAGAACCGAACCTGTCGAAGCTACTGAGGGCGCCCTAATTAGGGTCAAAGATTTGTTTGCAGAGGAACGCAATGTGGTGGACTAATTCAGAGCGAACTCATGAGAAAGCAATGAATCGGAAGCTGTGAGAGTTGAAGTGGGACAACTCATTTAAAAACCAATAGATCTGGAGAACTGCAAAGCTGATGCAATGGCAAAATATATCAGATTGTGCTCAAATGTGTGGAGATCATGTTTAAAGATCTAATGTAGATGCATTTTTCTAAGCATCTCAACTTTTTTATTCAAACTCTGCATCGTCAAAACTTATAGATGATGCATTTAACTTAAAATGCAGGAAACCATATGTGACCCTGGACCACAAAACTAATCATAAGTAGCACAGGTATATATGTAGCAATAGCCAACAATACATTGTATGGGGCAAAATTATCGATTTTTCTTTTAGGCCAAAAATCATTAGTATATTAAGTAAAGATTATGTTTCATGAAGATATTTTGTACATTTCCTATCGTAAATATATCAAAACTTTATGTTTGATTAGTAATATGCGTTGCTAAGAACTTCAGTTGGACAACTTTAAAGGTGATTTTCTCAGTATTCTGATTTTTTTGCACCCTCAGATTTCAGATTTTCAAATAGTTGTATTTGAAATCTCAGCCAAATATTGTGTTATCCTAACAAACCATACATCAATGGAAAGTGTAATTTTAGCTTTCAGGTGATGTAAAAATCTCAGTTTAAAAAATAAAAAAAAATTGACCCTTATGCCTGTTTTTGTGGTCCAGGGTTACATATTTAATTTGAAGCTGGGAAAAGTGAAAATAGTCCTTGATTTTTGTCTGATTTAAGTTTGATCATTCAAATCCTATACTCTTAGAAATAAAGGTGCTTCACGATGCCATAGAAGAACCTTTTTAGTTTAAATGGACAGAACCTTTAACATCTGAAGAACCTTTCTGTTTCACAAAAGGCTCTTTGTGGAGAAAAAAGGTTCTTCAGATTATAAAAAGGTAAGAAATAGATGGTTCTTTGACTGAAGAACCTTTGACTGAATGGTTCTTTGTGGAACCAAAAATGGTTCTTCTATGGCATTGCTAAGCACCTTTATTTTTAAGAGTGTATATGATTTCTTCTCACAGTGGTTTTGACTGATTTTTATCATCAGTCATTAAAGGATTAGTTCATTTCCAAAATAAAAATTTCCTGATAATTTACTCACCCCCATGTCATCCAAGACGTTCATGTCTTTCTTTCTTAAGTTGAGAAAAAATTGAAGTTTTCTCTCCCATATAGTGGACTTCAATGGGGATCAACAGGTTGAAGGTCCAAATCGCAGTTTCACTGCAGCTTCAAAGTGCTCTACATGATCCCAGCCAAGGAATAAGGGTCTTATCTAGTGAAACGATCTGTCATTTTCTAAAAATAAATAAAAATGTATGTACTTTTTAACCACAAATGCCCGTCTTGCACTAGTTTGACTTCACACATTACACAGTTCTTCGTCTGTCTACTCGAGTTCAAAAGGGTACACTCTTAAAAATAAAAGTGCTTTAAAAGGTTCTTTAAAGGGATGCCATAGAAGAACCACTTTTGGTTCCACAAAAAACCATTCAGTCAAAGGTTCGTCAAAGAACCATCTCTTTCTTACCTTTTTATAATCTGAAGAACCTTCATTCGCCACAAAGAACCTTTTGTGAAACAGAAAGGTTCTTCAGATGTTAAAGGTTCTTTATGGAACCATTTAAACAAAAAAGGTTCTTCTATGGCATTGTGAAGCACCTTCATTTTTAAGAGTGTAGGGTAGGGTGAAAACTCCATGTCATTTGCTCCGCCAACTTCAAAATCATACAAAATCATTGTTTTACATGTTTTTACATTTCGCTTGGTAAACATTGGGACGCTATTTCCACACACATCACGCGTGACCTTTCCATAGTGATTACGTAGTGCGTGAGGTCAAGCTAGTGCGAGATGAGCATTAGTGGTTGAAAATGACCATTCTTGTTTTAGAAAATGACCCATCGTTTTACTAGATAAGACCCTTATTCCTTGGCTGGGATCGTTTAGAGCCCTTTGAAGCTGCACTGAAACTGCAGTTTGGATCTTCAACCCATTGATACCTATTGAAGTCCAATATATGGAGAAAAATCCTGGAATATTCTCCTCAAAAAACTACTTTTCGACTGAAAAAAGAAAGGCATGAACATCTTGGATCACACAGGGATGAGTAAATTATCTGAAATTTTTTATTCTGAAAGTGAACTAATCCTTTAAAAATGACAAAAACATTAAAAGTACTATGAAAGTATGTTGAAGTGATTGATCCACACGACTAATGCACTGTATTTCTAATGTTTTGAAGCCCAATGATAATTTTGTGTAAGAAATAAACCCAAGTCAAATTTCACCCTTCACACTCAAAACTCATTTGCACTCAAATGTTTAAAACTTCTCACCTCAGGGTGCTTTGAGCCTAGTTTTACTTCAGTGACATTGAATATGAATTTAATTCAGTTGAACAAACATGTTATTACAGTTTGGGTGATTACATTATAATAAAGAAGAATATTTGACAATATTTTTGTGAGTTGATTAAAAGTTGGCGTTATCTGAAGTCTTCACAACTGTTGCTGTTATTTAAAATCAAAATGCCATTGGCTCTTATATTGTGACAAAGATTGAATATATCTTTAGCATTACATCACTTGCTCCCCAATGGATCCTCTGCAGTGAATGGGTGCCGTCAGAAAGAGAGTCCAAACAGCTGATAAAAACATCACAATAATCCACACCACTCCAGTACATCAATTAACAACTTGTGAAGCAAAAAGCTGCATGTTTGTAAGAAACAAATCTACCATTAAAATATTGTTTAGCTTCAAACCATTGCTTCCAGCTAAAGTTCCTTGTCCTTAATCTTGCTTTCTCCAGTGAAAAAGTCATCTCAACTGAATCAGGAGAGAAATATGCACAGATCAAGCACCATTTACAAGGGAAAAAAGTCCTAGTTCTAAACAAATATGTTGTTGGATTTTGATGTTAGAGATGAACAGGAGATGGACTTTTTTACTAGAGGAAGCGTTGTTATGGATAATGGATATTTTAGCCAGAAGAGATGTTTAAAGTTAAAAAATATATTTATATATATGGATTTGTTTTATATAAACAAGTGGCTTTTGGCTTTACAAGACATTAACTAATGGACTGGAGTGGTGTGGATTACTTGTGGATTGTTGTGATGTTTTTATCAGCTGTTTGGACTCCCTTTCTGACGGCACCCATTCACTGCAGAGGAACCATTGGTGAACAAGTGATGTAATGCTACATTTCTCTAAATCTGATGAAGAAACAAACTCATCTACATCTTGGATGGCTTGAGGGTGAGTACATATTCACCTAATTTTCATATTTCTTAAAAACATCACTATAATAGTGTAATCTAATTATAAATTAATATAAACATAATAAAACACATTGCATTTAAAGTCACTTCTGTGTTTTACATCATTCAGAGATGTAATATTGAGCTTTGAAAGAATCCCCTAAAACCTGGAAAATCCAAACTGACAAGATGAGAGCAATTCTGAATTTGTATACAATCAAAAGAGGAAAAAAAAACTCCACTAATGACAATTTTTCCTACAGACCTTTAATGTCAAAACATGTCACATCTGGATATTTGGTTGTGACTTTCAAATGGATTACAGCAACACAACTATATCCCAAAGTCCAGACCAACCAATTTACAACCCCGTCTGCCACCCAGACTAAATACACCTGGATGTGGCGCGATTATTCACACTCGCTCACATTCCACCATACATGGGGCACAAGCGCTTTACCACGCTCTTTAGGAGCACCGAGCATACAGATATACAGGTTGATATTAAATCTGATACCCACTGGTGTTTATCCTGCCAGACAGGGCAATCCAAAGCTGTAAAACACATTGAGGTTTAACTACACGCCATTGTTATCCGGTATGAGACTGTGAGAAAGGCAAGGTTCAGCCTGTTTAGTCCTGAGCTCGAGAACGGGTCGTGTTTCAACTTAATTAACTCTCTGTAATGGCAACGATCACAGTAAATCTGTGATATAATGAAGCTGACAATTTGAGCGTAATACATATTTTAACACATTCAGGAAATAATTAATGTAACGTTTAGAATAAAAAGTTCTTTTCTTAAACAGAAAAAAATGATTCATAACAACTTACTTTTCTTAATTTTCTTTTTATTGCATATATTAATAGCGCAGCATTATATTTTAGAAAGCTAGCTAGCTAGCTAGCTAGATAGATAGATAGATAGATAGAACGACATAATGATAGATAGACTGACAGGTAGATAGATTGATAGATAGATAGATAGAACGATAGATAGAACGATAGATAAATAAAATGATAGAATGATAGAACAATAGATAGATAGTTAGATAGATAGAATGATAGAACGATAGTTAGAAGGACTGATAAAAAAAGAGAATGATAGATAGAACGATAGAACAATAGAACGATAGATAGATAGATAGATAGATAGATAGATAGTTAGAACGATTGATAAAAAAATATAGATAGAATGATAGATAGATAGATAGATAGATAGATAGATAGATAGATAGATAGATAGATAGATAGATAATGAAACATTTCAAAATTTTAATTTACAAATTTTGAAATTATGTATTTTACATACATGTATATGTATATTATGTATCAAACAAAAATGGACCACAAGACATTCTACACAAGCATCAGACCATAGGAATTTTCCCAAGACATGCATGTAAATTTACTGCTGTGAGAGATAAAGTAAATTCAGATAGTATGGCACTGATCTTTCTGCCTTCAAGAGCTGACTGTAGGAGCGGCCGGGCAGGAGGTGATCGCATGTTAATGGGCCGTGTGAATGCAGCGTGGAGGATGGGATTGGGCATGGCAAGGACCCTTGCAGAACGTCCACTGTCAACACCTCCCAGAGCCTTTTCATGCCACCCCACAAGAGCGGTTAACTCTTTAAGCCATCCAGACGCATTGTGCCAAGCATTGTCGACCAGATCAGAGGACTCATGCTGTTTTCATTCCCGCATTCACACATTGGATTTTACACTTGTAAATTTAGCTGAAGTGTCAAAGACAAAAGCTTGTTAATGGAACAAAAATGAACAAAGAATTCAAATTCATTTGTTATATACACACCCTCATGTTGTTCCAAACCTATATGCAGAATTTAATTTATTTTATTTTATTTTTCTTTTTTAAATTTAACTTTTTAATTAACTAAAAGAACCATATAAGTACTATTTAAAATAATAATAATAATAATAATGAATAAATAAATAATGAAAATTACATTTTACTTGTGTTCCACAGAAACAGCAATGAACAAATCATTCTTATTTATGGATGAACTATTTCCTTAAACTAGATCAAACTTTGGGTCTCTGTCTAAACAAATATGAGCACAGCCGTATCTCTTCCGTGGCATCAAAGCTTTTCTCTTTGTGTCCAGCCCTACTGGGACAGGGGTTGGTGGAGGGCCATGACCACAGCCCCTCGACATCTCTCATCGTTTGGACCCGATCGCCACTTCGTTGACATTCCTCCCTCTCCCGGCAGAACGCGTTCCCATTTTCCGAGCTCAATGCCAGCGGCGCAGACCCCCCACCCTGAGGCTGGCATTGTGCCCACATTAAGTGCAGAACAGGCTGGACGGCGCCACTGGCGCTTAAAGAAACATTTAATGTTTCACAAGGCTGTAGGAGTCAGGATTACTCTCCGCAGTACTTTAAAGCCTGCAGTGCGGGAAACAATCAGCACGCTGCTTTTTTGCCTCGGTACACGAGGGCACGGTTTGTTACGAGACCCGGCACAGGGAACGGATCCAGATCTGGAGGGCTACACCTGCACCTGCCATGGGCATGAAATGACCAATAAAAAACAAGAACTTAAAAATGTTCCCAGTGCCGCCAGACATTTGATCTGACCGAATGCGGCCCATTGCGTTTACATTTTCAAACCGCTTCAGAAATGATAATAAAACCTTGTTTGGGAAGGAAAGAGGCTTTGAAAGTCTGGACTGGGTCGGAGAGTCCCTCTGAGACACCCAGCTTGGCATTCAATGAGAAATGACAGGAGTGCTACAGAATCTTTGGTTAATCTTCAAAACACAAATTTAAATCTGTTAATCATATGAAGCAATCGTATAGTCTCCCTTCACAAGACTTGGATTGAACCACTCAATTCATGGCTCTGTGGTTTAGTTTTATGTTGCCTTTATGACAGGAGTGTCCAGTCTTGCTCCTAGAGGGCCGCTGTCCTGCAGAGTTTAGCTGCAGGATACTGGCTCTCCAGGAACAGGATTGGACACCCCTGCTTTATGACCTTTCTGGATCAAGTTTTGGATACTTGGACTTTCAAAGGAGGGACAGAAAATATCTTAATTTGTGTTTCGAAGATTTACCAAAATCATATGCGTTTGGAACTACATGAGTAGTCAGACCAGGCACTGGAGAAAGCACGAAATGACCAGTAAAATTCAAGAAATTAAATATAGCTGCAAGCAGCGATTACCAGCGTTCAAGTGCTTTAAGGTTTTTAAACACTTTAAGGCTTTTAAACGCACATAAAAAAAAAACCAATGGTATAAAAAAAATAAATAAAAAAAAAAACACTTTTGGCAAATCCAGGTAATTCACCGTAGAAATGTTATGTTTTTTAACATTTATGACTGTTATAGCACCATCTGTGAGCCAATCTCCTTAAAAACTCCTTGCTTGTTTGGAATCACCTGTCAAATGCGCTCAACAGGTTTTGTGAAGTTTTGAGTTTTCCTTTAGGCTTTATAGGATTTTGGTCAATTTGGACCAGCCCCCTTTCTAAACGACCCTGTTAAAGCTTCCCAAAGGGTAAATTTCAACATTTTTTGATAATTATTGACCTAGAGAGTCCAGAGAATTATACTACAGTGTTTTTCCAGATTGAGGGAAAAACCTAGGACTAGTTTGCAAAAGTAGGTTTTTTACATCTTCTCGATCATTTAACAAATGATTTGATTGACAGCAGTGGTTCTAGAGGCAAAGTTGTCTGGAATGAGAAGTTTTATCATATGATATGAATATCGTGCGTCTGCGCAAAAAAACATGGAATATACAATCGCTTACGCCCTTGAAAAATCCACTATGGCCACCCAGTGGCCAAATTGTTTCAGACACAGACCTCTGGGACCGTGAGTCAAACAGGCCCACCGAGTTTCAAAATTCATTGTTTCTCATTGTATTTCCAAGATGTCAGTAAATGTCCTTATAGACACTTGAGGAACTCTGGACCATGATTGTGCACAGCGATTTTCATGTTGATAGGACAAATGGTTGCGTAGTTATACCCATTTTTAAGAATTTTCCCTCTTATAGCGCCACCAAGTGGCCAAGCGCCGCATTTTTCCCTGTGACCTCGGGTTGAGCTCTTACATAGGTGTTCTGAGTTTGGTAAAGATATCTCATTCCTTTCAGGAGTTATAGGCATTTTAAGTGGCCCTGTCCCTTTCAAACGTTTTGGCATCCCTTTGCGAGTCGAAAGTTTAACTTTTTTTGATAATTATTGATATTCACTCTCCAGAGAATCTTTCTGCACTGGTTTGGTTCAGATTGGGTGAAAAACCTAGGAATAGTTCACCAAAATCGTTTTTTTTTTTTTTTTTTTAAATCCAAAATACCCCAAAAATTCAACATAAGACATTTGAGCTTATGACTGATCGTTTAGGAGTTATGAGCGATTTTGTATTTTGGGCCTTGTTGATGCTGTAGGCAGTGTGAGTACTACCATTCCTCCAAGTTTCAAATCTCTACAACTTGCAGTTTGGTCTGCATGATCACATTTGCTTGGAGATTGCTGATCCTTGGCCATTCTAACAATTACAACAGGGTTTCAGCTCTACGTGCTTAAAGCCCTAAAAATGCTCCTGGTGCAACCAGGCATTTGATCTAACCCAGGGGTAGGCAAGTTTAGTACTCGAGAGATGCTATCCTGCAGAGTTTAGCTCCAACCCTGAAAAAACCTCACCTGCCTATAGCCTTAGTAGTCCTAAAGACATTGATTACCTTGTTCAGATGTGTTTGATTAGAGTTGGAGCTATGCTCTGCAGGAGCTTATGTTCTCTAGAACCGAATTTGCCTTCCCCTGATCTAACCCAATGTGGTCCATTGTGTTTACATGTTCAAACTGCTTCAGAAATGACAATGAAACTTCTTTGGGAAGGAGGGGGGCTTAGAAATCTGGATTGGGTCGGGAAGCCCCTTAGATGAGACACCCAGCATGGCATTCAATGAGAAATGATGGGAGCGTTACAGAATCCAAATGGCGCTGTCAGAAATGCACAGTAGTTTTGCCAAAGCACTCAAAATCCCCTAAAACTTCATCCACCCATTGCATGTTCTACTCAGGACGTTAATCACCTCATTCCCATTCTCGTTTTGTCTGTACACTTTTGTTTTGAAAAAAGAAAAGCTCCTATTTCACCTCTTGGAACCTCAGGAGTGCCTCCAGAGTTCAGCTCTGCGCTTTAATGTGCAACTTGGTTTCAGACACTTCTGCTCCGTTTGACCGAGGCCAGTTGGGGAGATTTGGCAGACGGCGCAAGTGCTGATAGGACAAGGTCCATAATGTTGCACACGCACGCCAAAGTTTTCAGTAATGGCAGCACTGACAAAAAGAGAATTATGAGGGGATGGCGTAGCTGAGAGGTTGCCAGAGGGGAACTAGCATTTTGGACATGGGGGATATTAGATGTCAGCATACCAAATGGACTGAATTCTAGCTACAGTGTAATATATGACTTATACATTTAAAGGGACACTTCATTTAAGAATGACTATTCTGTCAATGATTACTCATATTCATGCCGTTCCAAACCAGAGATTTATTTAAAAACATCCTGGCTCTTCTTAGCTTTATAATGGCAATTATTGGGCATTGAGAATTAGAGTCCAATAAAGTGCATCCATCCATCCATCCATCATAAAAAGTGCTCCACACAGCTCCGGGAGGTTAATAAAAGCTTCCTGAATTAAAACAATGTGTTTATGTAGAAGAAAATATCCATATTTTTGCATTTTAGATTACAAAGTGTAATCTCTAGCTTCTGCTAACTGTTGTACGTGCGTTCGTGAGAGAGTGGTGTTCCAGCTGAGAATGTAGGACGTGGGCGTAGCATAATAATAAACAATTCCAGTGACATAAACTGCTACAGGTATGGAAATGTCCATAAATGTTATTTTATTGTTACTTTTGAATTGCAATTTACAGTATTAAATGGTTGCATTATTACATACCATTTCTAGAGTCATTTCATACCAACTTTGAACTAGATGAGTAAAGTTTGAGAACAAACTTTAAGTTGGCTTGAGAAAACCTAGCCTGAAAGTTTGAAGCAGTTGTAAAAGTATGAAAGTTGATGTTGCTGTCATGATTTTTCCACATTGCTTACATTATTTAACATTTGTTAGCTTGTTGCTTGCATTTATATTATATTATAAGCTGATTACAATGTTGTTATCATGATTAGCATGTTGTTAGCATGATTATCAAGTTAATGGCATGATTCTAGTATGATTAGCAAGTTAATGGCATGATTCTAGTATGATTAGCAAGTTACTAGCATGTTGTTATCATAATTAGCAAATTACTAGCATGTTTATAGCCTGATTAGCATGTTGCTAGCATGATTAATATGTTACTAGCATGTTGCTGGCATGTTTATAACATGATTAGCATGTTACTAGTATGTCGTTAACACGATTAGCATGTTGCTAACATGTTTCTAGAATGATGAACATGTTACTAGCATGTTTTCAGCATGATTAGCATGTTACTAGCTTGTTGCTAACATGTTGCTAGCATGTTTCTAGCATGATTGGCAAGTTACTAGCATGTCAGTAGCATGATTAGCCAGTTACTACCATGATTAGCAAGTTACTAGCATGATAAGCATGTTACCAGCATGTTGTTAACCTGATTAACATGTCACTAACATGTTTAGCATATTACTAGCATGTTGTTACCCTGATTAGCAAGTTACTAGCATGTTTCTAACATGATTAGCAAGTTAGTAACGTTACTAGCATGATTAGCAAGTTGCTAACATTTTGCTAGCATGTTTCTAGCATAATTAGCATATTATTAACATGTTGCTAACATGATTAGCATGTTAATAGCGTGTTGCTAACATGATTAGCAAGTTACTAGCATGTTGCTAGCATGATTAACATGTTTCTAGCATGATTAACATGTTTAAACCAGCTAAAACCAGTTGATTCAATAAAAAAAAAAAACAGCTAAAACCAGCCTAGGTTGGTTGTCTAGTTTTAGCTGGTTAAAGCTGAAAATAGCTGGTTTAACCTTGGCTGGTCTTTTAGCGGGTCTCCCAGCCTGACCAGCTAAAAAATGGCCAAAACCACTTTAAACCACTTTAAAACCAGCATGGGAGAGCAGCCAAAGCAGCCATTCATCTTAGGCTGGTTTAAGCTGTTTTTTAAGTAGGGAGTTGTTAAGTTTTGCTATAGCAATAAACAGCTTAGATGCACCATAGGTCTCTTTGTGTAAAAGTTTTCACCCCCTCAATGAAAGCCTATGAGATTTTAGGTGATTTTGATTTTGAGGTGGTGTTTGGTTTTCGAAAACCATAAGCTGGATCAGTTAGAAAAGATATAGCAACTAACTTCAGACCAGGTAAATAGACTTCCATCAAAATATTTTTATGATAATTAGCAATGTCCAACACTTCGTGTAGATTTTTAGGCTTTAGGCCCCAAAACCTAAAGGCACCCACTGGCTATTGTGAAGTTCACCCTCACGCTTGTGTAACCTAAGCTAGCAGTATTACAGGGGTCCCGACACCTCGCATTAGGAGGGGAACTGCATCTCTCTGGCTATAAACACCAAGGTGGACTCATAACTGTCCACACCAAGCACATTCCAGAGCTTTTGTCACAGCCACGCTTCAAATTAGCATTAAATTATTTGAGCAGTAACTAAGTCACATGAACGCTGAGAGAGTAATAGCAGGAACTCAGGGAATTAAGACGTAAAAAGTTTATGATTTAGGTGATTATCATTGGGGAGAAAATTAGGCTTGCAATCTTTACGCATTGCCAATTAAAAATGTCCATGTCAAATGTATATATTTTATTATATTTATATATAATGTTATTTATAGAAACAAAATCTGCTCAATTTTAATTTTTTTATTGTCATTCTTAAATTTGCTATATAATTTCAAGAAGACATCTTGGTGCAAAATCGAATGCAACTAAACAAAAGAACATTGTACGATGACTGAAATTCTGTTGTTATTTAAAAAAAGCCTGAATACCTGAAAGCAACTTGTATTTAATTAATTTATTTTTTCAATTAGATTTAACTAACAATGTTAAGCATTTAAATCTGATTTCCTTTCAGAACAAAAGCCCCCAAAATTATTTATGTAAAGTTCAAACACTAAAGCGATCTCTTCAAGAACACCCCCAATGTTAACAGGTTGTACCAAATGTTATCAAAGACCTTGATCTCAAGTCTCTCAAACAGTAGGTGAGGGGTTTAAGATATTTTCTTCCTTCCATGTGCTTAGTGACAGTCAGTAAACAAGACATGGCGAGGAGAGATATCCCCACCTCACTAATTACTGTAAATTAGTGTAATTAGCAAGAAGCACCTTCTGTTTCACACAATCCTTTCTCAATATGCATGTGGCATCTATTTAGCATTAGTCTGTTAATACTTAAATGAGTCTTTTAAGGTTAAAGG
Source organism: Cirrhinus mrigala (assembly GCA_036247105.1). Classification (NCBI taxonomy): domain Eukaryota; kingdom Metazoa; phylum Chordata; class Actinopteri; order Cypriniformes; family Cyprinidae; genus Cirrhinus; species Cirrhinus mrigala. The sequence continues at coordinate 5,903,816 of CM070031.1, forward strand.
TGCCAACCATCTTTGAGGAGGACTCTGCACATTTTCAAATAACTATATTTGTCAAGTTTAGCTGATTGGACAAGCTTTTCTTAGAATTCTACGTTTAAAAAAGACCAAGCAAAAGTTATGTCATTTCAAAATACAGTAAATTACTTATTTGGCACAATTCATTGCATTCCATTCCATTGACAAACAATTAAGACACTCCAAGGTGTGAATCTTGGTGAGTAAAGTTGCCACTGGTAGCAGTACACATTCCTTACATCACCTAGAGCCTGCATTTGGGCCACCATGCATCTCAAACCCTTCTACCATTTGCAAGTGACAAAAAATGTTGCAAAATGGACCACCAAGACAAAAGCAACAAAGCCGTGGAGGTGACGGCAGCTAACTATAACAGAGACATCACTCTGGGCCATCACCTCCCCATTCTTGGCCTCCAGTAGCTAAATTTGGCAGAAGTCGGTGTGTCTTCAGCCTGGTTTTCACACCTGTCATCCCGTCACCATCCAGGTCCCAAACTTTGAGCTTAAGTTGTAATGTCCTGTTGTCGCAGGGCCGAGTCTCTGTGTGTGTTCCCCAGGACTCTCACCATGGGACGCAAGCTAACACAGGGAGATCAAAGAAAGGACACTATGAAAATATTGAAGTTCTGTGATCTTGGTCAGGCCGTTGAAGGATAGACAGTTGCCCCAGCAGAGGGCCACTACTGCTAGAAACATCTTACTAGACATTAGAAAGATGGAAAGCTTGAACTGTTCTTTTCCTGCTTTTCTCTTACTGAAGATTCTCAATTCAACTGTGTATTACAGTTAATCCATATTAGTTTATGCATGTTATTTAATACTCAATATTGTCATTGACATTAACATATGTAGATGCAATAATTTCAAAGTGTATGCAATAAGACTGGTATGTTTTTGCCCATTGGCCTTTTCACAACTGCCGCTATCGCACCACCCAGAATTACTTGCATTTCAACATGAATGTAAGTAATTTGGACATTGGCAGTTGTTCTGATATCTAATAAGCAGAATCTTGTCTTAATTTGAGGTTTGGCAGAATAAGGTATTAACATGATGCTTACATAATCAGAATATGACCATATTCTGATTAATATCAGAATATTTATGCATATGCATAAAGTGTGGGATGCAAAATGTAAAATTTTAAGAATTTGAAAACTGTTTTGATTGTTATTTTTAGCGGTGGGACTTGCTAAGGCAAGCACCGGTATTAGAACTGCTTAGGGTTAGGGATTTAAGTTAATCCTTAACACTAGATATTAAACTCTGGATCACAACTTGTTCTGTACTGTATGTGCTAAAGATGTAAATGATACCTTCAATCATGTGGTTTGATTGAGGAGAGATATGCTATTACTTTTCAAAGCAATTAGTTGTTCAGTTTTCACCTGATGGGCAATAAAATGGACAAAAAATCCAGTAGATTTAAATTGAAGGAGAGCTCCAACAGTTTTATCTGGAGTGCAGAATATCAGACTTGGATCTTGGATCAGAGATGGGATCTTTCAAGTTGGTACAAAAAGTAAACACCTACAACACCCTAAACCAGGTGCCAGGTAAGGGGGGAAGATTATGACGATTCCAAGGGCCATTATCAGAGAAGAGACCCGATGCAGATACCCACCCTGCCTCATCAACCACCCCCCATCCTCCAAGAATGCAATTCTGGATATACTAAAAGGCGATTCTGAAAGTGATTGCCTCAACATGGCCAAAAATCCTAATTTGCCATTGCCAGTTGTCTTATTCTGATTTCTAATAATAATAACATGATGATTACATAATCAGAATATGACCATATTCTGATTAATATCAGAATATTTATGTGCATATGCATAGAGTGAGGAAAGCAAAATTTGACTATTCGAAAACTGTGAGGGGCCAATGCAGACACCCAGAACATGCAGAACATGATTCTGGATATTCCGAAAGGATATTCTGAAAATAGTTGCCTCAACATGGTCAAAAATCCAAATTTAATTTTAACCAGAACCTTGTCTTAATTTGAGGTTTAGCAGAACAATGCATTAACATGATGATCACATAATCAGAATATTTATGCATATGCATATAGTGAGGGATGCGTTTGACTATTCGAAAGCTCTGAGGGGCCCAACGCAGGCACCCACCCTGAACATGATTCTGGATATTCTAAAAGGATATTCTGAAAACGGTTGCCTTAACATGGTCAAAAATCTTGGCCATTGCCAGTTGTCTTATTCTGAATTCTAGTAACCAGAATCTTGTCTTAATGTGGATTTGAACAATGCATTAAGATGATGATTACATAATCAGAATATGAACATATTCTGATTCATATAAGAATATTTATGCATATGCATAGAGTGAGGGAAGTAAAATTTGACTATTTGAAAATTGTGAGGGGCCAACGTAGACACCCACCCTGAACATGATTCTGGATATTCTGAAATGATATTCAAAAATTCTAATTTGGCCATTGCCAGTTGTCTTATTTTGAATTCTAGTAACCAGAATCTTGTCTTAATTTGGGGTTTGGTAGAATATTGCATTAACACGATGCTTACTTAATCAGAATATTTATATTACTCAATATCAGAATATTTATGCATATGCATAGAGTGAGGGATGCAAAATTTGACTATTTGAAAACTGTGAGGGGCCAACACAGACACCCACCCTGAACGTGATTCTGGATATTCTGAAAGGATATTCTGAAAATGGTCAAAAATCCCAATTTGGCTAATGCCAGTTGTTTCATTCTGAATTCTAGAATCTTGTCTTAATGAAAACCAGAATCTTGTCTTTATTTGGGGTTTGGCAGAATAATGCATTAACATGATGATTACATATTCAGAATATTACCATATTCTGATTAATATCAGAATATTCTTGTTTATGTAAATGCTGTTACTGGCTCAACCTTAAAACACATTGTCAATACATTAAGAAGAACATATGAACAATAAAGGGTGAACATAAAAGCAAGACAATTCCTCCTGCTTAGTAATATCTGAGATTTACTGATATTACAGGTATAATCAAGAAGATGTGCCTTATCTGGGCTCTTATATCTGTGTCTAAGAGTTTTTGACTTTGGCACCACTTAGAAGTGAAAGGCCACACAGAAAGCCCCCTCTCTCTTTTACACTTACCACACTTTGGAATGACCCCATGCCTAAACTATAATGTAACGTAGCTCTCATTAAAATATTCTGGATTATTTGGAGTGATCACAAGGGTGTATATGAAACAAAGTCCCTCTAGCCTTGTCCAGTCCAGTGGTAAAGATTGGCATGAGTAACATACCTTATTACAGACAACATCATAAAGTTATTCTCTCTGGCCAGATAAGTGAACCCAAGATAGACCACTGATATAACTGATGTACATTGACAAACAACTGATGCACATTATGTTTGTGTCAACAACTTGGACTCATTTATCTAAATTCGACGAACAGGAACACAGCAACAAAAGTAACCCATGACAGTTCTCAACAGAACTTGTCTCTGGGTGGGCCAAACTGAAGGTGTACCTTGATGACCACTAGTGTCGTTTTTATAGGGCTCTTCTTCAAAGCACATGTTTACAGGGGTGCCAAAGATTGGGCATAGAACACCAGGGATTCTGACACACAGACACACACACACACAGACTTAAGTAGGGCAGCTATGGACCCCATTCCCAATCCACATTTTTAGCTATTCACATCCCCAACTCTCAAAGTATTCAGTTTCATTCCTGTATCTCATAGAGTTGAGTTTCCATTTAAAGTCCTACTGAATTCCCCTTCCCCCACCTAGTTCAAGTCCCCGGCCATCTGAAAAACAAACATCCACACCATGACACTTTATACACCTTTAATCCATTCATTATCATGTGTCATCCCTGTTGCACAAGTTCCTTTGAGGCTAATGGACATAAGAAACAAGTTTTGGGCACTGTCAAATTCTTGTTGCCAGAGGGAAAATGTTTATTGAAGTATGTTGTACTCTTGGTTACAAAAATCAATGAGTATAACACATTTAAGCTAGTGTAGACATGGTCGCTAACAGGCAAGGTATAGTGAAACTCATGAGTAGGAAGTGGGGAGCTTAAAGCCCTACAATACACGTCAAAGGAACAGCTATGAGGCCAAGATGACTTTCATATGGTACAGGCGTCATCATCACTATTCACAGAATCTCTCCTGAAACATGAGCCTGTGATCAGGGCAGCAGTGCCAGAGCTCTACCTTCCCAAACATTCCCCCCGGCCCGGGCCAACTCCAGCCTCCACACCATTCAGCATGACTCACATTCTCAACGTCAGAGAGCTGGAGCCTTCAAGCAACTTTACAGCCAAAGAGCACCGCTGTAGTACTTCTAATATGCGAACATAGATGTCTAACACCAGTGATTCTTATTTATTGAATGAGGCTTGAGGTTAATGCCTCAAGGTGTACTTTTTGAGTCCCAGTTGGTACAATAATGGGTGCAAAATTTGACTATTCGAAAACTGTGTCATTTGAATGTTATTTTTAGTAGCGGGACTTGCTAAGACAAGCACTGGTATTACAGTTAGTTAGGGTTAGGGATTTGAGCAAATCCTTAATACTAGACATTAAACCCTGGACTGTAACTTGTTCTGTACTGTATGTGCTCCTCCAATCATGTGGCATGTTGAGAAGAGATATTCTATTACTTTTCGAAGTGATTAGGGGTTCAGTTGTTACTGGATGGGCAAAAAAAAATCCAGTAGACTTAAATCGAAAGAGATCCAAGAGTTTTATCTAGAGTCCAGAGACTTGGATCTTCAACAAGAAGGGGTCTCTCAACTTGGTCCAAAATGTAAACACCTACAACACCATAAACCAGGTTCGCCGTAACAGGTGGAAGGGTAGGATGATTCCAAAGGCCCTGATCAGAGAAAGTGCCCAATGCAGACAACCACCTCATCACCCTGGAACGCAATTCTACCAAGGGGATCCGAGTCAATATGCTGTTCAGGGGGGCCCAGAAATGATAACGGCACCACTGCCTTAAACTGCAAGAAAAGGTCCTGTCAACAGTCTGTCACTGGGCCAGTACAATCTACCACTAAGGAGTGCATGTTGTTACCTTGCGGCTTTTGTTTGTAATTTTCAGTTGAAGGGCATCAAGATAAGTCTGCACTGCTTTCCTAGCAATAATAAGAAGAGACTGTGGATGAATAAAACTTTCTAAAGACCCACGTCTTTGTTCTCTCCACTTCAGCCCTGAAGCTTTTGAGGCTTTGCTTACAAGAAACGGTAGATGCCATCCTGGCAGGATGTAAACATGCCGACACTTACATTGACGCCGCAACCACTGAAGGAGTTTCTCAGGGCGGATTCACTCGGGCGTTTAGACTCCCTGTGGGGAAAAACTGATGGTACGGCATTTGATTTAAGCCTACGTTTATATCCATCACCACCTGTAAGCTCTTTTTCAGTAGCTTTGGTCATCGTATCAGAATTTTATTTTCAGAGTTGTGCTGCGGTAAAAATAGCAACAGGTAACACCAGTTACTCACATGTCATCAAACATGGCGCCCCCTGTAGTCCAAAATATGTATAAAATGATGTGGATTTTTTAAAGTAATGTAAATCTTTCATGCGTTTTCACATCATTTACGTTATATTGCGTTATAAGAATAGATAAGAGGTGGATAAGATACAAAGCTGTGCCTCAATAACATGCAAAAGGTACACTTTTTTCACTAAATTGTATGACAGCGTAGCATATGACAGGGAGTCTTATATAAAGTGTTAGCTTAGTTGTAACTGATAATGCTCAAAACAACTAGGCATGTGATGACCTGAGCTCTCCTGCGATTCTACCGTCACCATTTATCATTTCTTAATTCATGGCACATAACGTGGAGGATTTCATTACATGCACTGAAATGTGCTACTCTATATTTGTCTCTTTAATGAGGGTCTAGCATTCCGCAGAGCTTTCGGCCTAATCATTGTGTCTAGAACGACTATGCTCGGTCACCCACTCACTCGCACCCATATCATATCCCCATAACGCACGCTGGTCGTCAACAATACGGCATGCATCTGACTCACAGTGCTTTTAAGTACACCTTAACCAGCGCTACAAACGCCAGCCACGAGTTGGAGACGCACACTCCGAAACCCCCTTACACAACCGTAAAGGATCCCATAACAGAGTCTTTCCAGCGGGGATGACTTTAGGGACGGTGTCAAATGCCAGCTATGAAAGAGCGTGCCGACCCAAGGATTAGCTTTCGAGTGCTATGATCCACCATTGTATTTTTCTTTGCCCTTCTTTCCACCCTGTTTAGATGGCAATTAGTGAGCTGCCAGGTTGGGCCGAGTTGTGCGGGTGACGTTACTGAGTATTGTTTATAGACAGCTGCTGGCCCCGATAAAAGCTAAGGCCCATTGATGTATTCACCAGCTGTGCTTGTAAGCTACAGGCTGCCTCCACTACTCTGTCAAGAGCTGTCCAACCTAAAGAGTGACCCCTCGTATAGCTCGCACTGACAATTCGTCTGTTCGTTTTGAACACGAAATGGACACTGTATGTATTGGGATGAACTTAGGGTGATCAAAAAGCAGTCACAGGGCGGTACCTTTTCAAATGTTACCTTTGTACTTTATTTATCACAATAGGGTGCATATTATTAGCTTCCTAAATTAGCAAATTAGTTCCTAAATGGTACATATTAGTAGTAGGGCACGTTCCAGTGATAGTTCTTGTACCTTTTTTTTTTTCTGAGAGTGTATAATGTTGAGATGTTATGGGTGGTTTCCAGGAATGCTAGCCAGTTGCTAACAGTGTTAATTTTGACGACAACATTTCTGATAACAATGTTTGCTAACAAAGGATTTGTAAAATTTTGTTAACGACAACAAAGACAAAAAATGTGCATGCTAATGATAAAGGAACTGTTTTAAATAAAACATACTCACCACAAGATATTAAATGTCTACAATGTTTTTTTCCCCCTAAATAAAAATAACAATTTTAGAAAAAAAATATTTTTCTTGATATGATTCAGTCAATATTATTAATAATCTTAATAAATTCATAATTTCAATATTGATATAATTAATTATTGTTATTATTTAATAATATAATTTAAAGCTTTTTTAAGGTAAAAATAAAATGTATGAAAAATAAATAAATATCAACAAAATTGGCCTTTTTTCTTAATGTATATAAACAGTAGGCAATTTTAGAATGAAAAAAATTTAAAAGATGAAAAAAAGAATTATAGAGAATCAATAAATAATGAAAAATGTATTGCTATTGTGTGAATATGTTAGCATGTTATCCATAAAAAAGTAACTGTAATCTCATTATGAATATATTAAAATGTAAAATATTCGAACTGTTTGATTTCTGCAATCTGATTACATAATCCAGATTACATGTAATCAGTTGCTACTAATAATATAAATTGTAAGATTAATGATAATTAATTATTATTAATTATTAATATAATTGACAAAATATTGACCAAATGTAAAGCTTTTTTAAGTTATAAATGAAAACTATGACTTATAAATAAATAAATAAATAAATAAATAAATGTAATCGAATTACAAGTGCTTGATTGGAATCTGATTACATAATCCAAATTACATTTAATTATTTGCTACTATAGTATTAATTTTAATATTAATAATAATTAATTATTATTATTCATTAATATAATTGACAAAATACTGACCAAATTTAAAGGCTTTTTAACTCATAAATAAAAACTATGACTTAAATAAATAAATAAATAAATAAATAAATGTAATGAATTACAAGTGCTTGATTTTTGGAATCTGATTACATAATCCAGATTAAATGTAACCAATTGCTACTAATAATATAAATTTCATTATTAATAATAATTAATTATATAATGGTATAATTGACAAAATAATGACCAAATTTGAAGGCTTTTTAATTTAGAAATAAAACGATTACATAAATAAATAAATAAATAAATAAATAAATAAATGTACGCATTACAAGTGTTTAATTTTTGGAATCTAATTACATAATCCATTTTACATGTAATCAGTTGCTACTAATAATATAAATTTTAATATTAATAATAATTAATCATTATTATTTATTAATATAATTGGCATAATATTGATCAAATTAAAAAAAAAAAAAAACTAATAAAAACTATGACTAAAATGAATGAATGAATGAATGAATGTAATAGAATTACAAGTGCCTAATTTTTGGAATCTGATTACATAATCCAGATTACATGTAATCAGTTGTCTTATTGATATTTTGGTTGCTGGATATAGCTTGGGTCCCTCCTTTAATGTAAATCTATGATTATGTTTTGCTTGTTTGTTTGTATGTTTTGTTTGTTTTTTTTCTCACAATATGAAGAGATTAAGAAATTGGGACTTTATATGAAGTGTTCTTAACTACTATGTACTTACATTTCAATTAATATTTCATACAATGTACTCATTGTGTAGACACGTTTTTACATTGTACTTCTATTTAAAATGCCATCTTGTAATTACATCTGTAATTAAAATTTACAATGCTAACCATATCTCTCTAACCTAACCATACCACCAAATCTGTCCCTAAACTTACTACTTTAACACCAGAAGTGTTTTGCAATTCAACATGTACACAATAGGAACATCGTACTAACAATTTATTATTTTATTATTAAGTACATAGTATTTAAAGACACCTAATATAAAGTGGGACCATAAGATGTTTAAATAAAGCCAATAACGTAACAACAAAACTGCATTTCCACACTCATATGCATTTTGAATTTAGTCCATAACAAAATAAACCTACAAAGAAACATCACGTCCGAAGTGTTAATGTGTCTTCTCTGGTAAAAACAAGTGCCAAGGCACTGTGACAAATTCCTGAGTCTCAGATGAGTGGGAGTTACTTCTTATATTTTGAGTCGTGCGATGAGAGACAGGCATTAAAAGCAAAAGGCCACATTCCGATGCTGATGTGGTATGAATTTACACACACACTCTCTCTGATGCCCCGGATCAACAATCACAAAAATAGCTCCACAAATGAGATGGTAAACTATAATGGAGCAGACACCCTCATTAGTCTGAAATCAAACACTTGGGTGATTTTTTAAGAATGTATTAGAAATATGAGACAATATCCTTTAACAATTTAGACTGTAATTGATAAATGGGATCAGATTTACATTGCTGGCGTAATGACCCAACTGGGCAGCTCTTCTAGACATCTAAAGAGGAATACTTCGGAAAGGACATCCCGTAATTACCGCGGGGGGATTAAAGATGGTAGAACAAAACTAGTTGGATTTTTCAGGCTGCAGTACTATGGCCTGGTACATAATAAAATACAGTAGTATGTTTAAAGTATGCATTATTCAAAAAGAAAAAAAAAAATATTATATATATATATATATATATATATATATATATATATATACATTCTACTTTGTCTTTCTACTTTGTAAACATATATACAATGCTGAGTAACCGATTACATGTAAAAAATTAAGTACTTGTAATTAGATTACATTACATTTTAAAACACTTGTAATCAGACTACAGTTACTTTTTAACTGACTACTTGATTAGGTGTAATGACAGGCATAATATTTTGTATTTTTAAGTGTTTTATTCTGAGATTTACTTTACTTTTACATTTTTATTAGCTTTTCATTAACTCCAGATTGGGAAACTTGGGATGTAATATGATTAATGCGCTTCATGTTTTTAATAACAATGAATGGAATATATATTCTCTCTCTTTATATATACATATTACACATATTTTATCAACAACAGTTATTACAATACAAAGTAACAGTTTTCTACTTGAATATATATTAAAAAGCAATTTATTTGATTAAAAAAACAGCTATACTGTAAAAATGTTATTACAATTTAAAATAACTGTATTCTATTTAAATATATATTTTAAAATTGAATTTATTTGATTAAAAAACAGTAATACTGTGAAATATTACAACTTAAAATAACTTTTCTATTTGAATATATTTTAAAAGGCAGTCTATTTGATTAAAAAAAAACAGTATTACTGTGAAATATTCTTACAATTTAAGATAACATTTCTATTTAAATATATATTTTAAAATATTATTTATTTGATCAAAAAACATTAATACTGTGAAATATTATTACAATTTAAAATAACCGTTTTCTATTTGACTATATTTTAAAAGGCAATTTATTTGATTAAAAAACAGTAATACTGTGAAATATTCTTACAAATTAAAATAACTTGTCTATTTAGATATATTTTTTTAAATATACTTTATTTGATCAAAAACAGTATTACTGTGAAATATTATTGCAATTTAAAATAATTGTTTCCCATTTAAATATATATTTTAAAATATAATTTATTTGATCAAAAAGCAGTAATACTGTGAAATATTATTGCAATTTAAAATAACTGTTTTCTATCTGAATATATTTTAAAAGGCAATTTATTTGATAAAAAAACAGTAATACTGAGAAAAGTTATTTTAAGTTGTAAGAATATATTTCAATTTAAATATATTTTTAAAAATATAATTTATTTGATCAAAAATGGTATTATAATATATATAATATATATTATATTTTATAATAATATTATTGCAATTTAAAATAATTATTTTCCATTTAAATATATATTTTAAAATATGATTTATTTGATCAAAAAAAAACAGTAATACTGTGAAATATTATTGCAATTTAAAATATCTGTTTTCTATTTGAATATATTTTCAAATGCAATTTATTTGATTAAAAAAAAAACAGTAATAATGTGAAATATTATTCCAATTTAATTGAACTGTTTACTATTTGAATATATTTTAAAACATAATTTACATCTGTGATGCAAAGCTGTATTTTCAGCATCATTACTCCAGTGTCTTCAGTGTCACATGATCCTTCAGAAATCCTTCTAATATGCTGAATTGCTGCTTAATTATTAAAAATCGTTCTTATAATTATCATAGTGTGACATTTTTTCAGGGTTCCTTGATGAATAGGAAGTTAATTAAAAAATGTACTTTTTCAACTTTTAATGCCTTTATTGTTACTTCATGCTGTTACTTTCATGCATCCTCACTTAATGAAAGTATGCTTTTTTAATAATAGTGTATTACTGTTTTCACAAAACTACAAAAAATATTAAAGAAAAAAAACTGTTTTCAACATTTCTACTAATAATGCGATACTAATAACACCACAATATGTATATCTGATTGTAATAATATGTCATCCTAATCAAGAATAAGAAGCTTTAAAATACTTTAGCTCCATCACAGAATCCTTCATTAAAGGATGCGTGAATCCTCTCCTCGGACAGAAAATGATATCCCTTTGGGTTAAACAGTTAAGCCTCCGCTGCATTTGGGTAACATGAAGGGGGAGACGTCTAGCCAGTATGAGCTACCCTAGACTATCAATAAGTAAAGACAATACTGCTGGTCTTTAACAAGACCAGACACTGCAGCTCGAGGCCTTGTCCCTTTAAGCCCACAGAGCTGAAGTTAGGCAAGATAAACAACGACTCTGACTGACTCCTGGATGACATATTCATAAATCTGTTTTTGGGGCTATAATCCCTGTAATGCTGCAACACGGTCGAGACCACATGTCCATTAGAACCCTCTGTCCACTCATTGTCCATTGTGTAATCCATTGGTAAGGTAATCTAGCGCTGGGCCTGTCCAAACACAGAGTCAGGGTTGTTGTAAAAACGTCTCGTCAGGGCAGTTCACCATCTTTACAGCTCAAAGCAGGTGTGGGAAGCGCTCGTCCTATCACCAACAAGCATCAGAACAGCATTTGTAAGACTTTGCATTTAAATATGTGTGTTTCATGTTGAAATGGTTGTTGGTTATACTGAGTGGGCAATTGCATGAAATTTGTATAATTAGGGTTAGGGTTAGTACTGAGAATGCACAGTATAAAGCAAACATGAGCAAAACTTAATTTTAGGTTAAATGTCATATAAATATATAAAGAACAAGTCATGTTTCACTTCAAAAGCATAAAAAATAAATTTTAAACATTTAAAAATGTTGTATATTCATATACTGTAGCAAGAAAGTGCAACCCCAATTCTTCAATGTGGCATGCATAAGGTAGTATTTCATAAAAGTAAATAAATAAATATGAATGAACTGTCATACAAATAATGTCATACTGTAAAAGTTAATGGTTTTAGAAATAAAATGTAATTCTAACAAAATTATTATTTTGACTTAAGGAAGTAAGCATTAAATAAAATAAATTAAAGCATTAAATTGGTCAAAGGAAATAGTAAATACATTTTGAAACATATAAGATTCTATTTCTAATCTAATTTTATTCCATCATTCTAATTCCAATTTATTTCTATTCTAATTCTATTTCAAATAAATGCTGTTATTTTGAACTTTATATTTATCAAAATGTCCTGGTAAAGAAGGTAGTATTTGATAAAGGTAAATAAATAGGGACTGAAAATTAAAAAAAAAATGAATTAACTGTCAAATGAATAATGTCATGCTGCAAAAGTTAATGGTCATAGAAATAAAATTTAATTCTAACAAAATTATTATTTTGACTTAGTAAGGAAGCATTAAATTGATCAAAGGAGACGGTAAATACATTTTGAAACATATAAGATTCTATTTCTGTTCTATTTTTTTTCTAACATTCTAATTCCATTTCATTTTTATTCTAATTCTATTTCAAATAAATTATGTATTCTGAACTTTATATTCATCAAAATATCCTGGAAAAGAAGGTAGTATTTGATAAAGGTAAATAAATAGGTATTGAAAATAAAAATTTTGAATGAACTGTCATATAAATAATGTCATGCTGCAAAAGTTAATAGTTCTAGTAAATAGTTAATAGTTAATTCTAAAAAAATATATTATTTTGACTTTGGAAGCATTAAATTGATCAAAGGAGACAGTAAAGACATATAAAAGTTATATTTTAAACTTATATAAGGCTATATTTATATTCTAATTTTATTCTAACATTCTAATATTTCATTTCTATTCTAATTCTATTTCAAATAAATTATGTTATTTTGAACTTTCTATTTATCAAAATGTCCTGGAAAAGAATGTCGTATTTGATAAAGGTAAATAAATACTATTGAAATTAGAAATTATGAATGAATTGTCATATGAATAATGTCATGCTACAAAAGTTAATGGTCCTAGAAATAAAATGTAATTCTTACAAAAATATTATTTTGACTTAGTAAGGAAGCATTAAATTGATCAAAGGAGACAGTAAAGACATTTTTAAACTTATATAAGATTCTATTTCTATTCTAATTCTATTTCACTTCTATTCTAATTCTATTACAAATAAACTATGTTATTTTGAACTTTCTATTCATCAAAATATCCTGGAAAAGAAGGTAATAAATAAATATTGAAAACAAATAATGGCATGCTGCAAGAGTTAATGGTCCTAAAAATAAAATTTAATTCTAACAAAATTATTATTTTGACTTAGTAAGGAAGCATTAAATTGATCAAAGACAGTAAAGAGATTTTTAAACTTATATAAGATTCTATTTCTAATCTAATTCTATTCTAACATAAATACAAAAATAAATGCAGAAAAGAGAAAGAAGTCATAAGAGACTTCTTTCAAAACATTATATGTATATAGTTTTTTGCCTTAGATTTGGGGTGAATTGTAACTGATTTTGTAAGAATGTTACTATTGGCTAAATAAATACATATTTGTTTAAATCAAAAAACAGCGTTAAAACCTAAAACAGATGATCAAAGGGTCAGATTCATGTTTTTTTTTTTAATACATATAAATATCAAGTCAGACACTGTTGCCACTGGATGTATACAAGTGTATTAATAGTAGTCAAAACAAACAACATTTGAAGAATGTTTGGAGGATATTTCAGGTGAGACGAGAAACAAAACCAGGAACGAGACCGAAAGTCTTGAGTGTTTTTGGACAGCTGCACTAAGAAACTCACAGACAAAGACAAAGACAAAACATGGACAAAAGGCAGGTGGTATCCTTGAAGGAGGTCTACAGCAAGCTGCCCAAATGTATGACAGCTCTGTTGCATCGTTATCTCAGGGCACACAACACATACCCGCCACCATGTACAAGAACCACAGCTTGTGACCTATAATGACTCAGAAATGTCAGCTCGCAAACTTAATTCTGAATTTGAACTGAAATTTATCCTGATCCGGGTCTGTTTCCCCCAGAGTGAGTGCGTGTGTAATTTGTTACACTTAAGTTCAGCTCAGGTCATTGTATATGTGTCTGAGAGGTGCAGAGGTCAAGTCAAGAGTGCAGGTCCTGTTGACCCAATGCTGGACGTACGCTGAGTGTTCCCCTTTCTTCCATCCAGACCCAACAGGCCCCCGGGGATCTCCCAGTCCCTCGTGTCAGTCATCCACACTGAGGAGGGTGCAATGACACGGGCCACTGATGAAACAAGAGACGGGTCCACCAGGGAAGAGGGCAGGGGGGACACAGCGAACATCCCAAAGGACAACCGAATCACTTGGTTTGAGTGGAAAAGGATGCCTCTTTTTGGTGTCTTCTATGCTGGATTTCAAAGAAAAATCTGATGCTGGCAAAATAATAAGAAGATAGTTAAAGTGGCAGTTGATTGATGATAAAAATACTGACAGCCAATCAGAATCCATCCTGATTTAAAATGCTTGAGCATTTAAAGTGAACGACTTAAAAGCAGTATATGATTATAATAAACAGAATGTTATTGTGCGTTGACGTAGTCAATAATATAGTTAGTTATAGTTATTGTTCTTGGTGTTAACGGGCTTAAACCTGATTGAGTATACAAACCAATCACACCTAGTGAAGTGAACTTCTGAGATGAAATGAAACGTCACCTCAATATATTCATTCATAATCATTTAATTTAACATTGTAAATGTAAATGTAATTACTGTAATATTATTATTATTATTATCATTATTATTAATAATTTAACATGTCCTTGGAGAATAACAGTTTCTTTCAAAAACGCAAAAATGTGATGGGTCTTTCAAACTTTGGAGTAACTGATTACTTAACATTTTTGCTAAAATATTAGTGTTTTCATAATAATAAAAAAAAAAAAATCAAGAAAATTTTCAATTTATTTATTCATTCATTCATTCTTGATTTTTTTTGTGAAAACACTTTAATATCAAGAATAAATAAAATAAATAAACAAATTATATATATATATATATATATATATATATATATATATATAATCAAGTGTATATACATATATGCATATGTATACACTTGATTTTTTTTTTTTTTTTTTTTTTTATAAATCCATTTAATTTCTTTTACAAAAAAAAAAAAATAAAAATAAAAATATATATATAATATACTTAAAATATATACTTAAGCGCAAACTGAATGTAATATTTTTGGGCTGTTTAGCAGGGAAACTGTCATAAAATAATTATATAATAAGTAGATCCAGTCATTCTAGATCATTTAATATCATTATTGTATGAACATAACAATAAACTACAGTAAAACCATAGTATATGTTCGTATAGCAGGTTACCCACTCATGCATCCACCCACATTATACCGGATGAACTTGACAGAATGAACGGGAAATGTTTTCATGTTTTGTCCCCCCACATCTGCGTTTATCCGGCAGCCGTCGACTTTAAAGATTGCTTCATCACTATTTCATCATTAGTTCATTTATTTTTCAGCAATACGGAAATGCGACGTACTAAGTCGCGTGAGGACAGACGAAACGCGTGAAATCACCGAGGACAGTACTGACGTTTAGTATTGATGTCCGTTACAGCGTAAACATGTCGGAACCGAGAATAAAGCGAATAAAAACTTGCCTTCCCTTCTGTAAAACACATGAAACTTCTGCTGCGAGTCTGGCGAGGCAAAACTTCCCGATTGTTGTGGAGGAAAGTATGTGTGGAGTTTCCACTATGCTTATGGAGGTCTCTTACAGACTGGAGGCGCTGGTAAGTACTTTACTGTAAACATGATGCAAAGTTAGGCTATATAGCACCACAAATCATCAGTGTAGCAGTGTTACTTTAATTTACTGCGATATTTAGAATTATATTTTTAGACTTGTCAAACTGCGTTGTATGGGAAAGTTTAGTACATCATGGGCTGCTGTCAGTCTAACTGTATAGCCTAGTAACTCCCACCTAGCCCGAGCCAACCAATGACGCCCTATATAAAAACACTGTTTTTTATCACTGCATCGATGTTTTATTAAAACATCATTGGGTAAATGAAAAGCAAAGATGACTGAGATAAACATGAGTAAAAATGTACTTTTAAAACTCCTTAAAAATGGCATCTTTCCATTGTTGTTGGTTTATAGAGTCTTGAAAGACGTTTTTACCATTTTAAAAAAATACTGATTTAATGACACAATGAAATATCCAAAGTTGGCCAACTAAACACTTTGCTTGCATCATACTGGAATGTACAAAGCTGAATAGCTGTTTGTTTGTTGAAAAAAGGAATCAACATTTTAATTCTAATTTCTTTTACAAAGATAATGAATTATGAATATCAAAAACGTACTGATCTCAAGACATCCATGGGGGTCTAAAGTGGTCCTCATTGTTAGTTTTTGTCACATGACAACAAAATGCCTTCCTATCACGTGACATGAGATTTTTAAAAATATTGTTAACGATAATAAAGTATTTTGCTACTTCTCAGTGTAATTGTAACAGATTTGTATAAATATCCAAGATTGAACAATGTGCTGTACAATATAACAATATATAGTAGCCTAATAGTAATAATACTGGCAAAAAAATAAAAAATCAAAGATCACAATGATAAAGAAATTTTAAAGGCCAGAAAGAATAAATATGTCTGTAACACTTTACAGTGAGGTTCACTGGTTAACATTAGTTAATATTAGTTAACATTAACTAAGTATGAAAAATACTACAGCATTTGTTCATCTTATTTAATGTTAATTTCAGCATTTACTAATGCATTAATAAAAAGTTGTGTTTGTTAACTTTAGTTAATGTGAACTTAGCTCTGTGAACTAACATGAGCAAACAGTGAACAGTTAGTTTTTATTAACTAACATTAACAAAGATTAATAAATACTGTAATAAATGTATTGTTCATTGTTCATTCATGTTAGTTAATACATTAATGTTAACAAATGATACCTGATTGTGAAGTGATACCAATATGTCTTCAGAGCAGACTTATTTAAAGGTTTGCAATAAATAGAAAGAAAAAAAAAAAAAAACATCCTGACCCCTTTTCTTCACTTACAGGAAACCATACAGGAAACTGTGGTTAGCAAAATCATTTTCCGGTTTGTTTTTACTAAATCAGACCTGTTTTCCGTTCTGTGTTTCAGGCCAAAATCTTTGAGCAGAGTGATCTGGCTTTACCCAGAGTATCTGCGTATTTTCATCAGGAATCAGAGAAGGAACTGGAACGGGCAAAGGCAATGCTGCAGTATCTGTCCCAGCGCGGAGGAAAATACTGCAGTAAGAACATCCAGGTAACTCACTCATCTAACCAGTTAACCAGTGTGCTACCACAAGACTTAGCAAAAGTGGCCCATATTAGCACCCAGTTGTGGCACAAAGAAGGCATCTCATTCATTTAAACTCTGTTTAAATGCCTATTTTTTCCAAAAACTTTACATTTTCCCTTTGATTCCTGTCTGTATGGTGCAGCAGCTCTAAAGGGGGATGGAGGGCAGAGAGAAAGAGAGCGATGGGGGTAAACCAGCGGGGGGTTTTGCAGAGATCTCCCCTTTAATGCCTGTTAGGGTATACGTTTCCCCTGAGTTCCGGAAAATTGGGGAGATTAATGTGAAGGCGGAAGGACAGTGCATTAATTGTAGTTCCAGATGGATTCCATGGCACTCGTACTGCTGTCACTTTACACTGCGTCCTCTCTTCTCTCCTTTCTATTTTTTTTTACTTTCCACCCTTCCCTGATTTTATGACTCGTGTAAAATTGATCCGGACTGGGACTGGTGAGGGTCCATCAGCAGCGATTTTGAACACCTTGTTATCCGCTCATCCGTGCTGGGCGATGGTCAGACACACTCGGAAAACAACTGTGTCCTGTCTTAGTTAATTGCAGCTCAATTAAAAGTTGACTTATACGTGGGTTGATCCATTTTTTAGATGGTTTTTGAGTTGTGGCTCTAAAGAGAGGCTGCATTTAGTTGATAAAGAAAAACAGTAATACTGTTAAATATTACAACTTACAAGAAATGTTTTCTATGTAAATATATTTTAAAGTATAATTTATTCCTGTGGTGGTGAATTTTCAGCATCTTTAATCTAGTTTTTGGTGTCACATGATCCTTCAGAAATCATTCTAATATGCTGATTATGCTGAAATATTTATTAATATCAATGTTGAAAACAGTTTAGCTGCTTTGATGAATTAAAAGTGCAAAAGAGCAGCTTTTATTTTAAATAGAAATTTTCTGTGCCATTAGAAATGTCTTTGCTGTCATTTTTGACCAATTTATGCATCCTTGCAGAATAAAAACGTTTAAAAAAAAAAAACTTACTGAACCCACTACAGCTGCCCTGCTATATTATGAAGAAAATTACGGAATTAAAAGAATTCTTGAAATAAACCACTTTTTAAGTAGTTTAGGATAATATTTTATTAGGGAAAAATATTTTAACTTTTTTTATTTATTTATTATTCTTATTACTATTATTATTTAAAATAAAATCTTTATAAAATATCAGATAATTTGATTTTTTTTAAGATAAATAAGGGTAGTTCAGGTTTGTAAATGTAAAATGTCAAGTAGTGTGACTCCCAAAAACGTAATATTTGGAATAAATAATTAGTGATATCTGTAAAACTTTTTAGCTTAAAAAATGTGTTCAAAGATGTTGTCAAATAATGATTAAGCACACTCACATATATTCAAGATGTAAGGAAAATGTTGCTTTTATTTCATGTAACACCACTTGACATTTTTAAAGTTATTCAAATGTAATTTTTCGGCAGCACTTTACAATAAGGTGTCAAAAATGTTATCAAATAATGATTAAGCACACTCACATGTATTCAAGATGCAAGGAAAATGTTGCTTTTTATTTGATGGTAACACCACATGACATTTTTATAGTGATTCAAATGAAACTTTTCAGCAGCACTTTACAATAAGGTGTCAAAAATGTTATCAAATAATGATTAAGCACACTCACATGTATTCAAGATGTAAGGAAAATGTTGCTTTTTTTTTTTTTTTTTTGGTTTGTTTTGTTTTGTTTTGATGGTAACACCACATAATATTTTAATAGTGATTTAATTTTTTTTTTTTCAGCAGCACTTTACAATGAGGTGTCAAAAATGTTGTCAAATAATGATTAAGCACACTCACATATATTCAAGATGTAAGGAAAATGTTGCTTTTATTTCATGTAACACCACTTGACATTTTTATAGTGATTCAAATGAAATTTTTCGGCAGCACTTTACAATAAGGTGTCAAAAATGTTATCAAATAATGATTAAGCACACTCACATGTATTCAAGATGCAAGGAAAATGTTGCTTTTTATTTGATGGTAACACCACATGACATTTTTATAGTGATTTAATTTTTTTTTTTCAGCAGCACTTTACAATGAGGTGTCAAAAATGTTGTCAAATAATGATTAAGCACACTCACATATATTCAAGATGTAAGGAAAATGTTCCTTTTTATTTGATGGTAACACCACATGATATTTTAATTGTGATTTAAATTAAACTTTTTGGCAGCACATTATAATAAAGTGTCAGAAATGTTGTCAAATAATGATTAAGCACACTCACATATATTCAAGATGTGAGGAAAATGTTGCTTTTTATTTGATGGTAACACCACATGACATTTTTATAGTGATTTAAATGAATAATAAGTTGTCATTTGTTAACATTAGTTGATGTATTAACTAACATGAACAAACAATGAACAATAGATTTTTTTACACTAATTATTAATCTTTGTAAGTGTTAGTTAATAAAAAATACAGTCGTTTAGTTGAACATTGTTTGTTCGTGTTAGTTCACAGTGCATTAACTAATGCTAACAAAGACAACTTGTGATTTTAATAATGCATTAGTAAATGCTGAAATTAACATTAACTAAGATTAATAAATGCTGTAGAAATATTTTTCATTTTTAGTTCAGTAAAAAAAAAAAAAAAAAAGAAAAAGTAACCCTATGAAACCAACATAAATAGAAAGGGTACTTTTCAGAGTACTTGGCACGTGGGTAAAAGTTTCAAAGATTTTCTTTATGTTGGACACTTTTATTTGTCACTAGCTCAAATGTGACTTGCCTATGAATACCTAACCATTTAGACACAAAATTTAAATTAGAAAATCACATGTACCTTCAACGGCACTCAAGGCCATGCTATATCAGCTCTGTCCCAAATGGCACACTTGACACAGACTTCCACACATGCGGAGGACTCACGGGCTTCCCTCACATGTGTCTGTGAAGTCCAAGCACCTGTAGGGGGCTATTACATTTCAGAAGGGTGCTGGAACCCTGCACTGACCAATCAGCATCCAGAAACGATTAATTCTGTATTTAACATACAATATGTAACATTTCCAGAGGCCAGGCACTGAAGAGGTGTGTGCCATCCTTCCCGCTGTGGAGATCATGCTTAACCAGTGGAAGGAAGAGATGAGCATCATGCTGGAGCTGAATCAGCTGGCGCATGAGTACGGGGATCCACACAGCGCCAGCGTAATCAAAAGTCAGTTCATTCAGCCCCTCGTCCCAAAGGTCAAGCTCGTCGGTGACCTCTTGACCAGCGCTCGCAGAGCGGGCTGCACCAATGACAGCACGGGTGGCTTCGGCGAGTATCTCATCGACCGGCTACAGGAGACGCTGACGAATGCTTAGATTTCCTGTTTGTGATCATTTAATAACCATGTTTGCAGTTCAGAAAGTAATTTTTACTATATAATATACTATTTCCGTTTTTAAAGCTTCAAAATTTATGTTTAATTCAGTGTTACTTGCCATTTCTTTGTAATTATTTGTGAAATTCACTAGCCTGAAAATGTTTAAAAGTAAATGCCACACCTAATTTGTTTCAGTGTATGTCTTTGGCCTAATATTTTGTACAGATAAATAGAGGATAGACTGAGACAGATTACATATTGGTCCAAAAGGGGAAATAAAGTGCAGACATGCTCTGTCAGCAGTAGCCAGTTTTGTATGTAACAAGTCACTCTGGTTGTAGGTAGTATTTTAATATCATTCCAGGAAAATCAAGATATTTTTCAGTGACAGCTTTTTGTATCACAGTAATACAGTATATGGAACACTTCACTTCAATGTAATATATATATATATATATATATATATATATATATATATATATATATATATATATATAATGTAATATATATTACATTTGCATGTCTTTGTTTGGTAAGCATTATTTCAAATGAAAATTACATATTTGTACTTTTTTGTAAGATTTTACTATGTTTTATTATATTTTTATTATTATATATATTTTTTTATTTTA
Source organism: Cirrhinus mrigala (assembly GCA_036247105.1). Taxonomy (NCBI): domain Eukaryota; kingdom Metazoa; phylum Chordata; class Actinopteri; order Cypriniformes; family Cyprinidae; genus Cirrhinus; species Cirrhinus mrigala. Next base: position 5,925,357 of record CM070031.1, read on the forward strand.
GTCTTTTAGGTACTGACTTTTGAACATTATTCTGCACTGATTTTAATAAACTCTGTCCACATTTTATGTGCTGCTGTGTATTTTTTCACAACACTTTACAATAAGGTCCATTAGTTAACATTAGTTAACGAACTAAGAATAAACAATACTTTTGCAGCATTTATTAATCTTAATGTTAATTTCAGCATTTACTCTTGCATTATTCAAATCATAGGTTGTGTTTGTTAACATTAGTTAATGTACTGTGAACTAACATGAACTAACAAAGAACGACTGTATTTTTAAATAACATTATCAAAGATGAATAAATATTGTAAAAAATGTATTGTTCATTTTGTTCATGATAGTACATTAATGTTAACAAATGACACCTTATTGTAAAGTGTTACCATTTTTTCTTTATAGTATAAAAATTACCTATAAAAGAAATGCTGTAAAATATGATTGTGTCATGTAATTGTCAGGTTATGTGACAAATGACTTTTTTAGACCTTTTAACATAAAATTTTAGAATATATGTTAAAAAAAAAGTTTTAGTATTTATTCCAACAGCCTGTATTGAGGCAAAACATAATAGGAGAGACAGAGGAACACAGACACACACACACACACACACACACACACACACACACACACACACTCCCTCCCTCTCTCTCACTCACACAAACACACATTTGGGGCTTTTCACACAGAAAAAAAGTTTTTAACTCTCATCTGGCTCTTTAACGCCCCCTATTGTTGGACTATTGTGTGTCTAGCAGCTATTGTAAGAAACGCCTAATAAAATGAGCCACATCATGAATAGATCATCAACTTTAGATCATTAAATAAATTAACTCTACCTAATAGATTTTCCTGTAAAAAAAATAAATAAAGCACCTTGGGAAAAAAAAAAAAAAAAAAAACATTTATAATCTGTCCATGCAGTGCAAGTGTGTGCGTTTTATTATTATTTAAAGCAGATGAACAGTATGTTTTATATGTGAGTGTAGCAGCGCTCCAAAGTTTTATTTAAAAACTGATCCAAGTCAAAAAACTATTTAGAGTACGTTTCCCCCAAATTTTGAACAACATATATTGATAAGCATCCATAACATTTAATATATTTACTGAACTGCTACAAACATGTGTATGTATTTTAACGATATTTTGAGTTATTTATCACTCGTGTTCTTTTGAGATTTTAGATTGAACACTAGGTTGAACATCTTTATCCACAGGGCACTAGAAACCAAAACAAATGTTAACAGCACATTTTTTTGTTACTGTTAGGCTATTACTGAACCGTTGTTTGTAGTCTTATCAAATATAATATACAAAGTTATATACTTATTAATCAACAAATGATAGCTGAAAGATTCATTTAGAAAAAATAAATAAGTCCTTCTACGAATGTTTCAGAAAATTGTAATTAATTCTAAGCTAAAATCTTTGACTTGATGACAAATAAACACATAAAGGTTATTTCAATCCAATATGCATACGAAACAAAGCGGTACGAGCAACTTTTACTATTATTTTTAAATGAATTCATCATTTTAACATTTTTATGGCCCCGTCATTAGCCGAAGTGCCAGGCCGTCAAACCACGCCCTCTTTCTCAACACTCGTTCATTGGTCAAACTGTCTTCTGTAAGACACGCCCATGACCGGCTGGCCTGAATATAACCAGGCCGTGATCTCTCACCAGCAACAAGTACCTGAAGGGTACAAGCAAAGAAACCTTTCCAGGATCTGCGATTTTTAAAGGTTGCCTTGAGCAAAACGTTGTTTGAGGATCGGAAGGAATTTGTCTTAATATTCCTAAATCCTTAAAAACTTTACTACTTGGGAAGCATTCAAGTATAAGCCTGTCCATTTGTTTTTTACCTTATAACACATAAAGATGGAGTTGTCGGATATTCCCTTCCCCATCCCATCAGCTGATGATTTCTACGACGACCCTTGCTTCAACACCAACGACATGCACTTCTTTGAAGACCTGGACCCCAGGCTCGTCCACGTGAGCCTGCTCAAGCCCGACGAGCATCACCACATTGAGGACGAGCACGTAAGGGCGCCCAGCGGGCATCATCAGGCCGGCAGGTGCCTGCTGTGGGCATGCAAAGCCTGCAAGAGGAAAACCACCAACGCCGACCGCCGCAAAGCCGCCACCATGAGGGAGAGGAGAAGACTCAGCAAAGTCAACGATGCTTTCGAGACCCTCAAGAGATGCACGTCCACCAACCCCAACCAGAGGCTGCCCAAAGTGGAAATTCTGAGGAACGCCATTAGTTACATTGAGTCTCTCCAAGCGCTGCTAAGAAGTCAAGAGGAAAACTACTACCCTGTTCTGGAACATTACAGCGGAGACTCCGATGCCTCTAGTCCGAGATCCAACTGCTCTGATGGCATGGTGAGAAGGGCATATTTATATTCTGTAGTATAGTAATTATATTATTTAATATATTTTACTATTTATTACATATTTATTTAGTCGTTCATTCATTCTGAAGTAGTTTATTTGGTTCTAAACTTGGTTTACATGGGCAAAAAAATAATTATTATACCAAATTACAATTCAGTAGCATGCTATCTTTCTCGAAAGATAATGTCGCGTTTATACTTTAATTGCTTGTCTTCAAATTACTAATTTTCTTTTTATATTTTCTAGATGGATTTTATGGGTCCTACATGTCAGTCGAGAAGACGGAACAGTTATGACAGCTCTTACTTCAACGACACGACAAATGGTAGGTCATGCGTCGAAAACTGTCATTGTACTAAATAAATACTTAAACACTGAGTAACTCAAAGTTAATCTTTTAAATAGTAATCATAATATTATTTGAGTTAACAAACTAGTTTGAGTTAAAATTAAAATGTGTTGTTTATTTCTTTACAGCTGACGCACGGAATACTAAGAACTCAGTGGTGTCGAGTTTGGATTGTCTGTCCAGCATCGTGGAGCGAATTTCCACAGAGACCCCCGCGTGTCCCGTGCTGTCGGTACCGGAGGGTCACGAAGGGAGCCCGTGTTCTCCGCAGGAGGGGTCTGTCCTGAGTGAGACCGGGGCCCCCGCACCGTCCCCGACCAACTGCCCTCAACAACCGGCTCAGGATCCCATCTATCAAGTGCTTTAAAGATCCGCAACAAACAATTTGAAAAGGACAATCTGAATTGAAAAACATTCAGCAGAAAAAATGGCAGATCCGATCTTAACGACAAAAGAAAGACTGTTTCGATCCACTGCTGGAAACTATAGGAACGAATGATCTTTCTTTCTTTTCCTTTCTTTTTCTTTCTTTCTTTCTTTCTTTCTTTTTATGCTGTGGAAAATGAATTCCATTATGAGAATGGCTCGGCAGATCAGCAGAAGTGAGTTTCTTAACTACGCTTATTTATATTATTGTATCCACGTGAAAATGTGACCATATTTTTTTCCCTTTGTGAATATATTTTCTGTCACCATCACCTTTTATTTCCTAACTATTTGCGAGAGATTCGTAATCCAGATACGAAAAGTAGGACCATTTTTGTATATGTGTACATAAGATCTGTTTTGTTAAAGCGACGAAAACGAACAAACATATTATTGTATTTAATGATGCCTGTTTGAAACACTAGCTTGTTGTGTCTTGTGTTAAACTTTATATTTATACTTCTTAAACGAGTGAATGTCGGATTAATAAAAATATAACTATTTATACTCAAATATTTGGCTGGAATGTTTCGATTTATTTGATTGACACTATGGAATATTATTTTTTTTTAACAAAACTGCTTTAGCGGGACTGAAAACTGACGAAAGTGAAGTTTGTTGTTGTTCTTAAATTCATGATGGTAGAATTTATTCAATGCAACCAAAAAAAAAAAAAAAAGTTTTCATAACAGACAAATTACGCATTTAGGCTATATAAAATAATATTTTAAATGTTTTCATTTTGTCCTCTTCTAACAACCTCTGGCAACTTAGAGTTGATGGAACAATTCAGTGTTTTTCTCGAAGCTTCCCCAAGTTATTTGGTTCTAGTCTAGTGGACCATCTCAATCAAAATAGCTAAAAGCAAATAGCCGTTTATGCAACGGGGTAAAAAGTTGGCTTCACATTAATTGCAATTAGATAACGCTTGAAAAGCAGTATAGGCCTATAATCTATAAACTTTGATTCATGTAAGCTACATTCAATTATGAATGCATGCAAATATTGAATTATTTACGTGGCTATAATCTACTACAGGTAAATGCTTGATGTTGTTAATAAAAATAAAGTGATAAATATTTCTTAATAGTTTTAAATAACAGATGTATTATTTGACATCGAATATTTCAGAGATAATCATTATCTTACGTTTTTCCCCGTATTAAAAAATGGTGATAATAGAACACAGACATGATACAACAACAGCACCATCTTGTGTACTGAACCTCATATGGTAAACATATATTTGCATAATGTTCACGTCATATTTTTATAGCTAGGCTAACTGATCATCAAATTGTGCATTATTATAATGTGTATCATGCTGTTGTAACCCACGCCGCGTGCATGCAATGTGCAAGATATTTTATAAATTCTTGCATTCAGAGGAAGAAATTTTATGTGGCAGATTTGCCACATTTATCAAACAAAAGTTATTGACAGGATTGTCGGTTACCACAAAATATTTTCCACTCGTTCCTCAGGGTGTAAAAACGAATCAAATTTGTCTTTAGGCTACACTTCAATGGTTTTATGTGAAGCTGATAATTTTGTTAAAACACTTAGATTAATTCTTGTTCACAAAATTGTTGTTATTTGACCTAGAAAATTGGAACTGTTGGGACTATTGCTGAAGGCGGATGAATTTCTGGATACGCCTGACAGGTTAGAGACACTGTTGAGATGTCACTAAAGTAAAATCACTTGGTGTCCTTCCGCCGGTCACTCGAAAGTTACAGTTTACCGGAGTGACAGTTTAAAATGGGAGTAAAAATTGCAAAGATAAGGTAAGAATATGATTTTATCTCACGAGTTTCATCACTTATGATGTTTAAATCTTGTGGGTATACGAAACAGTGTTACAACATTTCGGAACAGCGTATTTTAACGTTTATTGTAAAACAAAGTATTTTAACGTTTAACGCTGATGCAATAAAGCCCGCGAATTCAACGCGAGTTATCAATACAGTTATCTTAAATCTGGAACATGATTATCCACTGGGTAAACTTAAAAAAGTTGCGTGACAATATCTAAAAACAACGATTTTATTGACGTTTCAATAGGAATAAGTACTGGCAAAGGTTTGAAGTCACACTTTATTTACATGACATAAAAAGGAACTAAATAACAGTCCAAGACGAGAAAGAGTGGGTTGATCAACAACTACGGAGTCCTGTGTGGTCAGCACAGATCGAGGGGTGTATCTTGTCCATCATCATTGTAGTGGTCTTGGCCTGCAGGACGACGCATTTACTTTCTGCGACGAGTGGCGGCGCCCTTCTTGCTGCTGCAATGTCGGAGTTACATTGAAAAAAACAACAGGTTAGCATTTTTTTTTCCAAATTAATTTTATCTATCTATCTATCTATCTATCTGTCTGTGTTTAAAAAAAAAAAAAGGAATGAATATATTTACATTTTACACCACAGCATGCACATACCAGGTTGTTCAAACTAGGCTTTACTTATGTCACAGTATCATAATGATATGTTTTTTGGCAGCTCCAATCAAAGATGAATCCAAAATAACTCAACTGAACCAAAACTAGTTTATCTCTCTGCCAGACAGACAACTGCTCAAATATTATTAAAATAGGAAAAATATATAACCATCACATCGCATCACACTTGTCAGTGCACTACAGCAGCCATATACAAGCCATGCACAGCAGGGGGCAGCATAACATTCATGAAACCTGCAACTTACAATTTGCTGAGCTCCTCCACTCTCTTGCGCAGTGTAGTAACCTGGAAAAGTTCAGAGATTTATCAGTAATCTTTAAATTAAAATCAAAGAATTAAATTCTGGTGATGACAGTGTATTGTCTATTTGACTATTCGTTCTCTCACCTCATACTTCTGTCTCTTCAACCTCTCCATGTGCTCAAATTTCTCAGCCTCCAGGGTTTTAATCCATTCATACAGCTCCTGTGCTTTGTCCCTAAAGTCCATGAGACATAAGTAAGACCGTTCTGACAGTTCACATGTCCACTTCAACAGTTTGGAGTATAACTCACCTCAGTTTGTCCTCACTGAGATGGTCGATGTTGAGAGCTTTGCGTCTCTCAGCCAGGATCTTTTTCTTCTTCTCTCTCTCTGTTTGTTTCTTGCCACCTTTCTTAGCATCGGCCTGAAGGACAACAGAACGTAGGGTTTCAGTGAAAGTTGTTTTAACTCATATTCTTCAGCTGATTTTAAGTGTTAGAAGTAGAGCTGACCCTCTGGAGATGGCTGCTGTAGTTGGAGCCCATACCAGACAGAGCTGACTTCTTCTTGGCATCTTCATCTGCCTTCTTCTTGGCATCTTCCTCCTCTTTCCTCCGCCTCTCCTCCTGTTGGACTTATCAAAGTCAGTGTTTTTCTAGAAGATGAACACTTTCTAGACTCTAGTGGTTTTGTCAGCTGATTAATCGCGATTAATCGCATCCAAAATAAAATTTTTAGTTTACATAATATATGTGTGTGGACTGTGTATATTTATTATGTATACATAAATTCAAACACATACAAATTCCTTGTATGCGTAAGCATACTTGGCAATAAAGCTGTTCTGATTCTGATAAAGCTGTTCTGATACAGTATATATTTTGAAAATATTTACATGTATATTTTATTCATATAATATTATGCATACATATATTTAAGATATAAACAATATTTTTCTCAAAAATATCTATGTATATGTGTGTGTATTTATATATACATAATATATATACACAGCACACACACATATATATTATGTAAATAAAAACTTTTATTTTGGTAATCATTTGACAGCACTATTAGTCTTAGTCTTTAAATATCCTGTTTTTTGTTGTTGTTGTTGTTGTTTTTTTTGTTGTTTTTTTTTTGTCAAATTTTGGTTGATAAATAATTTGGACATTTTACTTGTATACTAATCTAGTTTCCTGATTTATTAAATCGTCATATATTAACTCGCTCTACATTACGAAAACTGGTAAAGCTCAAAAGCTTCTCTCGGATGCTAAAACTGTGAAATTTCTAATATTTATTTCTGTTTTATTTCTATTAAAACAACAACAAAAAAGAAGCACAGAAGTTGCGCAGGTTAATTTACTTTTTGCACAGGTTAATAACTTTTTTCATGTGCTCATGGTCGCCAGGTTGCTAAGATGAAAAAAACGTTTTACATGCGTTCATGTTAACAGGTTGTTAAGATAAAAAAAAACTTTTTCATGTGTTCATGGTTGGCAGGTTGCTAAGATAAAATATATATATATATATCTTTTTTCATGTGTTCATGGGTGCCAGGTTGCTAAGATAAAAAAAAATAATAAAATAAAAAAAAAAACTTTATCCGTGTGCTCATGGTTGCCAGGTTGCTAAGATAAAGAACAACAGAAGGCAGAAATGTGTCTTTTTAAGTGACATGCTCTAACTGTTGACATCTGGCAACCCCAAACAAGAAAACATGTTTTTTTTTTTTTTTTTTTTTTTTTTTTACAGTTTTTTTAAATAGCCAGGTTGATAAGATAAAAAAATATATATATCATTTTTCATGTGTTCATAGTTGCCAGGTTGCTAAGATAAAAAATCTATATGAATATTTTTCCATGTGCTCATGGTTGCCAGATTGCTAAGATAAATTATTTATTTATTTATTTATTTTATTTATTTATATTATTTTATTTTTTTGTCAAATTTTGGCTGATAAATAATTTGGACATTTTACTTGTATACTAATCTAGTTTCCTGATTTATTAAATCGTCATATATTAACTCGCTCTACATTACGAAAACTGGTAAAGCTCAAAAGCTTCTCTCGGATGCTAAAACTGTGAATTTTCTATTATTTATTGCTGTTTTATTTCTATTAAAAAACAACAAAAAAGAAGCACAGAAGTTGCGCAGGTTAATTTACTTTTTGCGCAGGTTAATAACTTTTTTCATTTGCTCATGGTCGCCAGGTTGCTAAGATGAAAAAAACTTTTTTCATATGCTCATGGTTGCCAGGTTGCTAATATTAAAATAATAATAATAATAATAATAAAAAAATAAAAATAATAATAATAATAAAATAAAAAAAAATAAAAAAATAAAAAAAAAATCATGCGTTCATGGTTAACAGGTTGTTAAGATAAAAAAAACTTTTTTCATGTGTTCATGGTTGCCAGGCTGCTAAGATAAAGTTTATAAAACTCTTTTTCCATGTGCTCATGGTTGCCAGTTTGCTAAGGTAAAAAACTTTTTTTCATGTGTTCATGGTTGCCAGGTTGCTAAGATAAAGTAAAACATAGGGCAGAAATGTGTCCTAAGAGACAAGATCTAATTGTTGACATCTGGCAACCCCAATCATGAAAACTTGAGAAGGCTTTTTAAAAATACTTTTTCTCCTCTTTTCTATTGAGAATATAGATTTTGGTCAAGTTTCTATTTATCTTAGTCTCACATGTTAAAATAGTCACAGAAGTGTTTAATGATGTTGTGTCGTCTTGTATTCATTATGGTAAAAACATTTTGTCAATGAACGTTTTTTCCACTTTTCTTTTTAAATTAGCACTATTAGACTCGCAGGGTCAGCAATACACACCTCACGTCTAGCCTGGCGCTCCTTATCCTTCTCAGCTCGGATCCTCTGCTGCTCTGCCCTCTCAGCTCTGCGCTTTTCCTGTTCGGAGACCGAAAACACACATTTTCATTCACTTCTTATTCTGAAGAAGATCAGGTTAGGGTAACGTCTTATTTCTCGGGTGACGTTCCCTTACCATTCTCTCCTTGAGGGCAATCAGTTCCTGCTCCTCCTTCTTCCTTTGCTCGAAGTGAGCATCGATGAGGCCCTGCAGCTCAAGAGTATCCTTGTTCTGACGTTTCTTCTGAATGTCCTGAATTCAGACAAGCGAAAAACAATGTTGTCACCTTACTGACAAATACATGGCTATGTGTATTTTAAAGACTGAACACTTACATCAAAGTCCACTTTCTCACCATCTGGGATCTTGGGTGCTGATGGCCTATAGTGAAAGAATTAAAATGAGAATAATAAATCTTAAAATAAAATCTATTTTATTCACCGTAATATGCAATATAGATACTTACTTGAACTTTGGCTTCTCTTCTGTATTAGGAGTAAATAGGAGACAAGTATGTTATTGGGTTATAGGTAAATCCACACAGGGCCATGTGGTTAACGCTACACGGCAACGTTTTCATAAAATTAGTATTTTGTGTTAACAGTATTTTAAGGAAAGTAAATTCCATTAATAGATTAATAATAGAATTAAAAAACTCAAACTCAAAAAAGAGGTTGCTGCACAGTAGTTGTTATTCAAAACTCTTTCACCCATTTCATTACAAAGCCTAATCTGTGAATAGATTATTGTCCATATTTGTACAGACTATGGTTAGTTTGTCTATATTTTTGGATTATAGGCAATCTTGCTTTAATAATGCTTTCCCTTCTAGTTAAGGGTGACATATTGATGTTGTCCACTAGGAGGAGACTCCAGACAACTGAAACAAGAGATACAGCTGTCCCTTCAAGCACATTGGAATATATCTGTAATCAACATACCTTCATCTATAATGACAGCAAGCATTAAACAAGAACAGAAGACAGAAAGACAATGAATATTATTAGCAACTTTAATGCTAAAGTACTGAATCTGGCAACGAAAATATTTAAAAAAAGAAATACCTCCTTTATTTTTATTTTATTGTATTTCTTTTTATATTTATTTAACATGAATCTATTGCCATATTTATTTATTTATACATTTTTATTGTGTGGTGTTTACTACAATAAGTAGTAGTTGTTACTAACAGGTAAACAGTGCTGGGTAGTAACTGATTACATGTAATCTGAATTATGTAATCATATTCCAAAAATGAGGTACTTGCAATTAGAGTATATTACATTTGTATTAAATTCTTGTAATAAGATTACAGTTACTTTTTTATGGATTACATGATTACAATGTTATTCACACGATGCTAGTAAATAATTTATAATTTATTGATTCTGGAAATCTGGACAAAAATCAAATATATTTATTTTAAACCTGGAAGACTTTGGGCATGTTGTTGTTTTTATATTAATGTGCGTTTAATGCAGGGATTCTCAAATGTTTTTGTTACCCCTTAAAATGAAATATTTACTTAAAATATTGCTGAGGAAGTTAATATTTAAATAATTTAACAACTCATTCACATGTTTACAAATGTCTAATGTTGGTTAATGGTCACAGTGACTTGCAGGTAAACAAATAAAATATTTATATTTTTAATGTTCAAGTGTTTACATTGTTTTTATTTTACATTTTTAAGATTGAATGAAGTATTCAGGTTTTTTTTATTATTTTTTATTTTTTTATCAACTCACTAATCAATCTCAATCAGCTCACTAATGTAACGTTTAATGCATTTTATGATGTAGACATCAAAAAATAGAATATATATATATATATATAGCCATCTCGGTCAAAAATGAGTGAATGCTCCTGACACATATTATATGTCTATCAAATACTTTTTCTTCAAACTAGTTAAAATACCAGCCTCAGCCCAATCAGAAGTACCGGTACTTACATAGAAACCTATTCATCTGAGTCTGATAAAAATTTTTTAAAGAAAGACATCAGATGGATTTAGCTGGTTTTGCATCTGAACTCTTCATATATATATATATATATATATATATATATAGATAGATAGATAAATAGATAGATATATGTTCTTGTTTAATGGAAAGTTTAAAACAAATTTGATAAAGTAATCTAAAAAGTACTTAAAAAAGTAGTCAGATTACATTACCCAAAATGAGTAATCTACTAACTACAGTTTCCATCATGTAATCTGTAATCAGTAACAGATTACAATTTGTAAGTAATCTATCCAGCTCTGCAGGTGAAAGCTGCATTCATGCAATAATAATTTTAGAAATTATTTTATCACCAGTGCAAGCAGTATTATGGATTGCATGATTATTAAATTTAAGTCGACCCTAGTGAAAAATAAATATGCTAAAATGTATTGCTAAGTATACTACAAATACATTTACTGTACATATTACATACTTAATAAAAATACCCTGCAATTGTAGTTTTAGTATACTAAATGGTATCTTTAAAGTCTGCTAAATTTAAACATCTAATTTTGTACTTAATGCACTTTAATTGTACGGACATAGTGCTAAAGTCCAACTAAAGAAGATATACTTAAGTATATTTGATTGTGCTAAAGTGGAACTATTACAAGTATACTTTAGGTGCACTTAAAATATTTTTTATTTAAAGACTGTTTTAGGCTTAATATTAAAAAATGTACATTGTGCACAAGAAACACTCCAAATAAAGTTTAATTGCAATTTTTATATCAGTAAAGTCTCGAGCGATATGTCAGTAAATATGTTAATAGTCTTGAACTATACTTAATAGTATAAAATAAATGCATTTCAAATCTATTATTTTTTACTAGGGTATGCAGTGTCCCATTGTGGTTGCCTACTTTCATCATGTTCTTACAAGAACAATGACTATGGAGAGAAATTATGAACTGATATAGCACAAATATTTACATTGTTTAGAATTTTAAAACAACATTTTACAAGATATTTAAAAAGTTTTACTCACCCTCGAAATGCTCGCTGTAAAAAAACAAATAAGAAACAGAAGCCTGATTATGCCGTTAGTGTGCAGTTCAGTGTGCATTTAAAAGCATGTTTTAAAGTTTAGTTGGACTATAAAATGAGAAACCTTATGGCACTTACACTTCCTCTGTGTCAGACATGGTGATAGTGGACTTTGAGGCTAAAAGAAAATGAAATAAAATGATTTGCACATCAAAACCTCAACCCAAGACTGCAAAGAGGCTAATGAATGCATGCATACATACATATAGCAATTCATAAAACTGTCATGAAACTATCTCTTCCATTTCCCCTGTTGACCCCTTAATGCTGAACTAATGGGGCTTTTGCCAAATGTAATAATCAAGACTGTCAATGAGAGCTAGGAATGTAGGGTGCAAATACTTATGTTGTTCGTAAACCAGAATATGTTTTACATTTTAAGGTAACAATTCAAATTCTACTATGTTTTTCGCTTTTCAGTTTTTCACAAGATGTGTGAAGTCATTTTAGCTAAGCTTAGACGAAATTGTATTATTAGCTGACCTGTGAACTGGCTGACACATGATAAATGAGAAGCGTCCTTGCTCAAACTAAGATTTATGTGGAAGTTTGTTTTCCACTTTGCCTGGTAGATTCATGGCCTTGTCAGGAGTGTTGAAAAGACTGGTACTTTTCTTTTGAAACATCTTCATAATTGGACAAAATGTCTTTATATATTGGAGAACTGAGATACATTCTACAGATTCAATACAAAATCTGAAAGTTTGATGAATTGAAATATTAAAATCAGTTTTTAACTTCTGACTAATAATCAGGAAATGAATGTGAGCAATCCCTACAAACATCTCAGATCAAAAAGAATTTGACTTCGACAGGACAGCTGCACTTAAGAGGCCCAAACATTGTTCAGGATCCAGTTTCCAAGTTCCAGCTCAAGTTTTTTCTATATTTGGACATAGACATTTTAGATAATATAGATTGAATAGATTATGTCATCCAGACAACTTAAAATAAGTTAAATGTAGATGTAACTTTAAAGGTATCTGGTTTTATTTTATATATAAAATTTAAGGAGACAATAAATGACCATGACAAGTTTTCTTGTGATGCAACTAAGTGCATTACACAACATGAATTCCACAAGTTTGTGTAAAAAGTGCTGAGTTCACACACTCATTTTTACAAATTGTCTTAGTCTAAACTCACAGTTTCAACAAACCACTGCACTCGTGCCCTCTTTAACTCTTACCTCAGAAAAGCTGAAAGAAGTGAGCTCCCTGCTGGCGGAGACTGGCTGTAAAGTTCAGCAAACATGCAGGCATGAAGAAGTCTTTCTGTTATAGTGACACTTGATCTGCGAAAATCTCCCATTGGTGGAGATTCCATAGTGGGAAGGGTTAAGAAGGGAAGGGGTCCAGATCTTGGCCCAGGCTCTGAATAAGGAGATGGATGAGGGTTTGAGAAAATGTAACAGAGGCGTATGTTTGGAGGAGCGGGTTGCTATATTTGCTGTGGTACTACGTAAGCACAATTAACATGTTTTCCGAATGGGATGAATGTCAGTGTGATCAGCTTGCCTTCTGGTGTTATTTTTGATATAATAGATAGATGCTTCAGGCAAAGATTGAGGGTGTTCCCCAGGGCTCGCTCCCAAGTCCGCTTATGTTGTGTTAGGAAATCCTTAGTGATATGAAACTGTGAAATGATATGAGTTGTACTCCAACCTACTCCAGCTGGTGGAAGTGTATTATACAGATACAGCTTCCTTTTCTTATTGTCAATGTCTAGAAGTTGTCAATACAGCAATACATTTATATAACTAAATTTAAATGCCATCCAATAGTTCGATGCGGCTTCGTAACTCAACTTTATACTTTATTCGTTGTCGATGAACTTCCATTCATTTCAAAATTGGGATTCATATATCATCTGATAGCTGAATAAATAAGCTATTCATTGATGTATGGTTTGCTAGGATAGGACAATACTTTGCCGAGATACAACTATTTGAAAATCTGGAATCTGAGGGTGCAAAAAAATCAAAATATGGAGAAAAGTTGTCCAAATGAAGATCAAAAATTAAGTATATTTACAGTAGGAAATTTACAAAATGTCTTCATGGGACATGATCTTTACTTAATATTCTAATGATTTTTGGCATAAAAGAAAAATCGATCATTTTGACCCATACAATGTATGTTTGGCTATTGCTACAATTATACCCATACTACTTAAGACTGGTTTTGTGGTTTAAGAAAAGTTTAATGCTTTTCTTGTTTATAAAAGTGTAAATGGCAGCTTCATCGTGTATGCCCGAAAGTTTGACGTTTGTAATGCAACACATGAGCTCTTTGGTGAAATTAAATCTGATGGCTTTTTATACTAACCATTATTCCTCGTCAGAGGCCTCTGTAAATATTTAGTTCGTTTACAGGATTAAGTTTCAACTAAGTTTAATTGCACTTAGTGCTAATTTTTACTGCAACTATTCTAGTTCAGCTGCAACGCTGGCAATCGACATGAAATGTTTTTTAATATCCTGTTTGGCATATTTGAAGAAAGTGTCTTGCAAATGACAATTCACAGTGGACTATTTTAAAGAGTTGGACGATAAGAAACAACTGCTTCTTCTTGACTGTAGGGGGTGCTGTGCTTATAGATTGTGTAAATGAGGGTGTGTATCTGGTGTCATGGGGGAGGGGGGACACTTGGTGATATCTAAGGTGACCTGGATCCCCCCTGCTTCGCTGACGGTTCCCTCTACGCCGTCACCACTCGCCATGCATTCTGAGTAACGGACTCAGGGTTTTATTTTTGGACTGCTATGGAGCCTGTGCCTTCCATTTGAAGGAAGGGGGAATAGTTGAACTCAACATGAGTCTCCCGTTCTGACAGTCCAAGCTGGGACAAGCAGGCAGCCGCCGGACACCCCTGAACAGCAGACAAACAGGTATAAACCCAGAAAAATCTGCTTGAAATTTGATATTTTTGTCTTCTGGTTATTATTATATGAATGCCTAGTGTGGAAGTGCATGCCATGGCTGTCCTTTGGGTAAAGGCTTTAGCAGTTTGTTGCAGGCTAGCTTGACAGGTTTGTGCAACCTGCAATATAACACTGTTAAACTAAAATTAATAATACCAATATTTTAGGTCTTTTTTATTAATGTGCAGTTGCTTATTTTAAATGACATGTTGAATAATCATGCATGTTTATATTTACAGGGGACCTTGTCTGAAGTGTCTTCAACTGTCTTCTGTTACAGTCATCTCTTGGTAAGTTATCTTTTTTCAAGCACATGCGTATATGTGTACATATCGCCCAAGAGCATATATCTTTTATGTGTACAATGACTTTTTTCACCAGGTGGTTGCTAAGAAGCAGTTATGCAGTGCATGATTTTACTGCTTTGCTATTCTTACCCTTTCCTCTTTTGAACTTGCATCTTGGAAATTTTCCAAACTGCCCAGCCTACAAGGGCCTTAAAAGGATGACCTCCTCTCATATGGTTTTTCGTGACACTCAGGGCTGGAGGCTTCTTTTACAAGCTTTTACAGGTGGCCCACATTTGAATTTGCTTATACTAGAAATTGCTTATATTAAAACTCGTTTTGGGAGAATATGTACTGAACTCTATCTTAAGCACAAATGTAGCTAAATCTAGTGAGATTTATTGTTATATTTATGCTTTTCCAAAACTGCTTACAAACCCACTAATTTATAACCTTTATATATAATTAAAATCAATATTATTGCATAAATGAGCTGGGAAAGGTCTGTGAGGTCCAGTCATAAAGATACCTATTATCTTAATCTTTAATAAATACATCAATACAGTATAAAAAAATTAGAAGCTGTGATATGATCTTAGGTTGTGCGTCAACAGAAACCGCTGAATCTGATTGGTAGTAAATTTACAGTGATTTATTATGTAATTTAATGTAGCAGCCCCACCTATGGCTACAGCTGTGACGGCCTCCAGATCTCTTTGGCATTGGTTTACGGTGAGGGTGGAAAGTAGCACCACACTCTTTGACATGGAGCAGATGACTTGCTCATTTGCTTTCACCCTAAAATTAGGCCAAGGAGCTATCCTAGATGTGTTGTGGAAGTTTACTGCATATGAACATGCCATTAACTGAGACATTGTATCAGGTGAAAACTATTCTGATATTTCCATTTTTCATTGAGAACAAGCAGTCGAGATCCAAATTAAGAATCATACAAAATATCAAATTTATTGAAAATAAAAGCTGTAATGGCCTATAAATGACATTCTTGTTTTAACCATTCTCAATACCATTGGGTAGCAAGACGCTAATAACTAAACAAACATGTTTATATTAATATTATAAATACGAAAAATGGAGTAATTCCAGTGTTTTCTTGAAAACCAAAAAGTGTAGTCAATTATGCATTATGCAAGAACAAAAGAAGAGAGGTAAGAAAATCAATAAAGTCATATTTGTAATAAAATATAACAGTAAAAAGATTGGGTGTGGCTTAAAATGCATAAGAATCAACTGAAGTAATTTTGGAATATGTTTTTGGATTATTCTACCATTTATCTACTATTCAAGTCTATATAAATGTAACAATGTGTCGTAGTATAAAAATAACATAGATAATCAATATAAAAACAGTTGACCAATAATCATAACTTTGATTTGACATTCACATTCAGGTCATACTCATATGTTGTTAGAAGTGGGCATAATATCAGCACAAATACTGCAGAAAATACTGAGGAATGACAAAAGAAACTAGGACTTTGTATTCTGCTAGATTTTTGAGAATAAGTTTGCTTTTTACATTGTATATAAGACAAATAGGAAGATGTCCCAAAGCCATGCGATTAGAACAGTCAAAAATGGAACATAAATCATAAAAAAGAATAAAAACACAAAAGCACATACAATGTAGTGTAATTGTTTCTTTCTTATGTTTTGAAAAGTTGATTGAAATATTGTACTACATATATGTTGATGTATATGTGTTCTTGGTGAATCAGGAAAGACGTTACTGTTGAGTTAAATTCCTCACAAGTGATCACTGGAAAATTCACCTGAAAAAGAGAAAACGACATTATTAGTGAACGAAGCGTTTTTGATTATTTATTTTTACAATGCACCTTTTTACCATTATTAGCACGAACAATCATTGTTGTGTTCAAAGTATACAATATCTGTTATTTATTTGTTTCAGGGGGCTGAAGATTTAATGGCTGTCAATATTGGCAATGCTGCCCAGGCAGGCCTGCTTTCCCAGCAGTACCCCCCACCTTTGCTTCCCAAACCTGGGAAAGAAAATGTCCGGCTCCAGAAACTCCTCAAGAAAACGGCGAAGAAAAAAGCTGCAGCCCAGGCCTCACAACCATCGGTCCCCTTCCGCTCAAGCCTCTCTCCAGTAAATGAAGCGAGCCCTGACCTGGAGCACAGTGATCACTCAACTCCTCCTAAGACTCCAGAGACACCTTTCTACGTAGGCACGGTACACCCACGCTTCAACGTCCGACCACTGTATCAGCATGTATCTTCTCCTTATCCTCATCACAGAGGATTCACATACGGCAAGACGGCAAGGTTTTCACCTCAACCATATGCAGCTCCCCAAAACCTGTCTACTGCATTTCCATACACAACCTTACCAGTACCAGGACTTGCTACGGCTCCGGTCACTATTCTACAAACTTCACAAAGAGTGGAAGTCAGCTCAAATCTAACCGCTCATGTAACCTCTAAATCTCTAAGCCCTCAGCCAACCGTTTTGAATGTTTCTAGAACAGCAAAACCGTTGTTTGAAGTTCCTCAAATCACCAATTACACAGCAAAGACAGTAGGTGTGAGAACACCTCATGCATCGCCAACAAGGAGTAAAACACCTACTGCAGAGTTATTGAGAGGCCCAACGCCAACATTTGAGGTTAGAAGGATAGTGACACCAACGTCTGAAATAAGACGAGATAGAACACCAACCAGAGAGATCAGAAGGGTTGCAACGCCAACATTTGAAGTCAGGAGGATCACCCCAACTTCAGAAATTAAGAAAAGCCTAACTCCAACTTCTGAAGTCAAGCAAGAGACAATTCCATCTTCTGAAATGAAAAGTGTCAGTACTCCTACTTCAGAGACTAAGCAAAATGAAACACCGACACCTGAGACAAAACGGGGTACAACTCCAACACTCGAGGCAAAGGAGGCTACAACACCAACAAGAGTAAAAACACCAACATATGACTTTACCTCAACAAAAACACCTACAGGGCGACCCAAGACACCCTCAGATCGTGTGTCACGTGTTAGAGTACCTGTGATTGAGATCTCAAGACCAAATCCACTTTTATTTGCTGTATCGCCTGTGCACATGGAGGGCAGAAGATCCAAAACACCAACTTCAAGTTTGACTGGTCCACAAGATGAAATGCATAAAATTTCAAACCAAGTGAATGACACTAGTCATTCAGAAATATTACAAAATGGCGAGATAGATGTCAAATCAACTGAAGCCTTACAAGAAAAGCTGGATAAGGCTACAGAAAACCTGTCAAAACTTGAGTCACCAAAGCCAAAGACCCAAACACAGGAAATCCTGAACCTTAAGGCAAATGAGCAGCCAAAGGCTGAAACCCCAACAACACCCAAGATTGAACCTGGGCAGCCTGGTTTATCTTCAGTTGGGTATCAAAAACCGTTATCTAGAGTCCCTCCATTTGCAGGTCAAAGACCCAAAACGCCAACAGCACCTAAATCCAAACCAACATATTATGGATTGACTCCTGCTGAATATGTTGCCCATGGAGGAATAAAGAGTTACACACCCAGTTTTAGCATTTCTACACCAACTGAACTGTCAAGTGCAGAGGCAACTCATCTTCCAAAACAGGAACCAGTAGTACCTCAACCTGATGAAACTGTGACCATGACAAATGACAAGTCTGAGGTAAAGCCTAAAGAGCAAGTTGAAGTCCAGCCACCTCAGGCTGGTGTTGATAAAGTAGAAACCGTTGTGGTGGCTCCACCTCCAGAGGTTCCAAAAGCAGCATCTGAGCCAGAAGCAAACTCTGTAAGGGACATTCCCAAGCCATCTGTGCCAGAATTAAAAGCAAAAATTCCTGATGTTAAAATTCCAACTATTGTGGTATCTGTAGCTGATACACCACCATCAGAAGCAAAAGCACAGCCAATAAGTACTGTGACACCAAGAGTCAGAACTCCAACTTATGGATCTCCCAGACTTTCCCAAATGACACCAACCCCTCCAGCTGTGAAGGTAACTCCGAAACCTGAAAGTAAGGCTGTGCCATTATCTGACCAAGATGTGGGAAAGCCTACGCTTCCAAAGGTGTCAAAAGGTAAAGTTAATGCTGAAACAACCAAAGTACCAGAGAAGCCAACAGAGGCAAAAATGTCTTTGTTAGAGAGAATTAAGAAGCAGAAGCTTGAAGCTGCTTCTTCTGAAAAACCTCCTGAAAAAGGAGAGGTTAAAGATGTGGTTAAGCCACTGGCTAAACCAAAAGAAGACCAAAAGGACCTTGAAACGAAGATCACTGAACCTGAAAAGGTTGTCAGAGTGGAGACAAAAGATAGTCCCCAACAGGAGATCAAGCCTGCAGTGGAAAAGAAGGAGGAGGGTGAGAAAGACTCCTCCCTAACTGCAGAGCCTCTCTTGAAGATGATGCAGAAACCAAAAGGCATGAAGTCGAAACTCAGTGGCTGGTCTCGCCTTAAGAAACACATGGTGGTTGAAGCAGAGGAGCCCAAGTTTCCAGAGGCAGAGCCTGCGTCAAACAAAGACGTTCCTGCCAGCACTGATCAAAATGAAGGTGAAATGCAAATTAAGTCTGAAGCCGAAGCTCAGCCTAGTGAGAGCCAGGACAGTAGAGACTCCCCAAGGGCAGCAAAAATGTGGGATGCTGTCCTCTTCCAAATGTTCTCCACCAAAGAGAATATAATGCAACAAATCGAAGCCAATAAAACTGAGGAGCAAAAGAAGATGGAGGCAGAACAGCAGACGCCAAAAGAGATTCCCACATTTGCGCATCGTTTGCCAGTTCTACTGTACAGCCCGCGGTTTGATGCCAGACGACTAAAAGAGGCAGCTTCGCGACCAGCAACAAAGATTTCAACAGTTTTTGAAATGGGACTCATAGGCCGCAAAAATAAAGACGAAGAACCAAAAGACTTTAATAGAACAGCCAAAGGCTTCACTGTTCCTTAAACCACTGATGTCTGAATAACATATAAATAATGGGCAAGGATGTTGTTAGCTTTGCTACGTTGTTAACATTGCGATTGTAGAGTTCTGTTTATTATCCAGTCCAATTCTTTACATATGCTTTTATAACTTTATAAACAGGTCAATTGGCAAGTAAACTAAAAATGACTATCTGTCAAATGCACAGTAACTTATTTGCAGTAGGTAATTGCCCACTTGTCAACAGGCATTAGCCATTTAAGCTAATTAGAATACTAAACATATAGAAATCATATAATTTTGGAGCTTTTAAATTAAAGAGTTAATTGTTTAAGACTTTCAAAGCTCATCTCGCCATTTTTTTATAAGCATGTTAAACATGGTAATGTTTTGATAATACTTATATCCCTGAACATCTTCATCCAAAAAAAATTAATAATAAAAAAAAAAAATTAAAATAACTTCAGCCTGCCACAAGACACAAAATCTAAGCAAAAAGTTTTAGGTGTATCTGACTTTCTTCTTTCAGACGAATACAATCAGAGTTATATATAAAAAAAAAAAAGCCCAGGCTCTTCCAAGCTTTATAATGGCAGATAAAGTTTTAAATATGGATATTTTTCTTACACAAACACATTGACTCACTTCAGAAGTCCTTTATTAACCCCTTGGAGCTGTGTGGAGCACTTTTTATGATGGATGGATGCACTTTATTGGGATTCAAAATCTCAATAATGACATTATAAAGCTTGGAAGAGCCAGGACATTTTTTAATATAACTTCAGTTGTATTCATCTGAAAGAAGAAAGTTATGTACATCTAGGATGACTCGAGGGCAAATAAATCATGGGGTAAGTTTTTTTTTTTTTTTTTGGGTAAAATGTTTCTTTAGGTTACCTTATGGTATTCTTTTTTAACATTACAATAAAATACACCACACCCTGTTTCTCATCAATATTTTATTCTATGGTGCTTAATGGGGCGTAAAAAGTCTTTGTGAGGATAAGATATATAAATAAGATAACATGGTGTTGAGGGACAAATTGCTATTGTATGTTTTTGAAGGCGTAGGGACAGCTGAGTGTGAGTTTTAGGTAGGTGGGCAAGTGGAACCATGTTAACTGTGAAAGAAAGAATTAAGATATAGTATAAGAAAGAGATGTATGCAGTAAGTATGCTAAGTTTTGGAAATTTGTGCTAAGCCTTATTAGCACTGAAAGCAAGGCATGGCGCACTTTGCTCCGCTCCTCTACTTGGTGTTTAGTGTTGACAAAGAGCTTTCACTGATGGAGCCTTGAAAAGGGCTTTCCAAACCTTAAAAATAAATGTGTGATTAAATGAATAACAGTGAATACTGATTGTCAACTCTAACTCATGCATGTTCTCATTTCAGGCTTAGGTAATGTTAAGTTTGTAGGCTTGGCCTTTTTTTGCATGTTGGTCTTTTGTTGCAGAAACCGAGAAGATTTTCTCTTTACTGATGCTGATGTGTATAATGCTTTGCATTCTAAGATGCACTGTACTAGGTTTAATGTTATTTTATATATATTTTTTAATAAAATACCTGTTTTGACAGAGAATGTTTTGTATGACTTTTATGACACTAGCCACTGAATGAAAACATTTGCATTTTGTTAGCAGCTTGCTGTGATCTGTTTGAGACACATTATCAAACAGGCTTATGAAAACCTTGCAGCCTGTGAGATTTACAAAGGTGAAATAATTTTTGGGTGTTTTTTCAGCATATTTTAAAATGATTTATATTAGCTCTCTAAAGTTTACTTGAGATATCATCTTAACTTTGTATGTGATATTCATATTTTAAGAACATTTATAGTAGAAAAATTAGATGAGTGAGAAGTTTTTATAGGTTGGAAATCATTACGTTTTTTAAAAGCGTATTTTATGCTTTAATGCTACAACATTCAATATTTTGAAACTAATCTTAGCTAGCTTGCTATGTAGCTAGTTTGGTACTAGCCTGTTAGCTTTGTTAGCTAGTTAATATTAGATAGCATTACCTAGCACGCCTCTGCTGCTGTGCAAAAAGGCATCAGAACTCCATTCACGTTCCATGGTGGTTTTTTTTGGCTTTGTATTTAAAGAAACATATTTTTAAACTCATTTAGCATGCTAATGTACATGTGAACTGTTTTGCTAGTTTTAAATTATGCAAAATAGTAGAAAGCGTCTCACCTGATTTTCCATTCGGGTAGACACTGTAATGATCACCATCAGAGGAAATCTTCTCGTATTTTCCATGGCCCGTCACAACAAACTTGTACCGTTTACCCGAGGAGGAGCCCTAAAATATAAAAGGTGAGTGGAGGCATTAAAGGAGAAGTCGACTTCCATAACAAAAATTTACATATAATGTACTCACCCCCTTGTCATCCAAGATGTTCATGTCTTTCTTTCTTTAGTAGTAAAGAAATTAAGTTTTTTGAGGGAAACATTTTAGCATTTTTCTCTATATAGTGGACTTCTATGGTGCCCCAAGTTTGAACTTCCAAAATGCAGTTTAAATGCAGCTTCAAACGATCCCACCCAAGGAAGAATCAGAATCAGAATCAGAAAGAGCTTTTATTGCCAAGTATGCTTGCGCATACTAGGAATTTGTTTTAGTGTCATTAGCTTCCAGTACACAGAGACAGCAACAACATACAGACAATGAACATAAGATGAGAATAAAATACACATATGTAAATATAAATAGACAAAAATTTGAAAAATAAATTGAGAAATAAATAAATAAGTGGTATGTACAGTTGTTTTATAGATGAAGGGTCTTATCAAGCGAAACGATCAGTTATTTTCAGAAAAATAATACAATTTATATACCTTTTAATGTCAAACGCTCGTCTTGTCTTACTCTGCCTGAACTGTTTTTTCCGGTTCAAGACAGTTAGGGTATGTCGAAAAATATCCTTCAAAATCGTCCTATATTGCTGTTTTACTTTTTTTGTTAAGGGTGTTTGATCTTCTTTCCATGTTTACTTTGCAAGACTGGGTCGGTACTTTTGCAGCGATTTTTGAAGTTGAGGGAGAAAATACGATCGGAGTTTTTTTTGACATACCCTAACTGTCTTGAACCCCAATACACAGAGTTCAGGCAAAGATGAGCATTTGAGATTAAAAAGTATTTCAATTGTATTTTTTTAATGAAAATAACCAATTGTTTCGCTAGATAAGACTCTTCTCCCTCGTCTGGGATCGTTTGAAGCTGCATTTAAACTGGATTTTGGACGTTCAACCTCGGAGCACCATAGCAGTCCATTATATGGAGAAAAATCTTGAAATGTTTTCCTCAAAAAACATAATTTCTTTTTTAGGAAAGACATGAACATCTTGGATGACACGGAGGTGAGTACATTATCTGTAAATCATTTTGAGGTTTTTATGTGAATATTTACCTTTCCTCCCAGTCCTGACCTCTCGGCTGCAGAACCTTCTCCAATGATTTCCCACATGTTCTTCTTCTGAAGAACATCTCCTGGTTTAACATCCTGTAAATGGACATTAGCAAGCATTGATAAGAATGACTTTATTCCCCTAAATCTGCCAATATCCGTTTATGGAATAGCCGACCTCATTATTCACTGGAGGACTAACTAGATCATTGAGTCATTTAGCTGAACTCAAGAACCAGATCATTCTGATTATTTGAGTCATTAAATCCGATTTTGTGAACCAGATCAGACTCATTGAAATTTGGGCATGGCTACTTCTCATAAACTTTAATGAATGAGGCAAGCATGGGTGATTTTCCATGAATAATGGCTAAAACTGCTCTGTTTCTCACAGAAGACTTGGGATATAGTGGAAAAGTTGTATGAAATATGTTTTATGGTGTTTTTTGTCTATTTAGAAACTTGAAAGCATCAGTCCCCATTCATTTCAGTTGCATGGAAAAGAGAACCATTACAGTCTTTAGAATTACTCCTTTTGTTTTCCACAGAAGAAAGTAACGGAATGACATGAGGGTGAGTAAATAACTATGGGTAAACTATTTGTTTGACATAAACCAGGTGCCATAATCCAGCATCCCTTAATTAACGCTTCAAAGTTAAAATGCAATCATGTAGCCTTGTTTTGTTTTCAAAAGCTCTTACGTTTGATAGAAACAATGTTCATTACATCTGGATGTAATGATCTTAAGGTTTTTTCTGCAGTCCTTAACCACTAACATTAGAAACCACACACCCACATCAAAGAACATTGCAGTTTACTGGACATGATGATTGATTAACTGGATTTAGGGGAAATATGTGACATTGCAATAGCTCATTCTGCCACTAGGGGGCAACATAAATGTGCCTTTTTGTTATTTTACTATATATATTTATTTCTCAGCTACATTTAAATTAACACGTCTGTTCTACAGAGAAACAGCTCAGTCTTTCAAAATAAATATCTCTATTCCCTTTATTTCACCATGGAACAAATACATGTATCTATCTCCAGCACATCGTTTCCATGGTTCATTAATAGACTTACAGATGGTGTGGAAGGGGAGTTTCTGTTCCCTCCTTCTGGACTTCCTTTCACCCAATGGTTGATCAGGTTTGCTACACCCACTTTCACACAGTCTGTATCCTAAAAATATGAAACAGTTTCTAAATGAGAACACGTACAGAATCACATACAGTTGAAGTCAAAAGTTTACATACACCCTGCAGAATCTACAAAATGTTAATTATTTTAATCAAAATAAGAGGGATCATACAAAATGCTTGTTATTTTTTTTTTATTTAGTACTGACCTGAATAGATATTTCACATAAAAGACGTTTACATTTAGTCCACAATAGAAAATAATAGACCCCGTTCAAAAGTTAACATACGCTTGATTCTTAATACTGTGTTGTTACCTGAATGACCCACAGCGGTGTTTTTTTGTTTGTTTGTTTGTTTAGTGATAGTTGTTCATGAGTCCCTTGTTTGTCCTGAACAGTTTAACCGCCTGCTGTTCTTCAGTAAAATCCTTCAGGTCCCACAAATTCTTTGGTTTTTCAACATTTTTGTGTATTTGAACCCTTTCCAACAATGACTGTATGATTTTGAGATCCATCTTTTCACAATGAGGACAACTGAGGGACTCATATGCAACTATTACAGAAGGTTCAAACACTCACTGATGCTCCAGAAGGAAACACAATGCATTAAGAGCCAGGTGGTAAAAACTTTTTGAATTTGAGGAGTAAATGTAACTTATTTTGTTTTCTCGAAAACATTCAAGTATCTTCTGTAGCTTCTGAAGGGCAGTACTAAATGAAAAAAATATGATATTTAGGCAAAATAAGAAAGATATATCTTCATTCTGTTCAAAAGTTTACACCCCCAGCTCTTAATGCATCGTGTTTCCTTCTGAAGCATCAGTGAGCGTTTGAACCTTCTGTAAAAGTTGCATATGAGTCCCTTAGTGTGAAAACATGAATCTCAGAATCATACAGTCATTGTTGGAAATGGTTCAAATACACAAAAATGCTGGAAACCCAAAGATTTTGTGGGACCTGAAGGATTTTTCTGGAGAGCAGCAGGCAGTTTTACTGTTCAGGACAAACAAGGGACTTATGAACAACTATCACTAAACAAAAACACACATATGTGGATCATTCAGTTAACAACACAGTATTAAGAATAAGAACAGGGTCATTTTTATATAAATTCGACTAGTATTTTTTCTTGTGGTTTATATGTAAATGTCTTTTATGTGAAATATCTTATTCAGGACAGTACTAAATAAAAAATAACATGCATTTTGTATAATCCCTCTTATTTTGGTAAAATAATTAACATTTTGCAAATTCTGAAAGGTTTTGACTTCAACTAATTTCTTTGTATGTTTTAGTTTTGGCTTCAAATGTTGGTGAAGTGGTGAAGTAGAATGATTTGGTGAACATTTCCTAATAATTACTACACAACGGCTTCCTATTGAAGGCTGTTCATGTGCGTCAGACTCTGGCAAACCAATAGTGTGGGTGTAAAGAGCAGATGTTGTTCCACGCTACATGACTATATGACCTATCTCACGCTGCCGCCGCTGCAACGCTGAGGCCTCCTCGTGACCTCCATACTTGCTCAATCTGAGACTCATTCAAAGCAATAATAGAATTGCCCTGACATCACTGTTTTCCCTCATAATATTTAAAGGGCTGATATGAAACAGCTGATTTCTTATTAGTTTGACATTTTCCTGCATGCTTCCTCCACTATTACTCCCATACAGAGTTGAAGTACAGAATATGGACCATTTCTATGATTTTATCATGCTTGAAAACTTCATTAAACTGTGAGAACGACCAGTACGATATTCATAATGTCTAATTTTTGAGTGACTGGTGACAGAGTTTTCTTTTTGGGTGTGACTCGATGAATCAAACATTTCTGATTTCAGACCTTCAAAGGTGTTCCTTTCGGGCTGCTCTGACTCCATGCTTCTCCAGCTTCAAACAGGCTTTTTTTGGAGGCCACCGGAGCAGAGACGCTGGGCATGTCTACTGCAGCTGCTTTAGTCATCTTTGCATCTTTAGAGGAGATCTGTAACACATCAGGACAGTTAGGCTCAGTGAGTCAGAGTGATAAATTGTTTGTTAAGAAATACTGCAAATGTAACAATAGAGTGTCTCAGTAGGCGGTATAAAAAGAGATCCCATTTAATTACTCTAAATATAAACCATCTGATCCATTTGAATGCTGTCAGAGACAGGCCTCCTATCTCGAAATAATGGTTAGACTAAAAGATGAATAAGAGTATTTAAACCAAGCATTAGGTTCTAAAATAAGGATCTACTGTACACATTTTGACTACAAATTCACATATAGCAATACATAGAAGCATAAGATATAAGACTGTAAATTGAACCTCGATTGCTTGAGTGTACTGTTCCAGTTTGTCATCAATCTTGAGTAGGAGTACAGGTCTCTGGGTCTTCTTGAAACTGTTACTGTTAAAAAAAAAAAAAAAAAATCTTGATAAGTGCAACATAAGGATATAACCTTAGGTATATGAAGAGATTATTACTTCAGTCCACCACAGTATCACAAGAAAAAGCATACACTCCACATCTGGTTAAAGTTAGCCGACCCATAAATCATTGCTGACAAGGCGATGGACTAACAAAGTATTACAGTGACCTATGCCACCTATG
Source organism: Cirrhinus mrigala (assembly GCA_036247105.1). Classification (NCBI taxonomy): domain Eukaryota; kingdom Metazoa; phylum Chordata; class Actinopteri; order Cypriniformes; family Cyprinidae; genus Cirrhinus; species Cirrhinus mrigala. The sequence continues at coordinate 5,952,467 of CM070031.1, forward strand.
TCAATATTTACTTTTAGACAATAGCCATTTTGCCAACATACTTGTAAGTTTTTGTCAAGAATCCACCACTTATAGCAAACTCACAGAGGCCAGGAATGTCAAGTAGATGTCAATTAGAAAAAGTCTTATGTTGATGAATGAACTCACCTCTTCTTTAATGATCGATTCAAGGATTCTGTTCTCTCTGTAATCTGAAATAAAAAAAAGTTGAGCAGTTCAGCAGCGATGTCATATTTAATTAAAGGTGGTGTTTTTAGCAACAAAAGATATAGAAAAAAATAGCTTTCCCCTCCAGTGAGCGGTTACTTCGAAAACTGCTATGACTGGATCACTGAGTCAGTGAGCTGAACTAAAGAATCAGACTAGTGAATGAATAGTTCTTTTGAACTTATTCTTTTTTGAGAATTGATTGATCTGGTTGAACTGGACTGATTCATTGCAACTCACTGTATGAATCAGCCACAGCAGCTCTTAATTTAATTCAGTCGTGGGAAAAAATATCAGTGAAGAGACTGAAAGGTCTTGATATGGCTTCAGAACACAGAAGAAATATAGTAATATCCCATACAGCAAAAAAATAAAATAGAACAGTTCTTTCTGGTCCTCAAATCTGATTGGCTAAGAGGAGTGTGATATTCTAGTAATATCATAACTCCAAAATTTCACTTCATTATCACTTACGGTGTTTCTCACAGAGAGTGTCATGGCAGACGCCCAGATCCGATATAAATAAATAATACTGTTTTTGTGTAACGGAATGCAGTTCTAAGAGCTTTTTTAGCCAAGAATGTGTTTATTTGTACTTCAAATATGCGATTTGTTAATAAAGATGATGTCTGTTTGAAAATTTGCTTGGATGTTTCCGGAGATGTGAGCTCCAGGACGTCAGTGGCCGTTCGGTGCTCATGAACCTGCCGAGAGCAGCCTCACCTTGGCTAGATCTTCTGGAATTTACCGCCGGCTCTGATGTCTCTACAGTGGTTAAACATGAGATATAATTCATTTAAATCTAACAGGTGTTTGGTCTTAGATTTTCACTAACCACGCATAAACGTTGTTTTCTCCAAAACACAAACATGTACATTCATGTTGCTTACATGTTATTGTACCCCAGTTTGTGCTGATTACAATGTAATCAGACTTTAGCCATTAATAATTTTTTATGTTAATGTTTTAATTAATGTTTTTAAGATACTGAAAAAAGCACAAATGTCAGGGCATGTCAAAACTTCTCCAGGGCCCCAAAACACCCTCAGACCCCAGAGTGTTAATGTATTATTTGTTTCAGAGCAAACAGTTTTGGCTGAGGGCAAAATCTCATCATTTTACTTTTTATTTAAAATGTAAATGCCTTTGTAATTTGACTGAATTGCCTAGAAATCTTTATGATGGCTGTTATTGTTTATTAAATATTATTATTCAATAAATAATATTTTATATTGTTTATACTGCTATTATAATTATATTATCACCCTCAACAGATGAAAGGATATTGCAACAAAGATATCGCCTCAGCGGATATTCAAACTAATGTTTTATTGTGAATATGAGATTGAGCTGAAGAATGAATGTTGTATCAGATGCAGGTAATCACACTCGCTCAGTCCATCTCTTTCTCGTAATACTCTACATAATACAGTGACCTTTTAATACAGTAATACAATACGTTTTCAATGAAGCAACTCAACGTTCCTTCGTTACTAGTTCTAAAGTGACGTTTTCGAGGCTTGGGCTCAGCTGTTAAACTGTTAACTTTAGATTTGAATCCGTGGCGGAAGGAAGTAGTTCTGCACAAAATAAGTTTTTTAAACACTTTGTTGTTGTTTCTTATGTATTTACACACTCAAGCCGTCGAACTGTTGTATAAATACAACATCACACTCGGCCTGCGACTCACGCAATATACAGCCATATTACTCAACTATGAGCATAAAATTGCTTATTTATTTATTTTTCATTTTGGGATGGACCACTTTTATGATATATTTTGGGTGGTTTTTTATTATTTTTTTTTTTTTTATTTTAGGAGGAGGGTGGTCATTCTGAACTATTATTATATCAACAAGATATAATTAAAATATCTATTGTTTTGCTTCAGGACAAAAAAAAAAGAATTTGTTTTGAACAACAAGAGGCAGAGTAAACAGAATTTTCATTTTTGCAAGAACTAAAAACTTTAAAACTATTTCTAGATTCTCCAGAAGGTCCTGTGGGGTCAACATGTAATTTTGATAAATTTGCTGAATGAAAAATGACAAAACAATAAGTGCAGGTGTAAATATGAATTCCTTGAGGATTTGTAAAAACGAGAGAAATCCATACTGTAGTCCATCCAGTATTTTCTCACTTCCTGAGACTAACAGAGTACATGTTAACAGGCTCCTGTTTCAGGCTCACAAAAGGATCCCTTGTATTGCTGTTGGGCCCACTGGCTTTTTAACCTCTGCTCACTGAGAATGTACTTTCAACTGTCAATCACTGCTGTTTCTTGCGTAAATACACAGACAACCACTGGAAAACTGAGGATCCCCAAAACACAGACTGCAAATCCCCACCTATGTAGCATTTTAATTGTTACTTTTGTTGTTTGGCATAATTTTCTGGGCAATATACAGTAATTTAAATAGGAATCTGTGTGACTGAGACACTTTTTTTTAGGGCAAAAAAGTTTCCAGTGTTGCTATTTTGACCACACCTGATTAGCCACGTATCAGCTATTTCAGACTTATGAGAATCTTTATGAGAAATGATGTGTCTGATGCCATTAATACATGCGTTGTTAATGCATGAGTGTTTTCCTAACATGTTGTATCAAGCCACTATCAGAGTTGATTTTATATTTTGAGTAGATAAAATACTATAGCATAGCTGTGGATACCCACAAGGAATGGATACAATAACAGAAACAGCTAACCTTATACTAGTATAATAAACTTAATAGCAGGGGCTTCATTTGCACTCTACACTCTTGAGAGGAACTGCACAGCTCAAAACAAAACACCTCCTGGTATTTGTGAGTTTAGAATGTGTACATCTGCTTTGTCCTCAAGACGTTTCCATAAAGGTTCAAGATGTTCCGATATGGTTGCTTCAGATCTTGTGATGCAGGAAGATGATGTTTTATTACTTGTTTTTTCTTTGCTCGGGGGTCCAGGTTTTGTGCTCCTCACACTATGTTCTGAATCTTTGTGGGTTGATCTTGGATAACAGTGAATAAAAGCCAGCCTAGCTATAAATTTCAGCTTTGCTAGGCTCAAGACCTACAGTTTGTGTTTAGACTGAGTCACTGATGGCCTGAGTAATTTTACTTTATTTATATTGGTAAGATGTGACTAGAGACGAATCCCCTTTGAGTCTGCAGAAGGTTTGCTCATGCAAACCTCAGTGCATTAATACTATGTAATTGCCAGGGCATCGCTAAGCAGTTGTTAAGATATTTTGGTTGATTTCTCAGTGGTTACCTATTTCGCAAGTCTCTCCAATATTCTAGTCTCTTGTTACGATTAGGGGTTTGTTTGTTGTTGTTCCTTAAGCACCACTGGTTATTAATCTACCATTATGATGCTTACGTTTTTGTCCAACTTCTGTATGTATGATATGTTTTTAGGAAATTTAGGCCTGTTCATTAACGAATGCATCTGCGAATTGTAGAATGTTGTGTAAAATATAGCCACATGTGTTTTTCCATGAATTGAAAAAGTTTAACTTTTTGTGTCTGAACTGAAGAAATCACTCAAATAAGTGGTGAAATGTCAAAAAATGGAAAAATGAGTCACAGTTAATTTTCACAAATAATTAGTGCTTATGTAAAACCACAGCTGTTTTTACACACTGTAAAGCAAGTGCAGCAATTAAATAAATTACACTCATCAAGCAGTTTTGGCAGTTAAACTAAACAAACAAAAACATGCCCTAAAATTAAATTCAACCAATTTTAAAGAATATTCCAAGTTGCAAAATGAGGTTGTAATGACTTGAAATATAATTACCCATTTTTCATTATTTATTTATCATTTATTTCTTTGTTTTTACAAAATTATGGGTCATAATGATTTGTCTTTGAACCTGGAATATTCCTGTAATCCTTAACTGGAGAGCAACATATGAATATGCATGCATGTTAATTGACTCAAAGTATGTGTTCAACCACTTACACACTGCAAACGTGGATATGTTCATAACATAAGCACAAGCAACTTACAAAATAAAATTGAGCTTGTATTCTGGAAAAAAAGAACAGGAATATTTATTATCTTAATTCTTCTTCATTTCTGAGAAATGAATATTTTTGTTGTGAGCGATGGCACTGACAACATTTCTAGGTTGTACAACCTTAAAAAAAGTCCCCTTTAAAAAAATAAAGGTTTCCAGATGTTTCATAGTGATGCAATACAAGAACCATTTTTGGTTGCCCAAATAAGCTTCTTGTTAACAGTTCTTAAAAGAACATTTTTTCTTGCTCTCTTAAAAACAAAGATTCTTAATTGGAATTGATGGTTCCATAAAGAAAGTTTAACATCTATGAAATCTTTCCACTGCACAAATGTTGTTTATAGTGGAAAGGGTTCTTTAGATTATTAATATGTCCTGTACACTGAGAAAATAATGGTTATTTTATTTCTTCAGCTCTAAAGAAATTATGTTTTTTGAGTTAAACATTTCAGGATTTTTCTCCATATAATGGACTGATATGGTGCCCTGATTTTGAACTTCCAAAATGCAGTTTAAATGCAGCTTCAAACGATCCCAAATGCGGTTGTAAACGATCCCAGACGAGGAAGAAGGGTCTTATCTAGCGAAACGATCGGTTATTTTCATTAAAAAAATACAACTGAAATACTTTTTAATCTCAAACACTCGTCTTGTCTTACTCTCCCTGAACTCTGTGTATTCTGACTCAAGACAGTTAGGGTATGACAAAAAGCTCTAATCGTATTTTCTCCCTCAACTTCAAAAATCATTTCAAAATCATCCTACATCACTGCAGAAGTACCGACCCAGTCTTTGCAAAGTGAACATGCAAAGAAGATCAAACACCCTCAACAAAAAAGGTAAAACAGCGATATAGGACAATTTTGAAGTTGAGGGAGAGCATGAGCCGGAACTGTCATGAACCGGAAAAAAAAAACAGTTCAGGCAGAGCGAGATAAGATAAGCGTTTGACATTTAAAAAGTATAGAAATTGTTGTTTACAACAGCATTTAGGATCGTTTGAAGCTGCATTTAAACTGCATTTTGGAAGTTCGAAATCTGGGCACCATATCAGTCCATTATATGGAGAAAAATCCTGAAATGTTTCCCTCAAAAAACATAATTTCTTTATGGCTGAAGAAAGAAAGACATGAACATCTTGGATGACAAGATGTTCAAGTACATTATCTCTCCATTTTTGTTCTGGAAGTGGACTTCCTCTTTTAAAACCCACTTTTGGAAGCCTCGTTATTAAGAGTGTAGTGTGAAGAACATTTTAAAAATTTGAATCTTTTGTGGAATAGAAATATTCCACAAAAAATTTTCCATAGATGCCAAAAAAAGAACCATTATTTTTAAGAGTGTATCATGGAATTAGCCTTTTCTTGTGGTACCTTGAAGAACCAAGGAAAACCATATGAACAAATATGGTTATTATTCAGCACCATGAAGTAAGTTCTACTGCATTACCATCTGACAGCATCACTATATTGTGAGATTATCATTGAGAATGTTTATGCAGATAAGTATAGTTACCTTGAAAGTTGGACTTATGGGGTTTAGAGGGTTAAATGGATCATCACCATCTGTGGAAGTGATGTTGAGATTCTTCATTCTCTTCTCCGCTGCTTCCATCCTTCTCCTTTCAATGTCCTCCTTCATCTGTCTCTTGTCCTCCTGTAGTTATTAATACAATTTAGCCTAAACAATGTTCTGCTACTGGATGATACCTAGACAGTTTAACACCACCAAAAATAGAACAGCTCAGCCACCTCTTTTCTGACTAGTTTCTGCTGTTCCTCTTCCTCTCTTCTCCGCTCATCCTCTTCACGAGCCTTGCGTCGTTCTTCTCTCTTCTTCTTCAGTTCCTCCAGCTCCAGCTCAGCCTCGGCCTGACGCTGCCGCAGCTGCTCCATCTCCTGGTTCTCCTTCTCCTGGTGGCTGCGTCTGATCTTCTCCAGCTTCAGTTCGGTCTCTAAACCAGCGTGCATGTCTTTCTTAGACTCAAAGGTCTGATCTACATCTACAGTCCTGCTGGAGAAGAGTGGAGAATAGGAAAATGGGATTAGTCTCAGGGTGGTATGTCCATTATTTCCATTAAACAATGAGTAATTATTAGTTTTGGACAGTCTGATCAGATCAGTCATACATTTCTGGCCCTTTTTATTATTTTTCCACACAGTCTATCTCAGATCAACTTAAACAGCACATAAAAATAAAACAATTTGTGGCTGGTCAGTTTACTTGTTAGTCAGACTTTCTGTCGAGGTGGAAAGCTCTTGGCCAGAATAAGCAGTAAAATGGGCCAGATCTTACAGTATTAGTTAAAGGTCTGGCTATACGAGACTAGATATTCACTAACTCCCTTAACAGCCATTTTAGAAACTTCCTGGCACAACGTTTTTTTTTGGCAGCAACAATATTAGGTCATGTCTATAACACATATGACATAAGCCTCTAAATTTAACAAGACCAAATTGTACATTTATTTTTTCCCCTAAAGTCAATTTAAAATGTTAGTCAAGCTAAATCATTGCTTAATCAAGAGCATCATATTTGTCAACAAAACAATTATTTTGTCGATACATAATTTTCCCTTTCATTGATTATTAAACGGGCTGTATTTTCAAAATGGTGAATAATAACATATAAAAATATGATTTATTTATTTACACTATTATATTGTTATATAACAATGTTATATCATCATTATATTGATGATACATACTTATTGGTTCGTATTTTGCATCTCGCGAAAAAATTCCAAAGGTACGTTTTGGTCTTGAGACCAGTTTGGCAAATCCTCACCTAATATAACATTTTAACTGTTACAGAAAAAGTACCATGTACTTTTGAATGTTTGCTGAAATTTTGTGGGCAATATACAGAAATTTAAATAGAAATCTGCGATTGAGAGTCTGTTTGAGTGCAAAAAAATTCTCAAGGTTGCTAATTTAAGATACCTTATTATATAAACTCGCAATTTCTGAGAACATTTTTTTCCTTTTAAAACTGGACTAAATCACTCGTAATCATGAGTTTATATCTCACAATTCTGAGACCAAAGTCCAAATTGTGTGGAAAAAGTCAGAATTGTGAGATATAAACTCACAAATCTGACGTTTTTTCTCAGAACTGTGTGATATAAACTCGCAATTGCGAGTTATAAAGTCAGAATTGACCCTTCGCAAAAACCCACCCTCCTTAGTGTCTTGCGGTGTCCCATAAACAATGCTGCTCTCACACTACACATCATGTTCACACAGTAAAAAACATCGCGGAGCAAAGAGGAAACTAACATGCCGACAGACAAGACAGAGCAGGTTATTTCTTGGTATAAAACAATGTTTTGGTTTTAAAATTTTGTCTTTTTTTTAAAAAAATCAAATAATAAATACCATTTTGTGGCTATTTAATGTGTCGTGACAGATCGCTGTATTGTATAAACTTGCAATTCTGAGAACATATCAGTTTGTTTTTCCTTTCAAAATTGGACTTTATAACTCACAATTGTTTAAAAAAAAGTTTAAATCTCACAAAACTGAGAAAAAAGTCACAATTGCGTGAAAAAAAGTCTAAATTGCTAGATATAAACTTGCAATTGTGAGAAAAAAACCTGAATTGTGAGATACAAACTAACTTTTTTCTCAGAATTGCATGATATAAACTCACAATTGAGTTATAAAGTCAGAATTGCAAAACAAACTCGTAGTTCTGAGAAATGAAGTCAGAATTGCGAGACATAAACTCGCAATTGTGTGTTCTAAAGTCAGAATTGTGATATATAAACTTGCAATTCTGAGAACATATCAGTTTGTTTTTCCTTTCAAAATTGGACTTTATATCTCACAATTGCGAGTTTAAATCTCACAACACGGAGAAAAAAGTCAGAATTGCGTGAAAAAAAAAGTCTAAATTGTAAGATATAAACTCGCAATTGTGAGAAAAAAAATCAGAATTGTGAGATACAAACTCACTTTTTTCTCAGAATTGCATGATATAAACTCAGAATTGAGTTATAAAGTCAGAATTGCAAAACAAACTTGTAGTTCTGAGAAATGAAGTCAGAATTACATGATATAAATTTTAATTGTGAGTTAAGTCAGAACTGTGAGATATAAACTCGCAATTCTGAGAACATGTCAGGTTTTTTTTACCTTTCAAAACTGGACTTTATAACTCGCAATTGCGAGTTTAAATCTCACAATTCTAAGAAAAAGGTCTGAATTGCAAGATATAAATTTGCAATTGTGAGGAAAAAATCAGAATTGTGAGATACAAACAGAATTGCAAGTTTATATCACGCAATTCTGACTTGATAACCCACAATTGCGAGTATATATCTACCAATTCTTAGAAAAACAGTCAGAATTGTAAGATAAAAAGTCGCAAGAACCTTTTTTTTTTATATATTTAATAGCAAAAACGGGTTTCTATAGTAAAGACATCTATGATGTTACAAAAGATTTTTATGTCAAATAAATGCTGTTTTTTTTTTTTTTTACATTCTATTCCTGAAAAAAGATGATATGAGAATGATTTCTGAAGGATCATGTGACACTGAAAACTGGAGTAATGATGCTGAAAATTCAGCTTTACGTCACAAGAATAAATTACATTTTAAAATATATTCAAATAGAAAACGTTTTATTGTAATAACATTTAACAATGTTATTGTTTTTACTGTATTTTTGATCAAATAGTAAATGCAGCCTTGGTGAGCACAATACATCCTTGTTTTTCAATGGTATACACACACACACAGTGACATTTAATTATGGAATTATAAACTGCTTATTTGTCATGAAATTCATGTCACAAAAAAAAAGTAATGGTTCACTTTTCTAAAAGCAAAAATGGTATTTCTTTTTTCAATCTTTCTTTTTTGATTGATTGATTGATTGATTGATTGATTTGGGGGATACATGCAACCTGAGCATATCTTCATAAAATTTACCCAAAAACCTCTAAGTGAGAAAGTGCATGGAAACAACTTACCTGGGTGTTCTTTTGGTTTTGACCAGATGTGATGTCATTTCCTCTGCAGCTGCCACTCCATTGCTATTAGGCGTTCTGTCTTGCTGTAGGAAGACTTTGGACGTGTACGACACCTTCACCTCCTTCTTCTCCTCTTTTATCTGTGAGTGATGGCATTGATTTAGACATAGTAACACACATGATATGATCTACTGTACTTCTAATATTGTAACAATTGTCTTGACACCTTGTTCTCCATCGGTGGTTTTATTTCCTGTTGTCTTCTTTTGCTCTCTCTAATGTCGTCATGCCATTCCTCTGGTTTTGGACTGCTCACCCTCTCGCTGATCTCCATTCGTCTCTCAGTGCTTCTCCTTGTCTCTGGTCTTTTCTCTTCTTCCTCCCTGTCCTGTATTTGCTGATACTGTATGGAGGCGGTGAAGCTACTTTTCTCACTTTGTCTAGATCTTGCATTCACGTCTTTCTCCTCCTGCTGTAGCTCTTCTCCACTGCCGTTCTCATCCATTCTGGACCGTGTTCTCCGTTCCAGCTTCTGTGACCAGTCGCTGAAACCTTCATCCTCATCCACAGCAATATGACTGCTGGGTTTGAATTCACTTTCATAACTGAAAAAGACAACAACACACTTAGAGGTAAATACAATCTTATATGAGCCATGGCTTAGCAGTAGCTTGCCAGAACTTTGCCTAAATTCTGATTTGTTCGTCATATTTAACGTAGGCTGAAATCCATGGAATTCAGGATCAAATGAGGCCCCTGACTTTTCTTTAAATATGATTCAGACTCCATTACTTTGGGGTGAGAGTCCGTGAGACATTAGACGTTTTTAGAGGAATGAAAGGCAGACCTATATAATCACATTCATGGGGAATCTGGGCAAGTTAACAGTCAGGCATGAACGGCTCCAGTCAGTGAAAGCAGCACATGGGCCCACACACCTGTGATGGTGATACTTTGACGAGAGAAACTATGCGCTGAAGTCACTGTGCCAGCTTATTAACACGAGAGACCGACTTCAAACGCGCTTCTCGCAAAACAGATGTGAGCAGAGGTGCGTGTGATGATCTGACAGGTGTTAGTTTGTTGTTTTCGATCGTTTGCCAGGGGCAACTGAGGATTTTGATGAAATGCCACAGTTGTTGCATAATGCTAACTACTTCACATAATATATATTTTTTTAACTTAGGCAGTGTGCTGTGTATACTGCACAGTATACAGTGTGCTAGTACTGAAAAATAGTGTTTACATGAAATGCAACAACGAATCCCATGTTGGAACAAGATTCCCTTTCTAAATTATTATGGTTTTACGGCATACTACAAAAATGTTAGTTAAGTGTCCACAATAAAGTGTCAAATTGGGCTGTCACTCATTTTTCGATTCAGTTAGAATACTCGATTTTGAAAAATGTGTTAAGTACCTGGCAAAATACCGGAAGTGACGCATTCCACGGACATTATTACACCGTTTAAGGCTGCATGATATATTAAATCCATGTAGACATCATGATATTGTGAATTCACAAACGCTACGATTCAGTTAAATAAATATATGTGCAGACCGTCTGGGAACACAACGTGAGCCATTTCAGCAGATTTGTAAGGTAAATAATTTCTAAACCTACGCCAACACAGGAGAAAACTTCATTATATTTCTTAATATGCTAAGGTTTCATCGCGATTTCAAAATAAAAGCTCATACCCTCACTCTTGAGTTCACACATTTTGATGTTCAGAAGAAATGACAGTGGCTGTAGCATTTCTGTTGTAAGGAAATGGCCAAATATGAAAGATTAAGTGGACTTCTGAATTAAATGTTGTTTAGTCAATATTAAACAAGGACTAGATCGCACTGTAAAGGGTAAAAACCATCGTCAGGCCATTGGCGCCCTCTGCAGGCTTGATATTAGTTCTATTGTTTATAATACATTACGTATTTTCAGTTTTGTTCAAAAAACCATATGATTACTTGCTTCTGATACTTTATTTAAACTAGTTATTATTGCCTCATTGGTATATTTTAAGTAATTTTAAAGGCTTGTTTGCTTAAGGTCATTTTTATACCATTTTTATTAATTATAATTAATTCTCGATTAATTGTCGGAATTACTCAATTACCAAAATAATAATTAGTGATGGCCCTAGTGTCACATTTATATTTGTTCTGCGAATTTTTGTGCATGGGCAAAATCCAGTCATTTAAATAAGAATCTATGCAATTGGGAATTTTTCCACACAGATTTCGTTAAGGCTAAAGTTTGTCATGTGGATTCACCAGGTTGACCAAAAAGCTAAATGGTTTGAAAGTGACACAAAACTATTGTACAGATATTTATTGTGGCCACAATTTAAGATTTTCTCGTTTTTGTAAATTGTGGCCATAATTTACTAGTTGTTTAAAATTTCATTTTAATTAAATCGTGGGCATGAATTAGAAATTCGTTCCTATTACTTACTCATTTTTTTTTCCTCATTTTAGCAAATCGTGGCCACATTGTACAAATTTTTTGATAATGAGGAAACAAATTAGTACAACATGGCCACAATTTACCAAAACAAGGGAACAAATTCTTAATTTGTGGCCACAATTTAACTAAAATGAGGAAAATAACTATACGTTGTAGAAACAAACAACATATTTCTTATATGCCATGTGCAAGGCTTAGTACTTTTGACATTAAACCTTTTTTTCAGTGTTGGAAAGGATACTTTGGAAATCTAATAGGTTACCCTATTTAAAGTAGTGTAACTATTTCAATTACTTTATTAAAGTAATGTAACTGATTACATTTGATTACTTTTCTAAATTTCTAACAAATGTTTTCAACTGTTAATCATTTTGAAACACTTAAACCAGGAAGGGTTAACTTTACAGTAGGATTCGATTACTGTCAGACTTCTCAAAATCCTACGTAACTTGAATTAAAGTTATAATAATTAATTTTATTTTTAAAGCACAGTCACCACAAAATTTAGACTTTCGAATTTAGACCACCTTACTTTGAGATCGTTCTGAGGTGAAATGCAGATATAAAATTATAACAAGATATAGTTTAATAGCTATGATACTGTTTTTGAAATCAAAACAGTTCATCCTAAAAATCAAATCTGTATGTGTGTGAAAATATTCATATGTAATCCCCTTTGTAATCTGAAACATTTTCAGAAGTAATGGTAATTTAATTACACAGTTTTCTCAGAAACGTACAAGAAATGTACAAAAAGATCCGTTATTATTTTAAAAAGTTTTTTTTTAATATATTGTTCAAGGTAAAACAGCTATCTTGGTTTCGGTGTTGCCATGTCTGTGCAACAAAATCAGCCCAATTGCTAATCAAAACTATCCCAATCACAGTCAAAAAATAGCCAATTCACATTCTGGGACAGGACAGGATATGATGGGACTGGACGGGAATGATTAAAAAAACAATCCACAGCAACAGTGTAAAAGTAGCCCAATACCACAGTAAAATCGCAAACTTGGCAACAGTGCTTGGATTATTAATTCATAAATATAACTACATTTTTGGGAAGTCGCACCACATGACATTTTACAACCCTGAACTAACCATGCCTTCTCATGAAAGGTCAAATTGTCTGATATTTTAAGAAACGTATTGAACTTTACATACAGCTGTAAAACAGGGGACCCTCTTTATGACATCATTTCCTGTTTTTTCTGCATTTTGGGAGCTTCCACTTCACTGATTGGTTGGTTAATCGTATTTGATTTTGGCAGACGAAAATTTTGAATGTTCAAATATATTGTTCAAATATATTTCGACATATTATCATTGTATGTGGGTAAAAGACGAAAAAGGGTTTAAGCATAAAAACAATAAGTGTAATACTGCTTTAAATCGTTGTTTTTCCAAAAGAAAAAAAAAAAGTTTTCTGTTTAATGTAATTGCATTTTTGTTTTTGTTTTTCTAAACAAAAAATAAATATCATACATTTTTCCCTAATTTACAGACAACACCCGCTAAAATGTCATTTAGTGTAAAAATCTTTCTTATCTACATATTTACAACAAAAATCAATATATGACCTATTAAAAGACAAATTACTTTCACCCCAAATACTAATTAGTTGTAATTCTACATTTTTAAAATTGGCCACTATCCTAGGTTTTGCCCATTACGTCAGTAAGAATTTTTTACTCATTTAAAACACAATAAAATGTAACATTCTCCCTTATTCTTTTATATATTTTAATATGTACAAGTCAGAATAAACATGTTATTTGAATTTTTACATAAATATTGTGTTACACTGATTGACAATGTAACATTATTTTAACCAAATTTTGACATTTTATTCTCCATAAACGTATTTGAAACCTTAAAAGTAGACACTTTACTTACATTTAATTTACTTTCTATGGACATAAAATCACTTTTGTAAATTTCCTTTGATGTGGACATCTTAACGTCTTTGACCCATGTATGAATTGTAATTTAAATGTATTTTTATTTAAATTAGACGAACATCACTTCACCGACCCATACAAACTACTTTAATGGAAACTAACTATTGTTACAAAGGTAAATTTGTGTAAGGGATTGTTCAAAGAGTTCACGAAAGGTTTAAACACACACACCTGCACTCAAGCTCAAAACGCTGATAAAAGAAACTGTTTTTACTGACACCCTCATTGAGAAGCCTTGAATTAACATCTATTTCATCTGCCCAGGAGCTGCCGGAAAGGAATGCAAAGCAAATTCCACAAGATTATTAAGCAGATTTTCAGCAAAGCATAACGACTGGACATCAACAATCAGTCAATACAATTCAACGACCCGTTTCTCACTGTTCAGTGCTTATTTACTACACCCAAGCTTATTGTATGAGCCTAGTTTGAAAACTCATGCACATGCAGGCATTACTAAAAACCTCTTTCTGTGTTAAACCGATCTAAAGTCTTGAAAATGATTCATGTGTTTCTAAGCCAAGAGTGAGCCTTTAAATCTTCTCTGATCGAGGATAATTACAAAGTGGCCCTAGATGACCTATTTCTGCTTCAAACAAGTTGACTCAGAGAGCTGTGTTTAACTTCACACATACAAAATATGTGGGATGTGATGTTTCTCTGATTAAAAGCAAAGCGCTGTGGTGTGGGATATGACATAAACCCAGCTCCAGAGGCATGCTTGCAGAAAATTCTTCACAGATTAGGTCATGATGAGAGAACAGCTGTGCCACTGTATATATCCATGTGTATGTTTAGCTGAGAGAAAAGGAGAGAGAAAGAAAACTAAACTGACCTTTTGCAAAGCCCAACTTCAAAACCATAATCCTGACACTAAAACATGTAACAGGGTCAATGACATTACGTGAATCTTTTTTTTTCATCCAAATCTCTGAATGTGTTCAAAAATACATTACAAATGCAATTCATACATACAATTACCTGTGTACTTATATATTGTAGCAGGTTCTTAATTTATGTTTTAATTGATAATTTTAAAAAGTCAAAACTGTCAGGATGATACAATTCTCCTGAGATCATTAATCAAGAAAAACACTTGATATTCTCCTATTGTAATTGTTAGAATGGCCAAGGATCAGCAATCTCCACATAAAACTGATTGTGCAGACCAAACCATAATTCAGATAATTCAGAGACTTGAAACTTGGAAGGTATGAAATCGCTCATAACTCCTAAACCGTCAGTCGCAGGCTCAAGTGTTTTATGTCGGATTCGTCCATTTATTTTTTTATCCGGTATTTCACATTTTTTTGAAAAACCTACTTTTGCGAACTAGTCCTATGTTTTTCACCCAGTCGGAACCAACCCAGTGCAGAAAGATTCTCCAGAGAGTGAATATCAATAATTATCAAAAAAAAGTTGAACTTTCGACTCTCTGTCACAAAGGGACGCCAAAGCATTTGAAATGGGAAGGGCCACCTTTGCTAAAACAGCTATAACTGTTGAACGGAATGAGATATCTTCGCCAAACTCACAACATGTATGTAATTGCTAAAGCTGAAGTCACATGAAAAAAGCCGCAGAGCTTGGCCAATATTGCATTTTTCAAGGGCGTAAAAATTGTATATTGCGCGTTTTATCACACAAATTCACGCAATATTCATGTCATACGATAAACCTCCTCGTTTTGTACGACTTTGTCTCTAGAACCACTGCTGTCAATCAAACCATTAATTCAAATAATTGAGAAGATGAGAAAAACTTACTTTTGCGAACTAGTCCTAGGTTTTTCACTCAATCTCGAAAAAAACACTGGACTCTCTAGGTCAATAATTATCAAAAAAAATGTCACAATGTACCCTTTGGGAGGCTATAATGGAAGCACTTAGAAAAGGGGCCTGTCCAAATATACCCAAAATCCTATAAAGCCTAAACAAAAACTCAAAACTTCACAAAACCTGGTGAGCACACGAGACAGGTGATTTTAAACAAGTATGCACATTTTTAAGGAGATCGGACCACAGCTGGCGCTATAACAGTCATAAACATTGAAAAACAGCGTAGTTCTATGGCAAATTACCTGTATTTGTCAAAAATGCTTTTTTTTATAATATATATAAGGAGAAATGATGATAACTGATGGCAAGAATTTGGTGCATCTGTTTTTAACTAGATTTTTCCTTTTCTTTATCATGCACACTTATTTGGCTCCAACACTAAACTAACCACGGTTAGTTGCTTTACTTATTGGTCAGACAGTCTCCTTCTGTCACTGTGAAAAAGCTGCAATGAGAACCAGACATGGTGCAAGCCCGTATTTTCATATTTCAGATGGAAATCTGCCAGGCAACAAAACAAGCCTAACAAAAAACAGGTGAAGTGCTATAAGAATACTATGGCATTCACACTTACAGGCCGGTCTCAGGAGGGTTCACACTGTCCTGAGGGGAACCAGCAGATCCAGACAGGCTTTGTTGACTGCGGAAAGCCTCCCGGGCCCGACGTCGTCTTTCTCTCTCGATCTCCTCAGCATCTTCGATACTTCGCTGAGCCGTCACTCTGCAGGAAGAGAAACGAGAACAAGTCCCTTGTTACACTAGAAGATAATAATTTTTCTTTCCTGACCCATGTGGTCGAATGATGAATGACCCCAAGTCCAGAAGAGTCCCGTTGTCTATGATACATGGACCTCTTCGAGAAACCTAACAATAGTTTGTTTACTCTCTTGGTTGAGATTCAGAGCCAGTGGAACATCTGTTCTGGCAATTTGACACCACCTCAGGGTGACAGAGACCCTGCAAACTCACACTCAAGAAGCTGAAGCACCTCAGTGTTTATCTAGCTTATCTAGGCCACAAAAGAAGTTATTTTGAAAATGCTCAGTGGTTTTTTGGTCCACACAATGGAAAACAATGGGCTCCAATGTTGGTTGGACCTCAGTGTTCTCCTAAATATCTTCTCTTGTGCAAGACCTTCACACAGGTTTGGAAGTACATGAAGGTGAGTAAATGGTTTTTGGGTCCTTTAGGGACTCAGTCTGGATTTGGGGTCAATTAAAGGAGAACACAGGTCACCAATGACCCTCAGGAGAATTTCAGGACACGTCAGATGTTTCTACAATGACTTTACAGCTAGCTATAAACGTTGACATGTTGATAGATCAATACTCATTCATCAGCATTAAAAGAAGTTGGAAACAAGAAAGATTTTCAGGATCCCATAGGTGAACCTTTTTTATGTTCCATGACTAATTTTTGAGTTTTTTAATAAATGACAATGGTAAAAGCAACATGTTGAGAGAACCTATAATGTAACACTAAAACTTTTTTTTTTTTTTTAATTGCTAAAGATGCAGATAGCAACTCAAGAACCCTATAAACCCTTCAAAGAACTTATTGGGCAAAGAACCATCTTTAAAAGTGAAATTCAGCATTACATCACTTGCTCACAAATGGATCCTCTGCAATGAATAGGTGCCGTTAGAATGAAAGTCCAAACAGCTGATAAAAACATCACAATAATCCACAAGTAATCCACACCACTCCAATTCATCAGTTAACATATTGTGACGTAAAAAGCTGCATGTTTGTTAGAAACCAATGAATTATTAAGACATTTTTAACTTCAAACGATTGCTTCAGGCTAAAATACAACAGTCCTCTATTCATAATATTGCTTTCTCCAGGAAAAAATTGTCTTTTCTGAATCAGGAGAGAAATCTGCACAGATCAAGCACCATTTACAAGTGAAAACAGTCCAAAACAGTGTGATGGTGGGTTTTGATTTGAGTGGTGTGGATTATTGTGATGTTTTTAACAGCTGTTTGGACTTTCATTCTGACGGCACCCATTGACTGCAGAGGATTCATTGGTGAGCAAGTGATGTAATGATACATTTCTCCAAATCTGATGAAGAAACAAACTTATTTACATCTTGCATGTCCTGAGGGTGAAAACATTTTTTATGCAATTTTCTGTTTGGCATGAACTAAACATTTGTGTTGTCAGGTTCATTGAGGAAACTTTAGTAAAGTTTAGTAAAGTTCTCAGAAGGTTCTGCTCACTTGTAAATCAGATTTGTTGCAGAAAAAAAAGTAACTTGGGTATTTTGGGATTGCTTTAACAAGCAAACAAAAATATACAACCTAAGTGGCTAGTATAATAGTGCTGTTAAACAATTAATCACAATTAATCGCATTCAAAATAAAAGTTTTTGTTTACATAAAATATGTGTGTGTACTGTGTATATTTATTATCTATATATAATTACACACACATACACACACATAAATCATGTAAGCAAAAACTTTATTTTTGTTGCGATTAATAACGGATAATCATTTGACAGCACTTGTCTGAAGCAAGTTATTAAGGTTAACAATTTCCTATTTACTGAACCACTGAAAATCGCAGTCGAGATGTTCTGAATATTAGCATGGCTGCAGTTACCTGTGGCACTCAGCCTGCAGCAAAAGTTACAAACCAGTTTCTACTCATAACCCAACTACAGTATAAAGACCAAACCAACCATACAGTTTCACAAAGGGCTTATGGCAAGATCTGATATGTCACGCACAGTTCCCGTGCCTCTGATTATTATAGGCTGTTAATCACCCAGACAGGATTACTTCATTTTTTTGGCAGAAGCCACATGAATGATGTCAGTCTTGCCAGTGATGTCATTCAATATCTGATTTATTTACCACTATCAGTCTGATTATGTGGCCTGCTTTTCTTTTTCCTTCATGTCTGGAAATACCTTCCTCCAAAAGTTATGGAAGTCAAAACAGATTTTCAGTCATGGTGAGCGTATTGACTGACAAAATGTTTCTCAGACCCATTTCTGAATTAAATGGAAACAATAAAGAGAGAGAGAGAGAGAGGGAAAGGGAAAAGAAAACACGAGCCTGGCTTATATTCAGCATGTATCACCTCCCCTGACAATGTGTTGACTAAACTTCCACAGCCTGGTGCCCTGAGGCTGAAAGGATTTGGAGGGCTTGACGGATTGGGAAATGTTTTTCCCATTGTTGCCTGCCCTAATTTACCACAGCCAAGTCCGGTCTTGCAGAGCACCATCTGAGCTAGATTGGTCAGCCTCAAATGGGTCACATGGAAGGCGACCTCCGACCTGAGTTTCCCTTTCCAGCTCTTAACCTTAATTATTAAAGTGAAACTGCTCAGTAAAAGTCCATTGTGTGATATACGACCTCCAGACAGGGTGTTGTTATTACTGGTGGAAGGCTAAAAGTGAGGGCTCACCCAAACATTCTCTCATTATATACTCACCTTCATGTCGTTCTAAACCTGTATGACTTCAATTCTTTTGCAGAAGGCAAAAGAAAATATTTTGAATAAATAATTTGTAATATATGTAAATATTTTTAGGTTCCACAGAAGAAAGAAATGCATACAGGTTTGAAACAATGAAGGTTGGTAAATGATGACACATATATATATATATATTTTTTTTTGGTTGAACTATCCTTTCAAGCCCTGTTTACACCAGCAACAGCAATTTACCACATTCGTCATGTTGTCATTGTAATGTGACCTACCAACTTCAGATGCACACTACTTGTGCTACACTAACCATAGTTTAACCATGGTACTTGTAGTAAAACTATGGTTATACAAATGGCAATCAATGCGCCAAAAACATGGTTACTACACTCAAATGCTGGGTTATGTTTTTTAACCCAAATGCTGGGTACAGTCCGTTGGGTCACTTTTTTGGGTTATTTTTAATATTTTTACCCAGGTGCTGAGTTATTTTTTTTATGCTGGGTTCAATTTGTTGGGTCATTTTATTTATTTATTTTTTTACCCAGGTGCTGGGTAGTTCTTCTGTAACTAAGTTGCTGGGCTATTTTTAACGCTGGGTTATTTTTTCTACCCAACCACTGGGTTGAGCCTGTCTCTGACGAAACAACCCAGCTGCTGAGTTACAGTCACAGCATAAGCTTATTGAGTCCTCCACCAGAGAGACTGGTTCTCTGCACCGCTGATTTGGTGAACTTTTTCAGTGAAATAAAGGTTTGTATACGTTATTTCATTTATGAAGTCTTTACTGGGCTGTAAATTGTATTTTCTTATGCAACACAACATTAGGACAAAATGTCAGTCAGCTGCGTCAGTTTCGCAGGATGGAAACAACTTTTGCCTTGCATAAAATAAATGGATTTTATTGGATATAATACTGAGTTTAATTTAATTTGATGTTAAAATATGTTCTCCATCGGCGCCAATATCCTTGTGGTTAGTGCGTCGACATATAGCATAACTGTGCTTAGTGCGACCCGAGTTCGAATCCCGTCAACGCGAGGCTGCGGTCTGAAGGTTGCAGTTCCCCCGGCGAACAGCAGCCCTTCACCAGCTAAGATTCCTGTGACACATCAGCACGAGAATTAGTGCTATTTCTGTAAAAAATGATTACGGAGAATGGTTGAATACACTAAAATTAATGTTACTTTTAAATGTTAATTTTTATGTCTAAACTGCTTGTTAAACGATGTTAAAAGTATGTAATATTGTAAACTATGCTGTATTCACCCAAACAAATTTTATTTGTCTTGTATTTTGTCTGTGTGTTCTTGGTTAACAATAAATGTTCAGCTTTTAATTATTGCTGTTGCCTCTAGTAATTCTTTGTGTGTTTTTTATAAGCTCCATTCCATTTTAAGCCAGCAATATAATAATTTTTAAACAATAGTTGACTTAAATAAAATAACCCAGCATGTTTGGTAAAAACATTTATTCCAACCAGCTAGGTCAAAATAACCCAGCATGAGTTCTGTCCAATATTTACCCAGCGCTGGGTTTCTAAATAGGAAACTAGTTGGGTTGTTTTTAACCCAGCATTTTTTAGTGTACACTTTTACTATAATAAAACCATGGTTAATTTTCATAAAGGTTTTTCCAACTGTTTTAATTGCATATGATGTTTGGATGCAGCCAGAGATTTAATTCATTTTTCTGGAGAACTGTCCCTTTAAGCCCTGTCTGCACCACCAACGGCAAAGCAACTTTCATTTAAAAGACGAGACAATGCAACAACACATATTCGGTCTTGTGCGAGATACGGAGTGTCCAGTAAAGAGGTAAATGTTGCTGTGAGGAATTTCTACCTATCTACATAAAAAAAATAACGCGTGGATATCGTTTATTACCGAATTCAAACAATAGATGCCGTTTTGGCGCTATTTAACTTAGAATGTAAACGGCAGCGTGAAGCACACGTGAGCCGATCATCTCCTCCACCTTACTACTTGTTATTATGCGAATGAAACATTGAATGAAAAGAAGGGTATGTTGAAAGATGCAGTACAGCTTACTGAAATGAATTATCTCTCTTATAATCGCCTAATCAGCGTTTTAGCCGCGGAAGGACATCCATACGTGTGTACACGTAACGCGACATTATTTACCTCAGCAAAGTCATTCAGTTCTATTAATAATCTAGAAAAAAGAACGATAGAGTAAACTATATCTCTTAATTTATTATTAAATAGTTATATGTACAAAATAGGCTTTTCAAACACTGTGGAGGAAATTTCTACTGCATCTAGCGGTTGAAAAACACCTATGCAATGGGCGCCAGCTGCAATTGCGAAAACACTCACTTCCATTTTAATGTGTTCAGTTTTTCCACCTCAGACTAAAATGTGAAGGGTAAAAAAAAAAGTTCCTGTTGTACCACATTAACTTCACTTTTTTCTGATCCTCGTTATATGAAAAAACTAATTATTGTTCTTAATTGAAACCATCTAAACGTCTCGTGCAAGTCCTTTTTTTTGAGTGTTTACAAGGAAGCATATGCTGCTCTTTGAGATTTAACTGATGGATGCTGTTTTTCGCTCCTCTCTCATTTTGTATCTGCACTGAAGGGCAGCTGTGAGTTTTATTGACTCTGAGTCAGATGATGTCATCTTAAAGACAGATTTAAAGAGCAAAGGAGAGTTATTTTCCCAGGCATGTTAGTATCTTCCTCTTGTCAGTGTGTGGTCACATCGCTGCAAACCTCACATACGTTTCCCAGTGTTTCCTGAACGGCTGATGACATTTCAAAGCACCGATCTAAGCTGTGGAAAGTGCGGCATTATGAATCATGAGAACTGAAATATCTGTAATTATGTCATTTAATGGGAGTGCTCTAAAAATGGTTTATTTCTGAGCACACTTCAAAAAGACTGCATGACTGCATACAATTAACTTCCCTGTTAAAAATGTACAAAAAGTTAATGTTTTTACATTATGGGGGAGAGTGGGTTAAGATGTGCCACCTCTTTAATCTAGCAAGCAATGCACAATTTTTGTTACATGACTGTATTAGCCCATCACATAGAGCTTTCTGTGATTTACAGCATGTCTTTTATGCTAAAAACTTGTAGCACGGCAAGTAAATTTTCCACATTGAAAGTAAAATGAGTTTCAGTGTTAAAGCAAATTTATCCAGGTCTAAAAATATATTTTATACATGTTGGTGAACTGCTAAACTCATTCCTCAATTTTACCTCATTCCTCACTGCCTACAGAGAATACCGTCAGTGGCACATCTTACCCCGACCCCCTCATATACTCATCTAAAGACTCTTGTAATGCTTAACTAAACATAACACGGTGCCCTCAGTGTTTATTCTACTGTGCTGCCTAAAACCTTCGAAACCTTCTGAAAAGCATGTTGCCACTGGGATGGTAAAGTTTATTCCCCCTTTCGGTCAAATGGCTAAACCCCCTGCATTCTAGCAGCTCTTATCAGAGTATCGTAAATAGAAGAGCAGCTCGCGTAAAGTCCACGGATCAGGGGGTCATGGCTTCGGCCACAATGAGAAAGAAACATTTAGAGCAAGTTAAAAACAATGGTGTGAAATTTTTACATCACAGAATCAACACCATAAAACTAAAAATGTACTGTAGAAACAGATTTCACTCAGAAATTGCTAGTATGAATGCTTGTTTCCACTTCGGGATAAAAGAAAAATCTTTTTTATATCTTACCATTTCAACTTTTCAGAATTGCAAGAAAAAAGTTATAATTCTAAGTTTACATCTCACAATTCTGTTTTTGTTGTTTCCACCACAGAATAAAGCTAACAGCAATTGTGAGATATAAAATTACAATTGTGAAATATTAACTTCTAATTTTGTCAATTTTATCAAGATTTTATCTTTTTTTTATTATTATTATTTTTAATTTTCTTTTCAGAACTGCGAAATGTAAACTTAGAATTATGGATTTTTTCTTCAATTCTGAATTTACGTCTTCTGATTCAAATTTTTTTCTCACAAATCAGTCTTATCTTCTCAGAAGAATTGTGATTGTAAGATATAAACTCACAATTATGATTTTAGTTTTTCTTGATTTTTTTTTTTCAGGTTTTACTATTTTGTATTTCCTAATTTTGACTTTTCATTTCAGAATTGTGAGATGTAAACTCAGAATTGTGAATTTTGTCTTGCAACTATGAATTTCTGTCTTTTCAGTTCTTTCAGAATGTAGATTTTCTTTGTCAGAATTCCGAGTTTACTATTCACAATTCTGTTTTTTTTGTTTGTTTGTTTGTTTAGTTTTTGTTGTTGTTTCCACCATGGAATAAAAGTAACAGCTAATTTTTTATGTCACAATTCAAACTTTTTCTCGCAATTGAAAATGTATATCTCATGAAACAGACTTTTCTTCTCAGAATAATTGCAAATGTGAGATATAAACTTGCAATTATGATTTTACATTTTTAATTTTTTCAGATTTTTCTAGTTTATATTTTGTGATTTTTACTTTTATTTTCAGAATGGCAAGATGTAAATAAAAATTATGAATTTTTTGTTGAATTTCTAAATTTTCGTAAAATTTTCTTAAAAAAAATTCTCAGCATTACTAATTTACATTTCACAATTATAGATTTTTTTGTTGTTGATTCCACCATGGAATAAAGGTAATAGCTAATTTTTTTCTCAGAATTCAAACTTTTTTTTTTTCTTGCAATTGCAAATTTATATCTCACAAATCAGAATTTCTTCTCAGAATAATTGCAATTGTGAGATTTTACAGATTTTTCTAGTTTATATTTCATGATTTTGACTTTTCTTTTCTAAATTGTGAGATGTAAACTCAGAATGTTTATTTTTTCTTGAAATTCCGAATTTCCGTATTTCAATTCTTTATTTTTTTTTCTCAGAATACCAAATTTACTTTTAGCAATTCGTTTTTGTTTTTTGTTTCTTTTTTCAGTTTGTTTGTTTGTTTTTGTTGTTGTTTCCACCAAAGAATAAAGATAACAGCAAATTTTAGTTTTTAATTTGATTTTACAGTTTTTAATTTTTTCAGTTTTCAATTTCATAATTTCTACTGTCTTTTCAGAACTGCGAAATGTAAACTCCGAATTATGATTTTTTTCTTTCAATTCAGATTTTGGTTGTTGTTGTTGTTGTTTCCACCGCAGAATAAAGGTAACAACTAATTTTTAATCTCACGATTCAAACTTTTTTCTCGCAATTGCAAATTTATATCTCACAAATCTGACTTTTCTTCTCTGAAGAACTGATGGCGCAATTATGATTTTACAGTTTTTCTTTTTTTTCAGATTTCAGATTTTTATATCTCAAGTTAACATTTCACAATTGTGACTTTTTTCTATGTATCTTATAGTTTATATCGCTAAAGTTTTTAATTAATTAATTTATTTTTATCCTGTGGTGGAAACAAGCTTACATATGCAAGTAAATTTCACAAATAATAATAATCTTGTAAAACCTGCTCCAATAATCTTTGTAAAAATGTACTGTAAAATGGTGGGTTGAATGATTTTCATCTGCTGGTTTTACAGTAAGCGTCAGTTTAACATACTGTGTAAACTGTACATTCTGCAGACATTGTAATGGTTTTCAAAATACTGTGACAAGTGTATACAAAATACTGTATACACAGCACTGTAACTGATGTATCCGGTATGTATCTCAGCAAACCACACAACGGTTCTGATGAATGTAGGCTGTTAATAGAGAAAGCAGCTTGCTGAGTGTGAGAAAACGCTGTTTTTGGCAGCTCTGAAAAGCCTTGGGAAAATAAATCCTCTCTGCCAGTAATGCAACCTGTTCATTTTTGACAAAGCACACCTGATCCATCTCAAATCCTGTCAGTACAGAAATGAATACTGTATACACATCCGCAGAGGTTATGCTATTTGTTTTGTCCTTTGCTATATGCATAGTTGTTGATATGCTGCTAAAAATGAAATCTGTCATCATTTACTTATTAAACCACTCCTTTTATATTCCACGGGAGAAAGACAAGAGGGGTTTGACATGATGTGTAAACAACGACTGAATTTGAAGTTTTAGTTGAAATAAGCTGTTTCTGGATCATTTTTGGTCAAAATTCTGAACAGGCACGTTTGTGTTTGTGGGAAAACACAGTTGGCTCGTTTTGGGTATTTGAATTGGTACATTGCTTCATTGTTTACTATAAACAAACTCTACTGTTTTCTACCTAAATTATAGTTGGTTTGCAGCACCTTGACAGATAAGCGCTCATATCAATGTGTGTCACAATAGGTCACATGTTTAATTAGGGGGCCTGAGTGCCCTCAGCCCTAACTTCTCCTGTCCCGTCATCCATCCACAACCCCGCAGCACCTCGGGAAGAAACAGTAAACTTGCGTCTGGAACCCTGACAGCATTCCAGCTTATAAAAGTCACAGTAAACTACACATCCCGCATTTCTCTATAAAGACAACAGCACGTGAAGGTGCAAACAAATTCCTAAGAGTATTAAAAGTTAATTATTGTTTTTTAAAAGGTATATTTAATTGATCTGATTAATTGATTTTTCAGGTTTTGGTCTTCTTCTTTGGGTCATTTTTTAGGTCATTTTGTTAGGTTGGTGGTTTGTTTAACAACCACAAGGTTGCCATTTTCAAGTTATCTTAAAAAAAAAAATGTCTGTTGAGAACGCTTTAGTCTTTCTGCTTCAAAATAACTGCATTTCAGATTTGGGTTTTTTTTTCAGTTTTTGACTTCTTTTCTCAGAATTTTGACTAATAAGTCTATATCTGACTATTTCCTCAGAATTGCAAAAAAACAAACAAACAAACAAGCAAAAAAAAAATTCTGAATTGTGAGATAAATAGTCGTAATTATTTTTATTTTTCATCCTGTGGCAGAAATAAGCTTCCATATTCAATTACATATTCAAATTTCATTTATTTACTAGCAATTTTTTAAACAAAACAGAAAATTAACAGTTACATGCACTCATGAGAGACATTTGTGAACAGGATTAATATTCATGCTGTTTAATTTCTATATTCATATTGTTGCACCACAAAAAAACTATTAAAGACAAAAATGTGATTTTTATTTATTTATTTTTTACAAATTTTAGAATTAACAATGATCAAGGAAAAATATCATAATATAAAATTTAAAAAATGTAATTTAAAAAGATTTATTTTCAGGTTTTTCTAGTTTATATCTTAAGTTAAAATCTCTCAGTTTTGACTTTTTTTCCCCTCAGATTTTTGACTTATTATTAAAAAGATCTATAGGGGCAGAATAAAAAAAAAAAAATAAAAAAAAATTATTATTTATTTATTTTTTATTTTTGTATTTTTCATCTTGCAGCAGAAATAAGTTTCCATATTCAATGCATTACTTGTCTTTTCTTTTCTTTTTTTTACTTTTTTTTTTATTATAGAGTTTACTGTGAACTGGTGTAATATTCATACTATTTCATTTATAAGTTCATATTGTTGCACCACAAAACTATATTAAGACAAAAGTGTTTTTGTTGTTGTTTTTCAAATTTTATGATTAAAAATGATCAAAAAATAAAAGAATTATAATAAAAACATAATTAAAATATATTTTAAAGTTTTTCTAGTCTATATCTTGAGTCAAAATCTCTCAATTTTGACTTTTTTCGCCCTCAGACTCCTGACTTATTATTAATGAGTCTATATATTTTTCCCCAAAATAAAAAAAAAAGTCTAAATTGTGAGATAAATTGTCAAAATTACTTTTTTTATTTTTATTTTTGGCAGAAATAACCATCCATATTTAATGTGTAGCTTCCCATTTCTTTTTTATTTATTTATTGTAACGTAATTTTTTTTCTTTCTTTTTTTCTTTTTAGCAAAATAGACATTTAACAGTTTTATGAGCCCATGAGAGACATTTGTTAATTTGTGGGATAATATTCATACTTTTTAATTTATATATTCATATTGTTGCCCTACAAAAATATGTTAAAGTATTATTCTTTATACAAATTGTATGATTAAAAATTATTACAAAACAAAATAATTATAATAAAAATTTATAAAAATATGATTTAAAAAAAAATGATTACCAGTTAAAAGATCTAAGATATAGTTTCTTTCAGGCATATGTTAAAATCTTAATGTTTACAGACATATTCATTACCCAAATACAAAAAGTTAATGTCTTCCCATAACAAAGGATGACAGGTTCTTAAAGAACACACAGCATGGCATTGAAATATAAGCTGTGGCATCACATAGTGCATTAAATATTACCATGACTCCCCTTCATTTCCAATAAGAGTAACGTAACCCATGTTGTATCATTACCCATAAAACTGACATTAACAAACAAAACATCCATCATCACACCTGAGATCCCATCTATAAACCCCAAATGATTTGATGCAAAAGTTTGTTGAAAGTCCTCACCTCAGGAGGTTCTGCAAGCCTTGCTTGCTGGAGCTTCGCCTTATGATTGCACTTGACATTGTTCTTTTTTCTCCGAGCTTCTTTTCTTGGAATTCTTGGAAGTTTTGTATCCCGTGGAATCTGATTCACAAAGACTCCTTCACAAACGCTGACGCTCTTTCCTCGGACGCTCAGCTCTTTTGAGGAGAGATCCACGCGGCACTCGGTCTGGTTTCAGAGACTGGCTTTAGTCACACTCTCTGTCCCCTCCTCCTCTTCTCCTCTCCTCCCTCTGTTTTTTTTTTTTTTTTTCTCCGCTTTCCTGCATGTGGTTCTCATTGAGAGAGCTCAGAGCATAACCTAACATCTTTTCCCCCTCCTTTTCCCTCTTTTCCAGGGTCATATGGCCGTCCCAGGGGAAAATGTAAGTTGATACCCCCACCCCGCGCTTCGAATCCAGCCCCCCACAAGACCCCCGTCCCAAACCCAAAACTCAGTCTTTCTTTACTGTGTTTACATTGGAAACAAACAAACTTCAGCAAGCATTTCGATACTTCCCATTGTTTGTCTCATATACCTGCACTATTAATCATACTTGATGATGAAAATTACATTACTGTTCCAACCGTTTTTTCTTCTACTTTTTTAAAAGAAAGAAATTAATACTTTTATTCAGCAAGGATGCATTAAATTGATCAAAAGTGACAGTAAAGAGATTATGTTTCAATAAATACTGTCCTTTTGAACTTTGTTTTCATTAAAACTAATGAATTATGACCATTTCCATAAAACTATTAAATAGTTTGTTTTCAACATTGATGATAACAAGAAATGTTTCTTGAGTAATAAATCAGGATCATGCGACACTGAAAACTGGAGTAATGATGCTGAAAATTCAGCTTTGCATCACAGGAATAAATTACTTTTTAAAATATACTCACATAGAAAACACTCATTTTAAATTTTAATAATATTTCACAATATTGCTGTTTTTACTGTATTTTTTTATCAAATAATTGCAGCCTTGGTGAACATAAAAGATATTACAAAACCTTACCAACCCCGAAATCTTACGTTTCTATAAATTTGGATACTTCGTATGTTTACATTACATTTATGATTTATGCTTTGTTTTTTATCCAAAGTGACTTAAAATAGACAGCCAAAAGAAATTTGTCACAGAAGCACATCATGCCTTTAATGACTGATTTTCAAAGTAAGATTTTTTTTTAATTGTTCCATTACCAATCAAGCTGCAAGTTTGTGAAATTATGCAAAAATTTATGATAATATTTATTTGTGTGTATTTAAGATTAATATTAGATATGATAATAGCTTTTAGCAAGAGAAAATTGCAGCCATTTTATTCCAAAATGTTTAAAATGTAATTTCCATCACTGAATGTCACCACATATGACATTGTGGCAGAAATAGTCAATAAAATAAAATAAAATAAAATTTGAAAAAAGGTAAAGAAACAATATATATATATTATATTATATTATATTATTTATTTTAAAGTCTAAAATTTCCATTTTCCAAAAGTCCATGTGACCCTGGACCACAAAACCAGTCATAATGGTCAGGTTTTTTATAAGCTTATAAATCATCTGAATGCTAAATAAATTAGCTTTATTTTCTAATGTATGGTTCGTTAGGACAGGACAATATTTGACCGAGATACAACTATTTCAAATTCTGGAATCTGAGGGTGCAAAATAATCAAAATATTGAGAAAATCACCTTTAAAGTTGTCCAAATTAAGTTTTTAGCAATGCATATTACTAATCAAAAGTTAAGCTTTGATATATTTATGGTAGAAAATTTACAGAATATCTTCATGGAACATGATCTTTACTTAACATCCTAATGATTTTTGGCATAAAAGAAAAAACAATAATTTTGACCCATACAGTATATTGTTGGCTATTGCTACAAATATACCCGTGCTACTTAAGACTGGTTTTGTGGTCCAGGGTCACATATATAAATAAACTATTGTTTGATACTTAAGAGAACCTACTATGCCCCTTTTTACAGGTTGTAATATAAATCTTAGGTGTTCCCAGAATGTGTCTGTGAAGTTTCAACTCAAAATACTCCACAGATTATTTATTATATCATTTTGAAAATGCCTATTTTAAGTGGAAGCAGAAACACACTGTTTTTGTGCATGTCTCTTTAAATGCAAATGAGCTACTGCTCCCCCTTTTATTTTAAAGGGGACAATGCACATTAATTAACATAAGTAAACAAGTCTACTATGTAAATGTGCCAGATTTAGCCATTCAGGCTCATTTTCGTCTGCAGTCCCTGGCATGTTGATGATAAAAAAAAACAAAAAAATAAAAACAAAGTACACAGAGAAGATATATTCTGGCAAACACACACAAAAAGCACATACAGAACCAGAGGCAAGAAACCACTACTTAAAATTATGAAGACATTACAGCAGTGTTGCCAAGTTTGGGCTAATTTTACATGGTTGCCGCAGGTAGTTTTTGATGTCCTTGGGTTGAAGCGACCCCATCATTTATTGAATACCCCCTCTTGTTAAAATTACTACATGACTGCCTAATCCTAACTCCTCCCCCGCACCTAACCCTAAAACTACCAATACTAGGGCGGGGGAAGTAATCCGGCGGGGGTCAACACCAGAAAGCGAAACATATGGAGGTGTAATCATAACTGTGTACGAAAACGATTACAAGGGTTTGCTGTTTTACCGCCTCTAGTGTTCATTTCTGTTGGAAACTGCAGTGATATGTACTTGCGCTTTGAAAAAAAGTTCCCACAGGTACGTTTTTGTCATGAGATCAGGTAGGTTTAAACCAAATTAGTTTAATCTAATCTGATATAGGATTTTCTGAACACACACATCCGAAGCATGTGCACAGAAATCAACTGTTACATGATGTGAGTACTAAACTCTAAGTTCTCTTTCATGTCTTATTGCACTTAAACTGTCAAATACACACAAGTTTATGTTAAAAACACACGAGTTACAAGTTATGTTACACCGTTGCCGCTTGTGAAAACAAAATAGCGGCACCATGGATGGAAATGTGCACATTAAGGGGTGGTAATTAGAAATGTCAAACGATTAATCGTGATTAATCGCATACAAAATAAAGTTTGAGTTTGCCTAATATATGTGTGTGTACTGTGTGTAATTATTATGTATATATAAATACATACAAATTAATGTATATATTTAAGAGAGATATGTTATTAATGTACTAAATAGTTTTATTTATATTTAATACAAATTCTATAAAAATTCTAATAAATACATATATTGTAAATATTTCTTAAATATATACATGAATGTGTTTGTATTTACATATACATAATAATTACACAAAGTACACACACATATATTAGGCAAACTCAGACTATTATTTTGTATGCGATTAATCGTTTAACAGCCCTAGCTTATTTTTTCACATGCTTGCAGAAAAAGGCTTACCAAAACAAGTTACTGGGTTGTCCTTTTTCACGTTTTCTGGATTGGTAGATGCACTGGAGACCCGATTATAGCACTTAATCACGGAAAAGTCATATTTTCATGACACATCACCTTTAATTAAAGGTGAAATGTGTAATTTTTCCATTGACTGAACAAGCATACTGTCTTTATCCAGTGATATGTTGGGCCTCTCAAACAAACAGAGCAATGTTTTGTATCCACCAGAGACGCAGTGTTTACACATTTCAGGAAATCAGCCTACGAATGGCTTATTTATAGTTTTTCTGCATATTAAACAGACATTATAACCGGAAAGAAATTACACAATTCGCTTTTAATTCTCAGGCTCTGCAATTGAAGCTAATCAGCTTGTTTCTCATTTGCTCAAAGCAGATTTCCGTATCAACATGTTTACACCGTCTCCGGTCTCATTTTTCACCACAGACAGGCACATTCACACACATATACACACGGCTGTCTCGATCCACTGAAGCAACAGCCTCGTTAACCCGGTTACTATGGTAAACTACACAGCATTCAGGCCTGTCGACTGTTTCGGTCTCTCAACAGACAATACCAGCACTCAGCACTGTGGTCCTCAGCTCTTTACTGAGCCTTGTTTAACAAGTCCGACCCTCGCTTGAACACCAGCCCGCCAGCCCACACAGAGAAAGACATGAGGAAGAACTGAAATCCTTCAGTTAAATTACAGCTGACGTTTTTGTTTGAGTTTCGGCTACAGATTTAGTTTAGTTTAGATTTCGTTTTAGATATTTGTTAAGGAATAGTTTCCTCCTCAAAGCAGGATCTATCTATCTATCTGTCTATCTATCTATTTATCTATCTATCTATCTATGTATCCATCTATCTATCTATCTATCTATCTAGCTAGCTAGCTAGCTAGCTATCTGTCTGTGTATCGTTCTATCTCTGTCTATCTATTTATCTATCTATCTATCTATCTATCTATCTATCTATCTATCTATCTATCTATGTATCCATCTATCTATCTAGCTAGCTAGCTAGCTAGCTATCTGTCTGTCTGTCTGTCTATCATTCTATCTCTATCTATCTATCGTTCTATCTATCTATCTATCATTCTATCATTCTATGTATCTATCTGTCTATATCTATATCTTTAATTGTTTTGGATTAGCTTATTTTAGTATTTTTAGTTTTCATTTTATTTTTAGTTTGAGTTTTAAACATTTTAGAATGTTTTTTTGTCATTTTTAGTAGTTTTTTTTTTATATATATTTCTATTTATCTTTCATTTCTTTAAAGGAGAAGTCCACATCCAAAACAACCAAGATGTTCATGTTTTTCTTTCTTCAGTCGTAAAGAAATTGTTTTCTGAGGAAAACGTTTCTGCATTTTTCTCCATATAATGGACTGCTATGGTGCCTGATTTTGAACTTCCGAAATGCAGTTTAAATGCGGCTTCAAACAATCCCAAATGCAGTTGTAAACGATCCCAGCTGAGGAAAAAGGGTCTTATCTAGCTAAACGATCGGTTATTTTCATAAAAATAAAACGATTTAAATACTTTTTAATCTCAAACGCTCGTCTTGTCTTACTCTCCCTGTGTATTCTGACTCAAGACAGTTAGGGTATGTTGAAAAACTCCAATCATATTTTCTCCCTCAACTTCAAAAATCATTTTAAAATCATCCTACATCACTGCAGAAGTGCTGACCCAGTCTTTGCAAAGTGAACATGCAAAGAAGATCAAACACCCTTAACAAAAAAGGTAAAACAGCGATATATGCCGATTTTGAAGTTGAGGGAGAACATGAGATGGGAGTTTTTCGACATACCCTATGAACCGGAAAAAAACAGTCCAGGCAGAGCAAGACAAGACGAGGGTTTGACATTAAAAAGTATATAAATTTTATTATTTTTATTAAAATAACCAATCGTTTCGCTAGATAAGAGCCTTCTTTCTCGGCTGGGATCGTTTGAAGCCACATTTAAACTGCATTTTGGAAATTCAAAATCGGGGCACCATATCAGTCCATTATATGGAGAAAAATGCTGAAATGTTTTCCTCAAAAAACAATTTCTTTACGACTGAAAAAAGAAAGACATGAACATCTTGGATGACAAGGGGGTGAATACATTATATGTGAATCTTTGTTTTGGAAGTGGACTTCTCCTTTAAGTTTTTGTATAAGTAAACGTGTATTTATAGTTTTCTTTTAGCATTTATTAGTATCTCATCTAACTTTTTTAACAAGATTGTTGAGTTTTTGATTTAATATTTATATTTAATTTAACAGTAGCTATTTTTAATAGTTTGCTTTTGTCGTTTTCATTAGTTTACTTAATATTTCTATTTAACTTTAATGTATTCTTATTTAAGTTTTAGTCATTTTAGTATTTAAACTTTTTTAAAAAGTTAATAAATATTTATAATTTGTTATTTTAGCTTTATTTCAGTTAACAAAAATGATTTTAATAGTTTGCTTTTCATTTTTATTATTAATATTTCTGTGTCATTCATTTATTCATTTAATCTTATTAATTTTAATATTAACTTTTTAACACGTTTTTGAAGTGTAACATTCTCATACAATTTTTATTGTTATTTATGTTTGTTATTTCAGCTTTAACTATTTTTGTATCTACTTTAGATAACACTAAAAAGAACACATTTCTAGTTGCTGCATGAAGGAGTTTTTGGGGTTTTCACTGCTGGGGTCGTGTCAGTACACATGACAAAACCGGTCGGGAAACTCTGCAGTCTAGACCATGACAGTTTCAGTGTGTGAATCATCTGATAGCGAATGTGATTGCAAGCCAAAGCACATAAGGAAGATCTCACACTCAGTACCAACAGATCTCCATTAGTGCTCTAAACACAACATGCTTTCCAAAGAATGCCTTTCTTCCCATATTGTGAGATTGATATCTCTTCATTAGAAAGAAACAATCACTTCAAATCTGGATTAGCTGGATCTAGTTAGCTTAGAAACATCTTAGAACCCAACGTAACTTAAAAGTTCTGATTTTTTCTGTAGTTGCTGTTTTTATGTTAGCGTTAAATACTGTATTTGCACACATACTGTATGCGACATCAACAGGAACCAACAGACAGAATGACACAAAATTTACGATGAGTTTCAGGATGTCAGCCAAGATCTTGTCAAACATGTCAATACTGTCTCACACCAGCACAGCTGTGTTAATGCCAGTTCAACTCACAGACTCATAAATATGAGTCATGTTACATGAAACATGAAATCACTCTTTGACGAAAGAAGCTTAAAGGCTGATAGTAAAGTTGTAGGGGAGAAATCAAGTCATTTTCTGCCCTCAGTTGAACCTGTGAGATGGAAAGATACACTAAAAAAAATCTCAGTCTACAACACTGTTCAGTCAATTAAAAAAAAAAAAAATCATTTTCATTTAACACCATTGTGTTAGGTTTCCCATTTAAACAACTGCATTGTGTTAAACTGACTTGAAACAATTGCGTTTTGGTTAAACTCAATATTTTCATTTTGAAAGAACATGTTTCAGTTAAGTAGGCCAAAAATAATATTTGATGCTTGTTCAATTTACTTAAGTAAATTAAGTTATTATAACAATTATTTACAACCACTTTACTTAATTCATTGAGAGTTGAGAGTACATAAATAATTTTATTTGTGTAACTAGGAAGTGGATTTCCCCTTTCTATCATGCTTTGCACAGGGCTGGATATAGTAATTGTTGAAATAAAATGTTATTTTATGCATTTTTTTTTTTTTTGTACTATGATAAAATTTGGGAGACTTGTTAATTTTTAATGTTTTGTTATGTTTGTATTTAAAATAGTTTCTGGTATGTTAGTGTTTTTGGGAGTTACCATTTTGGTAAAGTGTAGAGCATGTGCTTGGGTTCAGGACCTGCTAACATGAGACTAAGTTTGATAATAAAATAATTACTTTGGGTATCCCATGGATGTAAAAAAGCCATTTTTTGGCTAATGCCTAAAGTTAAGTGAACCCAATGAATCATTTTTGAGTTTAGAAGGATTTCTGCCTAGTAATTTGTTTTCTAGTTGAATGTTTTAGTTTGAGTTTAACTAGCATAAAATAATCACTTCATAGACGTATCAATTTCATTTAAACTATATTTGATCAAATTGAGTTGGCCCAACTCAATTACATTTCATTACATGAATTTGTTTTTTAATGAGTTGGGGTTACACATATTTATTGGATGGAAATCCTGCCCTCAATTAAATTGAGTTCATCCAATTAATTATTTTAATTAAATATTTACTACATTTGATGACAAACTTATTTCGCAAGCATGAAATCAGGAATTGTCGAGAAGGCAACTACTTCTTATTGTACAATAGCTTGTTTCAGTTCTCAAATTTTCTGTGCATTTGTGATGGGGATTTTTCAGTCATTCTTTCTACACGTTACGCCTGGTGCCAGGTTATCATTATACCAGGTGACTGTCTTATGAGTGAGACATCTGAATCATCAACTCAACTGATTCAGTTAAAAATGCTGATTCATTCAGAAATTAAATGTGACAATATGAGTGAGCCATTGAATTATTCATTCAACCAATTTGTTTAAAAAAAATACTGCTTTAGAAATGAAACACCACTACTGTTAGTTGCAGCATTTCAGATTTTGCCTTGTTTAGAAACTATTTTTGTTTGCACAGCAAAAATTGAAAAACCCAACTAGCAATACTCATTCTGACGACATCCGTTCACTGCACTGTGATGCAATGCTAAATTTCGCCAAATCTGTTTACATCCTGAATATCCTGGAGGTGAGCACATTTTCAGCAAATTTTCTTTTCTGGGTGAACGATTCCTTTAATTCCATGCATTAAGGCAGGGATGGCGAACGTCAGTCCTGGAGAGCCGCAGCCCTGCAGAGTTTTGCTTCAACCCTTATCAAACGCACCTGAACAAGCTAATCAAGGTCTGAAAGGCTACTAGAAAGCTACTGGCAGGTGAGTTTTAATTAGGGTTGGAGCTGAACTCTGCAGGGCTGCGGCTCTCCAGGACCGGAGTTCGCCACCCCTGCATTAAGGCAATGACTTATTCATGTTTTCTCACCACCCCATGCTCAGAATGATGTCTGGTTTTAGTAAAAGCTGAAGCACACCAATAGCAGTCTGACAATAATAAACTGCTGTGTTGAAACCTTTGCATTTCATAATCCTCACAGGGTATGTTAGAGACTTCAGCACCTGCAGTCATCTGCCTCCAGCTCCAAGATACAACTCTAGAGTCTAGACCACAAACCCTGGGAGAGCATGCAGTGCACTACAATTTGTCAGGATGCCTATTTCAATGATAACAACTAGATTGTGAGAACGCTGTCTGTGTGGCATTCAGAAATATAGCTTATAGCACCATTGAAGAATTCATCTAGTAGTGGTGTGGGTTTAAATGAACGTTTGAGAAAAAGCTGACTGGGTATTTATCGCTCGACCTTTCACTTTTTGCTCGCCTCAACTCACAGATGAAAAGAAAATGCTAATGATCACAGGAAATAGACCCTGTCATCTCACAGGACTATGCGCTGACCTATGACTCACCATGGGAATGCAGAGTCCTGCACTCCCTCACACAAACACACTGCAAGAGTTTGAAGCCACTACCCACATTCCTGGTGTCTCCCACTTACACAGTCCTGCCCTCTGAAATACACAGAAACACATGAACTAGTCTTTTACACAGATCAATAAGTAACAACCTAGCAACCTCTTGGAACACACTTAGCAATACCCTAGCAACCATCTCATACATTTTTGTTGCTCCATGTGCTTTAAATTTGGAGTTGTTGAGAGAACAAGATAGGGCCTATAACATAACCTTGGGGAACACCAATTAAAAATATGCTCTCACCAGTTGTTTACCGCTTGTCCAAATATTATACTTTTACTTACAGATGGAGAAATTCAGGTAAAGATCATACTGAGATGGGTGAACCTTCAGAAAGAGCAACCATCTCTGCAGGACGTTATCAATCAGCTCTTTATAGCAGACGTTACTTTGAAAGAGGCTAATGACAAACCCCCTGTAGTTTGACAAATGGCTTTTATAGGACCCTGACAGCAAGAGGAAAACATTCTCCCTGCCCTGATGAGACAAGAATTGAAGTCTTCAGGGTAAGAGATGACTCAGAAGAGTCCATTTCTTTTTCCATTGCTCACAGGTCCCAGTCCTGCCATAAATTCTAAGCTCAGAGAGATTTGTGGCACTGCTCTGTGAAGTGTCCATTCCTGTCAAAGTTCTTTGACTTGCAACAGCTGTTTATTTTGTCTAACACAGTTTTGTCCATGTTTGAGAAATGTATTTCGACATTATAATGTTTGATGCATGACATAACTTGTATTGTGATAAATTAATTTACAATTCATACCTTAATTATTTCGCTTTTTATCTGATATTTTTTATCTCAAGTTTTCAGTATTTGCTTGAGATTCTTCTGGTGAAAGAAACTAGTCATGCCATTGATCAAGATTACAGTTCATAGTTATAAGGCCAAAAAATGCAATAAAAAAGGAAAATAAATGGTAAAGTCTACCACTTATTTTATTGCTTGTAAGCAATGCAACAAACAACATATAATGAACAAAATGTGAAATATTAATTACCAAAATTTCTTATTTCAAATCTAGACATCATTTATTCAAAAAATCCTTTTTCCCATTTTTTTAGTGATAATTGTTCATGAGTCCCTTGTTTGTCCTGAACAGTTAAACTGTCTGCTGTTCTTCAGAAAAATCCTTCAGGTCCCACAAATTCTTTGGGCTTTTAGCATTTTTAGTGTATTGGAACCCTTTAAAACAATGACTGTATCATTTTGAGATCCATATTTTCACACTGAGGACAACTGAGGGACTCATATGCAACTATTACAGAAGGTTAAAATGCTCACTGATGCTCCAGAAGGAAAAACGGTGCATTAATAGCCAGGGGTGAAAACTTTTGAACAGAATGAAAATGTGTACATTTTTCAGATTTTGTCTAAATACCATATTTTTTTCCATTTAGTACTACTAAGATAGTTACTTACATGTTTCCCCAAAGACAAAATAAGTTAATTTTACCCTGATCTTCAAATTCAAAAGTTTTCACTCCCTGGCTCTTAATGCATTGAACGTGGTCATTTTTATAAATTCAACTATTATTTTCTCTTGTGGACTATACGTAAACAAGTGAAATATCTTTTCTGGGCAGTACTAAATAAAAAATAACCTGCATTTTGTATGATCCCTCTTATTTTGGTAAAGGTGTATGTAAACAATTTGATCTCAACTGCATATATATGTTTATAGATATTTATAGACTACTATTAGACTACTTAATGGACAAAACTAGGGATTTGATTTTCTGAGCTATTGAGCGCCTCCTGTAGGAGCTCAATGGTTCATTCACTGTCTTGAGTTCACTGAAGTGACAGATTAGTGGACTGATGATTGCTTTGATATCATACAGAGAATTCTAAAAGAAATCTCCATTTTTTAGCTATTTGTTTTCTCTATATAGGTAAGATGGTTCTTCATCTGGTTTCATTTTAGGATTCTGGCAACAATATTTTTAAAAGTTTGCAATCTTGTACACATTCAGATACCAACTCACAAAATGATATCAACAGAACACAGTGTTGAAGTATCAGGATTGGAGATCTGCACAGTGATGCAACGGAAAAACAAAATAAGCTTTTATGTTCAGTCATTATTGTCAAATACTTTATAACAGCTATAATTTTGATTCACAGAGTTTTACCATAGAAGGTAGAGAATTGTAAAACAGGCCTCAGTAGTTGCCTGTTTATTTTAACCTTTTAATAAAGCACAATAAACCCAGCAAGTTTTGATCCCATTCATTTATAGATTAATTAAATGCAAACACCAGAAATTTACCTCCACCCTTATAAGCATGTTTTTAACACTAGGAGATGGAGATGTTTTATTTGAAGTAACTTTTTGTATATTTTTATTGTAGGGACAATCAGTCTGGGGTTAAGTGTCTTCCTTGAGGCCAGACGGTGAAGTAAGTTCCACCGCACTACCACTTCACCATCTTTCCTTCCTACAACGCAATATGGGCTTTGTGTTCAGATTTTGTGGGCCAATATCATGACAAATTTCACAGAACTGTTCCCTTTTTTTTTTCCATAAATTCCAGCTTGCTTGGATAAAGCTGCAGGACAATTTTATAGCCTTTTAAAATGGAGTGAAAACCAGAGGCCATGCCATCACGTTAAGCTGCAATTTCATTAAGACTCCAAGCATAACACAACTGTGTTTCAAAGCCATACTCTCACCATGAAGAATAAATGAGAAGATAAATACACCAAATTATCAATCCTTGATTCACTGAATAAAAATAATGCATTACGATATTGAGTTATATACGATATTGATTTAACTAATTACGATATGGAAAGTAATGTGTAACTTATTTTTGTGTTACTTTTTCTTGTTTTTTCTTTTTCTTGCTTGTTTGTTTTTAATATAAAAAATAATATTTTTGGCCAATGTAAAAGCCAAAAGTGACGTAAAAGGGAAGGGAAGTAAATCTAACCTTTCAGCTGTGCTGCCATTCTGGATTGCACGAATAAAAGGACGCAGAAGAAAAAGGTAAATAAATGTAATCACAACTTTTTTATCTCACAATCCTGATTTTTTGGGAAATTCTAAAATGCTTAACATGAAAAATGCTTGATGTGGCTTAGGCCTGGTTTCACAGACAGGGCTTAAATTAAGCCAGGATTAGGCCATAGTTCAGTTAGGCCATTTAAGTATTTTTTTTTATAAACGTTTCTTAGAAAAAACATTAATGGAGTTTATTTTGAGCCAAAACAAAGGCACTAATATATTTTAAGATCAGTCAGCGCAAGTTTCTTTCAGTTGAAACAGCTCAGACTTACATTTTAGTCTGGGACTAGGTTTAAGCCTTGTCTGTGAAACAGGGGTAAATGCATTGAAACTATTTTTAAAGGACCAAATTCAGTAAACATATTATTAATAAAGCATACTGTATAATGTACAGACAAGCAGATGAAAACGCTTAACAGCTTAATGCATCAAAACAGTGTTTTTTAAATGACCAAACTCAATAAACATTATTAATAAATACTACTATGTACAGACAAACTGAGTTTGGTTTTTTAAAAACACTGTTTTAATGCATTAAGCCAAGTTAAGCATTTTACAGGAAAACGCTTAAAGGTGAACTCCACTTCCAGAACAACAATTCACAAATAATTTACTCACCCCCTTGTTTCTGAAGTTGTAGGAGAAAATAAGATGGAGTTTTTCGCCATACTCTACTTTTTTGAGCCGGAGTACACAGACAATGAACTTAGACGTGATTCATAGTAGTGATGGGAAGTTTGGATCATTTTACCGACTCGTACCTTTGAGTCTCGTTCAGCAAAATGAACTGATCTTTTTTCAAGTCATTTCGTTCATTTCATTCATTGTAGCAAAATATAATTAAAATGTTACCATTACTATAATGCGTTTTTCTCCCACAAGGAAGACACTTATTGGCTTAATGCATTAAAACTGTGTATTTAAATGACCAAACTCAAACACTGTTAATAAATCCTACAGACAAGCAGTTATGAGCCATAATATGAATGCAACACGTTTAGTTACGTCTTAAAGAAGAACTCCATTTCCAGAACAACAATTTACAAATAATTTACTCACCCCCTTGTCATCCAAGATGTTCATGTCTTTCTGTCTTCAGTCGTGAAGAAATTATGTTTTTTGAGGAAAACATTTCAAGATTTTTCTCCATATACTGGACTTCAATTGTGCCCCCGATTTTGAACATCCAAAATGTAGTTTAAATGCTGCTTCAAAGGGCTCTAACCGATCCCAACCACGGAAGAAGGATCTTATCTAGCAAAACGATCTGTCATTTTCTAAAAAAAAAAAAAAAAATACAATTTATATACTTTTTAACCTCAGACTTGTAAACTCCAGTTCATTACAGTTAGGGTATGTCAAAAAGCTCCCATCTCATTTTCTCCTCAAAAACATTTTCACTTCAAAATCGTGCTACACTGCTGTTTTACCTTTTTTTGTAAAGGGTGTTTGGTCTTCTTTGCATGTTGACTTTGAAAACACTGGGTCAGTACTTCTGTAGATAATTTTAAAGTTTAAGGAGAAAATGAGATGGAAGTCATCACCAGAAAAAAAACAGTTCAGGCAGACAAAACAAGACGAGTGTTTGAGGTTAAAGTATATAAATTGTTTGTTTGTTTGTTTGTTTGTTTGTTTAAAGAAAATAACCAATCATTTTTACGAAGTGTGACTGTGAGAAAGATTTACCTATAAACTCACCATTAAATTCTTTATTAAAAAAATTCTAATAATACGTCCAATAGAAATATGTTAGCAAAAACAGTAACGTACTGTAGTCTACGCTGAACTGCGCTTCTAATGCGTTCCGTTTGTTTGTTTGTTTACGCGCATGCGCAACGCGGAGTGTGACTGTGAGGGAGAATTCACGTTAACGTAATCCAGAGACTACCATTATGCTAAATGTAAATATTCACGTGAATGTCTGATGTCTTCAGATGATGATATAAAAGTAAAACATAAGTTATGTGCTGGGGAAAACATCTCTCAAACGCATTAAGCAGCACACGCATCTGTCAAACCACCTGGTAAGCCAAGTTAAACTATATGTTTACGAGTTTGCTTGAGCGTTATGTAAAGCGTGTTTGGGATAACTTGTGTTGTGCACTTTTTTCTCTCATAAACTCACTCTGTTTCGTTCATAAAAAATGTACCACAGTAAAGTGATTGACAGCGGTGGTTTTCCGTGCGCAAATCGTGACTAATCAATAATGAAATTCGTAGTCGATTATAATGTTTATTGGTTATTAATATGATTCATTTATCGATAATTAACCACATTCAGGGTAAAACACTCAGGGAAACATTCAGTAGTGCAAAAACAACGCTAAACAGCAGTTTTGTTAAGATTCTTGTACCTGTTTTAATTAGTTTGTTGTCTACTCATGTAGTCCACTGCATTTCTTTGCTTCTAGTATTGCCTCAATGTAAAGCTCAAAAGCACAAAGCGTCATGTTCTGACAGACTAATGCCCCAATAATCTGTCCCTGCTATGAGGAATTGTGTTTCCAGAGGTTGTTAACCCTGCTGTGTTTTGGGAATAGGAACAGCATGCAGCACATACCAATAGACTGAGATAACAGCTCAGAGGTGATACTTTTTTCAAATAGGGTAATCACATGCCATGTGGTTTACTTCTTACAAGTGGGCGATTGGGTGCAAATGGGGTTGACGTCAGTGGATGTTTACAAGCTTTCATTTGCGTGCTGAAGGCCAAGGCCAAACCTGTGTGAGAAATTTGGCAATTTAAAAAGCCAGAAATTTGGTTAGAGGATAAAAACAACCATATTTGGCTCGGCAGAGTCAAGAAGAGAGCATGTTAGGTCATGAGGCTGGGTATATGCGTTGTCAAATCCAGGAGGTTTGATTTGCAAACATACATGTTTTAGTTTTTGGCGTAGCAAGGTGGCAAGCACAGGTGTTTTTAATTACTTTTTTTTTGTTCTAATTTACACGTGTATACCTCCGAAATGATTTTTTTTAAATGGCAGTGTGCTTTCAAAAAAGTTCCTATTTTTCACGTTTGCTTATCCAGTTGGAAAAACGCTAACTGAACCCAACCACTTTAGGCAAGGAAATGTTAAATAATAACTTAGATTCCCATCATAGGACTTAGATAAAATACATTTTAAAAATGTCCCATGACATCTCAATCCCATCATTCCTTTCTCAGACCCTCTCTGAATGCCCTCAAGTGTTTATCATTCTTTGATACCCTAGTTTAAACCATAAAATATATTTATAGTCTGAGACTCAGTCTGAGGAAACAATGTATTTGTTTTCATATCTAGAAATAAAATGTTTTGAAGCTGTCAGTAATATCAGATCTCAAAAAAGAACAAAAAAACTCCGAAACATCTACATAATGTTCATTATTCGTTTAAAGTTTTTAATAATAATTTTCCAACAACCTAAAAATAACATTATGTTCAAAAGATATCAAAAGTTCAGACAGCAAAAGAAAACTGAAAAGTTGGATAACAAAATTCTGTGGTTTTGTTAAACATTTCTTATGAAGTGATGTGATCATGCTTTATTTCTCCAAAAATCACATAATCAGTAGCATAATTATCAAATTGAGAAATTTAAATACTGTACTCCTTTTTGGGCTGTCATTTGTACTGATTTTGCATGGACTCCTATATGTGGTAAAGAAAACACACAAATATATGACTTAATCTGCCCTCTAATGGCCAAATACACAAACACTAGAAGAGACCCAGGCACATTCCTGTTGTGCTGATGTAATCATAGTCCTTTTTTCCATGGGAACAGAAATGCAATATCCACAAGCAAAATGCAAGATGACATTCTCATGGCCTGGACGATGGCACAATCAAGACTGCATAAAAATATTTTGGATTTGGAATAATCAGCTTTTGTATTTAACATGTATTCACTTCTGACACACTGGATTTCCATTGAATGACCAGATGGTGGTAGAGTTGACCAGCAGTCCAGTGGAAGCTAAAACCCACAGCCAACACCAACACGACTGCTCATCTGTAATTCAGTCTGCGATCCAAAATCTGTTCTCTCTCTAAAAAAGAAAAAAGAAAGAAAGAAAAGAAATAGACAATTTTAAATCATTTAAACATAAAATATAAACATTTAGATATTCATAATTTAAATTACATAATTATAAATTACAAGGTATACAAGGGGTAAAGTGTAAATGTGAAATCTAAACTCTTAATTTTTACATTTTCTAATATAAATGTGAGACAACTGGTTGCATGTGGTTGCTGACATTTTGTAAATGAATCAACCTGAGTACATCCTGTTTGTCCAATGACATTTACTTTAATGGCCAAGTAAAGCAGAACCAGTTCTTCTCCAATCTTATGAGAAAATTGAACTATATTTTATGATTTAAGTCCTACGATTTTTAGGAAAAAACTA
Source organism: Cirrhinus mrigala (assembly GCA_036247105.1). Taxonomy (NCBI): domain Eukaryota; kingdom Metazoa; phylum Chordata; class Actinopteri; order Cypriniformes; family Cyprinidae; genus Cirrhinus; species Cirrhinus mrigala. Next base: position 5,996,245 of record CM070031.1, read on the forward strand.
AGCATGAAGGTCCATCCCAAACCCTTAACCCTCAGTGGGGTGTAAGCACATCTTACAATAATATACAAATGAGATTGCTCAAAATTACATGAACTGTAAAGTCTCTTTCACACCAAAAGTCAAATGAATAAGCCTCAGCCTGAAGGAGGTACCTCTGTCTCTGCACCTTAGCCCCGATTTCTCTCAACACGGGGACAGGGGAGGTGTCAATGAATAAACGGGAAATCAAAGTAACTTGCGTTATTTATTTGAAAAAGTAACTCAGATATTTTGTTGTAAATTTAAAAGTAATCCAGTACTTAACTAGTTACTTGAAAAAGTAATCTGATTACGTAACTCGCATTGCTTGTAATGTTACTCTCGACAGTGTTTTAAGGCGTTGCCAGGAGGTGTTTAGTTTAGTAGTTTTTTTGGGTTTTAGCATGTTGCTAGAGGGACTTGGGACCCTTGTTCAGTATAAATTCAATATAAGATTTTTATCACCTATTTCACTGTCCTAAAAGGTAAATTGAGAGCATAGACATCAAGTGTATAAACCAACAACCAAGAATGATAACTATATTAGCATCCACACCAATGACTGTTGATACCAGAATGATATTGTTCCTGTGTATTATAAGCGTGCACAGCCGTTATGTTGTCTGCCGCTTTAAATGCTTAAGTTCTTTAAATTCAAGTGGATTCATATTGTCTGTCAATTATTTATCATTTATTAGCTGCGAAAAAAAAAAAAAAAAGCTACCTGAAAGTGCTTTAGTAAATCATAATTATGACATATAAGTCATCATTATGGAATAAAAAGGTAAAATTATGAGTAGCAAGACCAGAATTAAGACTGGACACAGATTTACAAAATGTAAGATCCAAAGACAAAATTATGAGGTAAAAAAAGAAAGATTCAATTATGGGATGAAAAATCATAATTATGACAAACAGTCAAAATTATATAATACTGAGTCATAATGATTTGATTAAAAAATGTACATTTTAAAATAAAATTTGCAATAATACAAACATTGGAATTATGAGAGAAATTTGGACATTAACTTTCATAATTATGATATAATTAGTCATAATTATGAAACAAAGATTTGAAATTAGTGAGTAACAAGGTTAAAATTAGGTCTTAAAAAATTTCAATTATGAGATTAAAAAGTCATTAATCAAATTCAAAAGTCAATTTGGACACAGACTTTAAATCATAATTATGACAAGCCATCAAAATTGTATAATATAAATAAAAGTCGTAATAGTCCTATAGAAAGTTGAACTTATGAGATAAAAAGTGAATTATCAACTTAAAAAGTCGATTTGGAAATAAACTTTCATAATTATGACATATTAAGTCAAAACTATGGAATAAAGAGTGTAAAATGACTAGTAACAAAGTTCAATCAAAATTAAGTCTTGAAAACTTGAAATTATGAGAGAAAAAGTAATTTATCAAGTTCAAAAGTCAATTGGACACAGACTTACAAAATTTGAGAAATCAAAATTATGAGATTAGTCATAATTATGACAAAAAGTTTCATTGATGAGATGAAATGTTATAATTATGACAAACATTCAAAATTCTATATTACTGAGCCATAATGATTTGATTAAAAAGTCTAAATTTTGAGATAAAAGTTGTAATTGGAATTATGAGAATTATGTGAATTATCAAATTCAAAAGTCAATTCAGACATAAACTTTCAAAATAAACATAACGAAAAGTTTAAATTATGAGATGAAAAGTCTTAATTATGACAAACGTTCAAAATTATATAATACTGAGTTATAATGATAAAATTAAAAAAGCTGATAAATATAAGTTATAATAGTCCCAGAAAGTTGCAGTTATGAGATAAAAAGTCAATTACCAATTCAAAAGTCAGTTTGGACAAAAACTTTCAAAATTTGAGATAAAGAGTCGAAATTATGAGATAGATTTAAAAAATCATAATTATGACAAACAGTCAAAATTATGTAATACTGAGTCATAATAATTTGACTAAAATGTGTAAATTTTGAGATAAAATTTGTTATAATCCTACAAAAGTTGAAATTACAAGATAAAAAGTGAAAAACCACATTGAAAAGTCAATACAAAGTTGAAATTATGAGACAAGTCATGTTTATGACAAAAAATATTAAAGTATGAGATGAAAATGAGATGAAAAATTATATAATACTGAATCATAAAGGCTAAGACTAAACAGTTAAAATTATGATGCACTAAGTTAGTTATGAGACAATTTCAAAAGTATTACATAAAAGGTCAAACTATAAGATAATTATGGTTTAGTCAAAATTATGAGATAAAAAAGTTACAATTCTGACAAAAAAGTGTCACAATTTTTACCTTTCTTGCCAGAATTATGACTTTTCATCTCAAAATGTTGACTGTTCTTCTCCTTTGACTTCTCATTTGGCAGGAATAGGCTTTCATACCTGTCATAATCATTATACTGTAGTTGTGGTGTGGACTTTACTATTCTCATTGAGTGATTATTGAAGCTTTACCACTACAGTTATCATCCTTGGTGTGAACGGACCTTAACAATCTGCAGCACTGTAAAACTTCAGTGCAGTAGCTGTGACAGTCTTGTGTTAAACCCTGGCTTGTGCATGTCGGCTGTAAGTGCCGGTTAAAAGCAGCTGTTTCTCATAAGTTCATGTGACGAGAAAGGCCAGAGACCGCAGATGGGTCATGACATTACTGACATAATAATGTGTCACAGCAGTGCTGGAGCAGAACCCCATTAGCCATTGAAAACTACTACCATTCATACCATTTGCATTTGATTCTAATGCAGTATCCAGAGGGGTTAAAAAAATAAATGACGACAACACTAATAATGTATATGTAAATGGTTGTTTTTAAACTGAAGCCTGTTTAAAATTCAATCTCCTAAATGGACCCAAAGGACACCAGATCTCATGGTGGCAGTTTTCCAAATGTTATAACCCTTGTTTTAGGTTTCAGGGTGTCTCTCTAAGTGCCCGTGGAAGTTATGTGCCCCAACATAGTTTAGCATCTTCTTGCATTTGGTGCAGCGGGGTCAGGAGATATACTTAGCAAGTCAGCTCCTCGCAATTCAACACTTGAGCTCCTTGGAGAAATCTAAGAGGGTCCCTGAACATGGCCGGACCACACAAGCTATTAAATCCAGGCCGGCCTGACCTTACATGGAGGCGATGAGAGCCCTGGAACCAGAAAGAGGAGCCGATGGGTGGGCTGGGTGTGAAAGCGCAAGCCTGAAATGGTTCAGGGTCCCCTAGTGAAAGTGTTGTCTTCATGAAAAATGAAATGGTCAAGCCCAGTATATTTGTAGGAACAGCTGGGATGATTGAGATAGATAGTTTATTTGTTACAATCTAAATATTTGCTGGAGGTTCTCATTAAAAATGTGAAATATTCACAATAATATACCCACTAATAATACTAAAACAAAGCATACTTTGTTATATTATGAAAAATGATTGCTTATATTTAAATTTGTTTATAATTAGTTACAGAATCATGAGATATTGTGAAATTATGAGAGAAGTCATTATGACAAAAAGTTTAAATCATGAAATAAAAGGTCATAATTATGACAAACTGTCGAAATTATATAATACAGAGTCATGGTGATTTGATTAAAAAGTCTAAATTTTGGAATAAAAGTTGTAATAGATCTACAAAAAGTTGAAATTACGAGATTAGAAGTCAATTATCAAATTCAAAAGTCAGTTTGGACATAAACTTTCCAAATTTAAGATTATCAAAGTTGAAATTATGGGAGAAGTCATAAGTATGACTAAAAGTTTAAATTATGAGATAGAAAGTCATAATTATGACAAACAGTGGAAATTCTAAAATACTGAGTCAATGATTTGATTAAAAAGTTGAAATTTACCAAAAGTTAAAATTATGAATAATAATCGTGAAATTATGATAAAAAAAAAAAATCAGTTATTAAATTCAAATGTCAATTTGGACATAAACTCAAAACTTGAGATACAAAGTCGAAATCATGAGATAAATCATGTTTATGACAAAAAGTTTCAATTATGAGATTGAAAAGTCATAATTATGACAAATAGTCATAATGATTTGATTTAAAAAGTTGAAATTTTGAGATAAAAGTCATAGTAGTCCCAAAGTTGAAATGATGAAACACAATACATATTGATGAAAAACAATAAGTTATTAAATTCAAAAGTCAATTTGGACATAAATTCAAAATTTGAGATACAAAGTCGAAATTGTGGGAAAAATCATGTATATGACAAAATTTTTAAATTATGAGATGAAAAGTCATAATTATGACAAAGAGTTGAAATTATATAATACTGAGTCATTGTGATTTGATTAAAAAGCTGAAAATTTGAGATAAAAGTCATAGTAGCCCCCAAAAGTTAAAATTATGAATAATAATTATGAAATTATGATAAAAAATCAGTTTAGACATAAACTCAAAATTTGAGTTGCAAAGTTACGAATGTTTATGACAAAAAGTTTAAATTATGAGATGAAAAGTCAATTATCAAATTCAAAAGTGAGTTTGGACATAAACTTTGCAAATTTGAGATTATCAAAATTGAAATTATGAGAGAAGTCATAAGTATGACAAAAAGTTTAAATTATAGATAAAAAGTCATAACTATGACAAACAGTGGAAATTATATAATACTGAGTCATAATAATTTGATTAAAAGTGGAAATTTTTAGATAAAAGTCATAGTAGTCCCAAAACTTTGAAATTATTAGTATCAGAAAGTTAAAACTATGAAATAAAAGTCAGTTATTAAATTCAAAAGTCAATTTGGACATAAACTGCAAACTTGAGATACGAGTCGTTTAAGTCGAAACCATGAGAATCATGTTTATGACAAAAAGTTTAAATTATGAGATGAAAAGTCATAATTATGACAAAGAGTTGAAATGATATACTGAGCCATAATGATTTGACTAAAAAGTTGAAATTTCGAGATAAAAGTCATAGTAGCCCCCAAAAGTTGAAATTGTGATGAAATTATGATGAAAAAAAGTTCAAAAAAATCAATTTGGACATAAACTCAAAATTTGAGATATGAAGTTAAAATCATGAGAAAAATCATGTTTATGACAAAAAGTTTAAATTATGAGATGAAAATTATCAAATTCAAAAGTCAGTTTGGACATAAACTTTCAAAATTTTGAAATTATGAGAAGAAAAGTTGAAATTATGAGAGAAGTCAGTTTATGACAAAAAGTTTAAATTATAGATAAAAAGTCATAATTATGACAAACAGTCAAAATGATATAATACTGAGTCATAATGATTTGAAGTTGAAATTTTCAGATAAAAGTCATAGTAGTCCCAAAGTTGAAATGATGAATAACAATAATGCAATTATGATAAAAATTCAGTTATCAAATTCAAAAGTCAATTTGGACATAAACTCAAAATTTGAGATAAAATGTCAGAATTGTGAGATACGTCATGTTTATGACAAAAAGTTAAAATCATAAATCATAAGATAAGAATCAAACATATATATATATATATATATATATATATATATATAGGATGTTACCAACCGTACCATGGTAATTAAATTTCATTCCAAGGTAATACCATGAAAATTCCACAGTTTTACGATCTGGTACGTTTTGTACATTTTGTAAGAATCATCCATAATTATTTTCACTAATGTTTACAAAAGTGGAAAGAACTAGGGAAAAATTACCTAATGTACCATGTGATTAACATTTTTTACTGTTTGGGTCATGGTACTGTCGTATTACCATGGTATTCTCAGGGGACCATGTAAATAAAATTGTACATGAATATGAACATTTAGTAGCATTTCATAAAAAAGAAAATTATCATGGTTTTTACCATATGATACTATTACAGTATCGTGGTACTACTTCAGTTTAAGTTAAATAAATTTAAATCTTCCTTCCTATATTCCTTTTATCAAATGAACATACATATTGCAGACAAAAATGCTATATCTAAATCTGTCTTATGTAAAATTACGATTCAAAGGTTATTGCCCCAAAAGAAATAAATAATATTCTTTATCAGGAATGCATTAAATTAATCAAAAGTTACAGTGAAGACATTTTTCTGTTTTCTAAATGTTTTTTAAACTTTCAGTTCATCAAAGAATCCTTTTCCACAAACTGTTTTCAGCATTGATAATAATCAGAAATGTTTCTTAGGCAGCAAATCAGCATATTAGCATGATTTATGAAGTATCATGTGCTACTGAAGACTGGAGTAATGATGCAGAAAATTCAGCTTTGATCACAGAAAGAAAAATACATTTTACAATATTTTAAAACAGAAAACTGTTATTTTGAATTCAAATAATATTTCACAATATTACTGTTTTACTGTATATTTAATCAAATAAATCCAGCCTTGGTGAGCTTAAAAGACTTTTTTTTTTTTAGTTAAATTTAAAGTTAGTGTATGTGGTAATATACTTAGCTGTTCAGTAGTGCAGTAACTCTGAACAAAAACACAAATGCAAATACATATGTATACACTAATCTTTAATGCCATGCCATTCAACACTGGGACAATGTACAATGTGCAAAACGGTCCAGGAAAAATGTTTTTATTGGAACGGGAGGTTCACAGGATAGAAAGATGTTTGCCAGAGATTTTTTAAGACATATGGGAGAATAAACACAATCCATCTTAAGCCTCGGACTCAAACATCTTCTTCCTGCCGTCCATACCAGCCTTATCCTCAATGTTCTTACGCCAGTCGCCGACTTGTTCTGCAGACTGTGGAAAAGCAAAAACACCAGACGTGAGCACAGGAAGATCCAGACCAGATACATTCCACTTGGCCAAGCAAAGACAAGAAGCATTTCTGAATCTGCAACCCACCTCCTCTTTGACCTCCTTCTTGACTTGTTTGAGGTTGGCTCTCAGGTCCATGGAGACCTTGTGCTTGGAGCCCAGCAGAGCCTGAAGCATAGCGTCGGCAGACATGCGCACTTTCTTCAAAGCAGGCTTCTTGAACTTGCCCTGCAGGTCGACCACCTTGATCTTCAGATCCTCAATCTATAAACACATTAAACAGGAGTCCAAATGAAGCTCAGAGAACCAAATATTTCTCTTTATTTGTTTCTTTGTAGAAACAAACTGGATGAATCACTGAACAAACTGAGACGTCACGATTTTTACCTCCTTGTTTGCCTTGGCAACCTTTGCCTCCAAGTCGTATCTCTCCTCATCAACCTTGTCAATCTGTTGGTGAAGCTTTTTGCACAGCTCCTGGAAGACAAAACAAGATTATACATATGATATTGATTATCAGATACAGTCGAGGTCGAAAGTTTACATCCAGAAGGAAAAACCAAGCATTAAAAGCCGGGGGTGAAAACTTTTGAACAGAATGGAGATGTGTACATTTTTTTTTTTTCTTATTTTGCCTAAATATCATATTTTTTCAGAATCTACAGAAGATACTTACATGTTTCCCAGAAGACAAAATAAGTAAAATTTACCCTGATCTTCAAATTTCAAAAGTTTTCACCCCCTGGCTCTTAATGCATGTTTTTTTCTTTCTAAAGCATCAGTGAGCATTTGAACCCTCTGTAATAGTTGCATATGAGTCCCTCAGTGTAAAAAGATGGATTTCAAAATCATACAGTCATTGTTGGAAAGGGTTCAAAAACACAACAATGCTAAAAACCTGAAGGGACCTGAAGGATTTTTCTGAAGAACAGCAGGCAGTTTAACTGTTCAGGACAAACAAGGGACTCACAAACAACTATATCTAAACAAACAGCTATGGTCATTTTTTATAAATTCAACTATTATTTTTTTCTTGTTGACTATATGTAAACATTTTTTATGTGAAATATCTTATTCTATCTATCTATCATTTATTATTTTTAGTTTTACATCATGTACTAAATTAACTAAAACTGAAATAAATATTAAGAAAAACTATACAAAAACAAATTTATTAAAACGTTCACAAAATTAAGAGAAAACATTAATAAAATCTATAATTTTATCTCACTACGAAAATAATGTATATTAATATGTTGTCATTAAAATAATTATAATACTAATAATAATAATATATTAATTTTATGCCTTCCTGTAGCTCAAATAGTAAAGCAATGAAAATGATGAAACCATATAAAATGTATACAACTTTCATATATATATATATATACACACACACACAGTAGTCAACATTTGAAGTGGATCAAAACATTTCTTAAAATTTGTCCTAAGACGAGTATTGTTTTAGTTTTAGGACAACTTTGATGAAAGGTTTTGATCCACTTCAAATGTTGACTACTGATATATATGTATGAAGAGGAAAAAAACCTCTAAAAGCCATCTCGGTCAAAAATGAGATAATGATACTGAGTGATACTGATAATGACACCAACTATTCACATAAATTGTATGATTTTATGTATGTGTGTGTGTGTGTAAAATACTACAGAAATGGTGAAAACTGATACAATAATATGTGACCATGGACTACAAAAACCAGTCTTAAGTAGCACAGGTATATTTGTAGCACTAGCCAAAAATACATCGTATGGGCCAAAAATATCAATTTTTCTTTTATGCCGAAAATCATTAGGATATTAAGTAAAGATCATGTTCCATGAAGATATTTTATACATTTCCTACCGTAGATATATCAAAACTTAATTTTGGATTAGTAATATGCATTGCTAAGGACTTAATTTGGACAACTTTAAAGGCAATTTTCTCAATATTTTGTTTTGTATTTTTTTTTTTGCACCCTCAGATTCCAGATTTTCAAATAGTTGTATCTCGGCTAAATATTGTCCCATCCTAACAAACATACATCAATGGAAAGTGTATTCATTCAGATTTCAGATGATGTATAAATCTCAATATCAAAAAACTTGAGCCCTATGACTGGTTTTGTGGTCCAGGGTCACATATAATAATAATAATAATAATAATAATAATATAGCATTGGCACCTGCAGCTCTTGCGAGGATCCAGGCAGACTGAGAGCAGGGCAGTGTTCATTCATATGAGCCTCCTTGTTAGCAACAAGCTGCTTGGCTTCGGCATCCAATAGATTGAAGGCAATGGAGAGCACCAGGCTCTGTTGACACACACAGATAAAAAAAAATATGCTCAAACCATATAGGCCTATCTTTTTTTTTAAATGTAGTCATTTTAGCCAGACTTTACATTTAAAATATGCCATTTATGATATGACGGTAAAAACATGTCTTACCTTCAGATGATGCCTACGGCTGGAGGTCATCTTTTTTCTGTTTATGAAAACAAGTTTACCATGAGACACTTTGTGCTTATACTGCATTACTCAAGCACAACTCAACATAAAGTCCATAGGCTTTCACGGTATGTTAAACATGCTTCTAAATCAATAAAGAGCAAATCACAATCCAATTAGAATCAGAATACTTACTCTGACATCTTGGCGGTTTAGTGTGTTCTCACCCTGGATTGGATAGAAATCATTAGTAATTAGATGTCATTTACAAAGCAGTTGAGTTAATCAGCTATTCCAGGACAAGCAGATTTAGTTTAAAACTGACATGTGGTAAGAAATACATTCAATCAGAGACACCCGAGTCTAAATTTAGTCCAACAGTTTGAGACGTCCTCGTGGACAGTTCATTTGACACTTGACTTTTCAAGTACTACTTCAACGGTCATGAAACATGACACCAGAGATCAGCTGCTGTATTCAATTAAAATTCAATTAAAGTATTTCATAGTTACACTATCATATCAAAGATAAGTATTTCAATCTTTACATTATAAATTGCATTTTAAGCACTTAGTAGATTTGATCAAGAAAAACAAGTCCAAGTCATGTGATTTATGTAGAATTGACTGTCACATCAATTAGAGCAGATTAAAAAATATTTAAATTCTATTCAATTAAATATTTAAATATGAAATAAAATATCACTTCCTTTCAATGTATAACTTAAAAATCCATTATAAAACTTCATTTAACACAGAAATTTAAAACATAGCAATCAAATTGTATATTTTATCTGGTAATTCAGAAGTCTGTTTAAGATCACACTTATTAACATATTCTGTCTGCTCATGAATATTAATAAACAATATGTGTCTAGACACACATTGGATGCAAAAATCAAGCAAATGTGTTTCTAACCAACAAGAAAGATTCAAACCCATGCACTGATGTTTGTCCTTTGTCCTTTACATACAGATCTAGAGAGATTTCTGGATTGACGCTCACCTATGAGAGAAGAAGAGGGCAGTACACACTTGGAAGAAGAACTGGAAAGACTGGTGAGCCCCAGAGAGAAAAAAAGTAAATAGGATATATATGTTGAAGTCTGATGGCTCAGCAGATCCTGGGAGTCCTGTTTATGGAAGTGGATTCCTCCTCAGACCAATAGGCCGCTGAGCTCCTGAAATATCCCGAAGCCCATCCTCAGCAAGACTCGTAAATTTCCCTTTCCTTCAAGACGCATATGCATGTGTGCTGTAAACGGAAGCAATGCTTAACACACCAAAATTCATTATACATGAACCAATTAAACAAAAGTACTTTGTTACTTACCATTCAGCAAAAGAGGAGATCTCTAAAAAATATGAGCTGAAATGCCATGCATATTTCTTTTGGACGTTGTGTACAAATTAAATTAAATTAAATTAAATTAAATTAAATTAAAAATCAAATTAAATTAAATTAAATTAAATTAAATTAAAGGAATAAAGATAGAGCAATGAAGTTGAAAAATAAACAAGAACTGACTGCTTTAATAGCAGCACTGCAGTATTTATTCATTAAAGTCATAACAAACCACTAGTCATAGACTGCAAAAGAGTAAAACAACCAAAACGTGCATAATAAAACAAACGCGAAAAGGGATTTTCCTCAGAAGCATTCATTTAATGGTAGTGGCTCTGCGATGATACACAATTTCCTTTCAGGATGTACATACTGCATGAAACAAATGCTCATTTGAGGCACTGAAAGCAGAAAAGACATAGAACTATGGCAAAAAGATAAATGACCGCTCAGCGCTGACAAATTCCTATGATATCTAAACAAAGAAATGTCCTGGAATTTAGGCCTCGCCCTCGAACATCTTCTTCCTGCCGTCCATACCGGCCTTGTCCTCAACGTTCTTACGCCAGTCACCGACATCTGCAACCTGGATTATGAGAGAGGGATTGGGTGTGAAGGAATGGTAAAACATACATGGGCCATTCTACAGAATTGCTGTCACACAACCAAAAAAACACATTTAAAAAGCATTTAAGTATTCAAATCTTAGACGTTTACTAAGATCCTTTTATTATCTATTGAAACACACAATAACATTTTAATTATCAGTAAGCTTAATATATATAAAATCATCATTTAGTGGGTACTTGCAATTGGGAACTTATGAAAATGATATTGAAATCGTTTAGATTTTTTAAAAAGTGAAGTTAAAAAAATGTAAATTTTGAGACTTTATGTCAAAAAAAATGTTCTGCATCGCTATCAAAACACTGTATGTTTTAGTCCACTGGCTGAGACTGATTTTAACTACACCCCTACATTTATGATCAGGAAACATTCCTATGTCGCTCTCTCTCATAACTACAAGCTGTGAGTAGATAGGGCCTATCATTTTGAGGTAAATGTGTTCAAAAATATGAAAAATGTGTGTGTAACTTTTAAAGAATGTCACTACCAAACACCATTTTTCTATAATTAAACACTTTTTTTTGGGAGTTATTCCATAACATTTAGTTTTTGTATGTGTACTACTGTTCAGAACTGTGCTAGCTAACCATGTGCTGATTAGCATCTTTGAGCTAGGTTCAAAAGTATCTAAAATTGTCATTACCGTCGGCACCAATAGCCTCGTACTTAGCACGCTGACATATAGCGCATTTGCGCTGCGGGCGTCCCGAGTTCGAATCCCGGCTCGTGGACCTTTCCCGATCCCACCCCCTTCTCTCTCTCCCACTTTGCTTCCTGTCTTACCTACACTGTCGTAAAATTGGATTCAAAATCAACAAATCTTATAAATCGCACTTAAAATATTGTTCAAATTGTAATAAACTTTTAAATAAATAAAAAAAAAATAAAATAAAAAAAAAATATATATATATATTTACAAGGAAGATGTAAGCAAAATCTTAATAGGTCAATATACTTCTTATTAAATAATATATTACTGTGTTTCAGTAGTGACAAATTTGAGGAGAGGACAAATATTCCAAAACTTTGTGAAAATACAACATGAGAATTAACTGCACATTAAGTAGAAATGTGTACCTTGGATATTATACAATTTGCATACATAAAAAATTTGTGGAAAAAGACAATGTTTTCAACTCTGACTTTGAACCAATTCTGTAGAATGGCCCGTATAAATGTTTATGTATACACACATACAGCATATTATTTTCTTTCTTTTTTTTTTTTTTTTCCACTATACTGCATGTTTTATGAAGGTAAATATAAAGACTTTGTAAGACTAAGTAAAGAAAATGGAAGGAATAAATTAAACGGAATCTATACATCATTATGGTACTTTTTAATGTATTTCACAAGGGGAAAAAAAGCTTATGGCTTGAATAACTCTGCTCCCAAACAATAGAATATGGAAGTAACCATAACGTCATGATTAAAAGAACAAGAACAAATGATCTGGTAAAAATTCATAGGCAGAACAAGTTTTCATTCCCCATAGACATGACTGTTCTTGTTTTAAGCATAAACTCACTCTCTTTTATTTTTGTGTTGATTTAATATGTTAATTTTGCAGCTATACTTAAGAGGACGTTCATTTTTTGCTCCAATTTAAGACTTTTTAGGCTGAAATTTGTGGAAGAGCGAATTATTACTTTATAACAAGAACTTTTTAAGATCTGCAGAAACCCTGAATTAATTAAGCTTATATGAATTAATTATTCAATCATTTTAAATATGAAAGCTACTATTATATATTAATATTCTATATTAATCACATACTAAAAGACAATTAATATTCAGCAATATTATCATTTTAACAGTAATACTAATGATTTATCGACACCATCCACCTCAGTTCAGTTCAAATTTTGTTTCTTATCCAATAATGACATTAATTTTGCAACATCAACATTGTTATTAAACTAAAAAATTGATCTGAATAATGACACTATTATCTTTATTGAAAGGTCACTCACACAAAACACATTATTAACCACTTACTAATTATTAATACTGTTGAAATATATTTATTAAAGCAGTAAACCATGAGAGCTTGTATGTTAAGATGACTTTATCCTGGTCTCTAGTGACTTATTGGTCACACTTTATTTTAAGGTCCGATTCTCGCTATTAACAAACCATTAACTATGAGATTTGCCTCAATAAACTCCTATTTTGCTGCTTTTTAAAAGTAAGGTAGTTGTTAAGTTTAGATATTGTGTAGGATTAGGGATGTAGAATATGGTCATGCAGAAAAGGTGCTTTATAAACACTAATAAACAGCCAATATTTTAATAATAGGTATGCTAATAAGCAACTAATTAATAGTGAGAATTGTTCCCTATACTAAAGTGTTACCAACTTATTTATTACTTAATTATAATTGAGTAAATAATTATATTTAAAGTCAAAACAAAATTATTTAGACACCATATAATATATATATATATACATTTTTTTTTTTTTTTTTTGTTTTTTTTTTTGACTAGTGGGAGCAAGACACTTTAGTTCATTTATGTAAGTGAGGACAGCAAAATAAAGTAAAATGTAAAACTGGTAAAAATTTGGGACCAAAAATTATTCAGACACTTTGACCTGACCATGTTTTGCTTAAAGGAGAAGTCCACTTCCAAAACAAAGATTCACATATAATGCACTTGCCCCATTGTCATCAAAGATGTTCATGTCTTTCTTTCTTCAGTCGTAAAGAAATTATGTTTTTTGAGGAAAACATTTCAGCATTTTTCTCCATATAATGGACTGATATGGTGCCCCGATTTTGAACTTCCAAAATGCAGTTTAAATGCGGCTTCAAACGATCCCAAATGTGGTTGTAAACGATCCCAACCGAGGAAGAAGGGTCTTATCTAGCAAAACGATTGGTTATTTTTAAAAAATAATACAATTTAAATACTTTTTAATCTCGAATGCTCGTCTTGTCTTGTTCTCCCTGAACTCTGTGTATTCTGGTTCAAGACAGTTAGGGTATGTTGTAAAAACTCCAATCATATTTTCTCCCTCAACTTCATTTCAAAATCATTTCAAAATCATCCTACATCACTGCAGAAGTTCCGACCCAGTCTTTGCAAAGTGAACATGCAAAGAAGATCAAACACACTGAACAAAAATGGAAAAACAGCGATATAGGGCGATTTTGAAGTTGAGGGAGAACATGAGATGGGAGTTTTTGGACATACCCTAATTGTCATGAACCTGGAAAAAAAACAGTCCAGGCAAGAAGACAAGACAAGCGTTTGAGATTAAAAAGTATATAAATTGTATTATTTTTATTAAAATATCCAATCGTTTCGCTAGATACGACCTTTCTTCCTCGGCTGGGATCGTTTACAACCACATTTGGGATTGTTTGAAGCCACATCTAAACTGCAATTTTGGAAGTTCAAACTCAGGGCACCATATCAGTCCATTATATGGAGAAAATGCTGAATTGTTTTCCTCAAAAACCATAATTTCTTTTCTTTGAAGAAAGAAAGACATGAACATCTTGGATAACAAGGGGGTGAGTACATTATATGTAAATCTTTGTTTTGGAAGTGGACTTCTCCTGTTTTTAATTGCTAATGCAACCTTTTTACACCACAGACTGAACAAAATTAAGCATTGCTTGGTAATTGGTCAACAAAGTATTGATAGTTGTGTAAATATCATCATACTAACAGTTGTCTCAATTTTAGGTTGATTGCAATCCATTACATACCTTTCAATCAACGTTATCTGACATTATCAAGATGAGTTTTTTCTGACCCAGTTTAACTCTGAATTCTGATCACCATTTTCTAAACTATAGCGAATAAACTGTGATAATGTGAGAGATGTTGAAAGTGTCTGAATAAATTTTGGTTTGATGGTATATGAAAGTAATAATAAGTGATTACAATATTTATGTTATGGTTAATAGCAACTTGAGGCCAGGTTTATAGGTGTGTAGGACAAATGTCATATTTCACCCACCTCCTCTTTAACCTCCTTCTTGACTTGTTTGAGGTTGGCTCTCAGATCCAGAGACACCTTGTGTTTGGAGCCCAGCAGAGCTTGAAGCATCTGATCGGCGGAGAGACGCACTTTCTTCAGAGCAGGTTTCTTGAACTTGCCCTGCAGGTCGACCACCTTGATCTTCAGATCCTCAATCTGTACATACATTAAACAGGAGTCAAATTGGAGCTCAGAGAACCATCATAATAAGGTATGTTTGAGTATCAGACGTCACCTCTTTGTTAGCCTTGCCCACTTTGGCCTCCAAGTCATATCTCTCCTCATCAACCTTGTCGATTTGCTGGTGAAGTTTCTTGCACAGCTCCTAAATAGCGATGTTTAAATAATCAGCTTCTGTTATATATTGTTTTAAAAGCGTGCAATACAACTTCGATCAGCCCCAATCATCTGGAATGCACTAATAAACATTCCAAGAGCAAATCTGTTCATTCACAACTAGTAATATCAAGAAAAAAATTTGAATGCCATTCTAACATTTTGAAAGATTTGAATTTCAATTAACCATTATTACTTAATTACTTCATTTCAGGTAAACAAAATGTTGTTATGGCTAAGTTTTAGTTTACCTATAATAACCATGGAGTTATCGCTGTTGGTTATTACATATATTGTATATGTATACGTGCTGAGGACTTTTCATTTCTTTAGCCTTCTGAACAGATCGTGAATGAGGAAACAGACCTGCAGTTCCTGTGAAGATCCGGGCAGGGACAGAGGAGGGCAGTTTTCTGTCAGGTAATTCTGCTTATCTATCTTAACCTGAGCTGATTCTTTCTCCAGAATGCCTTTTGAAATGCTCAGCACCAAACTCTGTGGACAAACACATCATTGAGACCCTGAATCTTGTATGACACCATGACATGACAAAGACACAAGCAGTCAGTGAAAAACACACTATCATAAAGACCCCATGTAATAACTAAGCTTATTAGTTACGTCACAGCCAGTTCACAAGTTTCAGATGGTATTAAATGGAGCATCATTGGACAAAGTCATATATTTTTTGCTCTGTATTTGTGGAAGAGTAAAACTCCAAATTTAATTTGAAATGCATATATATGTTGAAAGTTTACTTATTATTATAATTATTATTATTAATTATTTATTTATTATTAAAGTTTACATTCAAGAGGTAATAGGTCAAATAATGCAAACAGACATCAACTAAAAGCCACAAAAGTCAAATATTAATTTAATGCGGATATCAATAATTACTACGTTGTTATAATGTATTATATTGTATATTGACAAAATATTGATTTAATGTGGTCTTTAATTATATAATACGATGGCGTTTTAGTGCCAAGTTAAAAAAAAAACTCTAAGATTATGAGATTAAAGTCATATTTTGAGAATAAAGTCAAAATTATGAGAATTAAGTAAAAATATTTTTCAAAAAGTCTAAATTATGAGAATTAAGAAAAATATTTTGAAAATAAAATTGAATAAAGTTTGAGAATAAAATCCAATTTACGAGAATAAAGTCAAGATATTTTCAGAATAAAGTCAAAATCACAAGAATAAGGTCAAATTTACAAGAATAAAGTTGACATATTTTGAGAAAAAATCAAAATTACGAGAATGAAGTCAAAATTACGAGAATAAAGTCAAAATATTTCAGAATGAAGTCGAAATATTTTGAGAATAAAGTCAAAATTACGAGATAAAGATGAATTATTTTGAGAATGAAGTCAAAATTACAAGAATAACAGAAATATTTTGAGAATAGAATCAAAATTATGAGAATAAAGTCAAATTTACAAGAATAAATTTGAATTATTTTAAGAATAAAATCAAAATTATGAGAATAAAGTCGAAATATTTTGAGAATAAAATCAAAATTATGAGAATAAAGACAAAATTATAAGAATAAAGATGAAATATTTTGAGAATAAAGTCAAAATTATGAGAATAAAGTCTAAATATTTTAAGAAGAAAGTCAAAATTACGAGAATAAAGATTAAATATTTTGAGAATAAAGTCAAAATTATGAGAATAAAGATTAAATATTTTGAGAAGTCAAAATTACAACACTGAAGTCTAAATATTTTGAGAAGAAAGTCGAAATATTTTGAGAAGAAAGTCAAAATTACAAGAATTAAGTGTAAATATTTTGAGAATAAAGTTAAAATTACAAGAATTAAGTCGTAGCAATTACGATATTAAAGTTATAATATTTTGAAGGTCTAGCCTATATTGCACATGCAAATGGCCTGGATTGGGAACACCGGGAGAAATTCAGGTGACCTGGCAACCGATTTCAAAATGTGCTGGATTATTAGCAGAAATCATACCATAATATAATATTTCACATTTCTTAAAATTCATTATTTGTATTGCCCCAGCCCCCAATAATAGCAATTATCTTTATGCTTTTGATACTTTTAGTATAAAACAAAATATCAGTGTTTAGATTCTGTCATTTTATAGTGAAACGCAAACAATATGCTTTACAATAAGGTGTTTTTCACACTCTTTAATGTGGCGTGACAGATTGCTGTATTTGTCTCATCTTAAGCGGCATGTGAATCAACCAACTTTTTGATTACAATGAAACATTTGTTTCATTATATTATATTATATTATACTATATTATACTATATTATATTATTCTAAAGGCCACAAGTCAAATTTTGATTTAATGCAATCTGTAATAATCATGTTATATTATATTATATTATATTATATATTTTACTGAAGGCCACAAAGTCAAATATTGATTGCATAGGGTCCTTAATACTATATTATATTATATTATATTATATTATATTATATTATATTATATTATATTATATTATATTATGTTATATTATATTATATTATTTAAAATATCTATGCATTATTTACTCTACCTTTAGATGGTGCCGGCGACTCGATGTCATCTTTTTACTGTAATGAGAAGATGAAGCAATTACAATTTAACAAAACAAGAAGAGATTTTTAATTTGTTTGATATTAAATGTGAATAACAGATATATTCATGTACTCACTCAGACATCTTGGCCACCTGTTTTCTTCACCCCTGTACAGAATACAAAACACAGCAAAGATCTCATGTCAAGAAACAACTATTATATATTGACAAGATTGTCTAATCATAAATATTTTATAATACACATGTAGAGAGACATTATGTGGTGGGCATCAAATGCATCCGCATCATATAGAGTGGGCTATATTTTATGCATTCCTAATTTGAAACCAGCACTTGTAATCGTGCCCACTTGTCAACGGGAGGGGTTTGAATTTCCCCCTTTAATATCCAGTATCCCGATCTCCCTGCTTCTGGAAAAATATATGCAGATGCCAACAATACAACCTATCTAAAATCCACACAGAGCAGATTTTGCTGTATTCAGACGTCTTACATAAATATAACAGATCCCTTCAAAGCAGTTTGCATGAATACTGAGTGTTTTGAATGCTTTTTTTTTTTTATCACATAGGCATTAATGTTATAATCAGAATGCAGTAGAGATACAATTCTGTCATCACCTGATTGACATTTTAGCAAATATATCATGCACTTAAAATATGTTGTCTTTGTGCCAAGCTCATTGTGGCAGCTCAACATGCATTGCATGGTATTTAACTGGCATACCTTATAATTCAGCAGCAAGAAAATAAAATTTAGATGTAAATAAGTGCATAAAATTACATTATTTTCAAAACTAATGCTAAAATCACTTTTTTAAAAAATCATAAAATATGTAATTTTATAGTTTCAGATAGTTTTAACTGCTTACAAAATACGTCAGTCCAAAAAAAATAAAAAAATCCAAAACACAACTTCTGTAAATTCCAAGTGTATGATACCCCAAAAAGTCGAGCAACAAAAAAGTGGGACAAAATGCAGTCAAACTCTAAAAAGGCAGACGTTCCCCTCACCTATATGAGAAAGTTAGGCAGCCGTGCAGACCTGAAAGAAGAATGTCTGAAGAAAGCAGAGCACTAGCAGCAGAGCTGCGCTCAAGAACCGTATATAAGGCTGGCATCATCCTTCGGCTCCCCTCTTTATGGTAAGGCACTAAACACGGTTGGTTTGCCAGCGCCTTGAAATATCCACTTCTAATGTCTGCCAATCAGACTGCCTAAAATAGACGGAAGAGAAAGACAAAATTTCCAGATGTCGGTGTGATTAAACTAAGAAGAAAACTGGGTCGAGGCGGATGGTGGATGCGATCCGATACGGGCCGCCAGCAGTCGTTCCTCTTCCAGATCAATCGATTAACATGCAGGGTGTTGGAAAATAACACTTGTTTTGTGTTTCTTACGTTTGCTGTTCCTTTTTTGGTTATAACTAGGAAAAACCAGTGATTTTTTTTGTTGGTTTTATTAGGTGAGTAGTGGCTGAACTAGCATTCTGCCCTGTAATGATCAAGTTTCTTATGTTTATTTGATAAAAATCACGCATTTATATTGTTTCAAAGAGGTGCTCCCCCTGCTTCGGCTTAATATGATCCTGCAAAGTCAGCAGTGCTGACTAATAAACATAAGATCATTTACAAATACACAGTTGTTAAGCTGGTAGTGTACTATTTTCAGACACTCCTCAGAGTGCATCCTTGTGCTGCCAACAGGATATGGTATATATTATGTAATGTTTTATGTTCTTATTTTGGCCCAGTTACAATTGTGGGTTATTTTGAAGATATTTTCAAACTCGGTCTGTTAATAAAGACGACAGTAGCATCTATATTATATATATATGTTTTTTTTATAATATAAAAAAGTTTTTAATTTTTTTTTTTTTTTTTTTGTTAAAGAAGGCTCTTCTGCTCACCAAGCCTGCATTTATTTGATCCAAAGTACTGCAAAAACAGTACAATTTTGAAATATTTTTACTATTTAAAATAACTGCTTTCTATTTGAATATATTTTAAAATGTAATTTATTCCTGTGGTTTCAAAGCTGAATTACTCCAGTCATCACTGTCACATGATCCTTCAGAAATCATTCTAATATTCTGATTTGCTGCTCAAAAAACATTTATTATAATTATTATGCTGAAAACAGCTGAGTAGAATTTTTTCAGGTTTCTTTGAAGAATAGAAAATTCAGAAGAACAGCATTTATCTGAAACAGAAATCCTTTGCAACATTATAAATGTCAATTTAAAGCATCCTTGCTAAATAAAATTATGAATTTCTATAATTTATTTCCCAGAAAAGAAAAAAAAAATTACACTGACTACAAAAGCTTTTTATTTCAGATAAATGCTGATCTTTAAATCTTTCTATTCATCAAAGAATCCTAAAAAGTATGATAATAAAAATAATAATTAATAATAATAATAATAATAAAGGTTTCTTGGACAGCAAATCAGCATATTAGAATGATTTCTGAAGGATCATGTGACACTGAAGACTGGAGTAATGATGCTGAAAATTTAGCTTTGATAACAGGAAAAAAATTACGTTTTAAAATAAATTCAAATAGAAAACAGTTATATTTTTGTTATACTTTAAATGGTAAAAATATTTCACAACATTACTGCTTTTGCAGTATTTTGGATCAAATAAATGCAGGCTTGGTAAGCAGATCCTCCGGTTTAAAAACTTTGGTAGTAAATTTTGATGTAATGATGTAATGATGCTGAATCCAGCATCATTACTTCAGTCTTCAGTGTCAAATGATCCTTTAGAAATCATTTGAATTCTAATTATGCTATTTTAGTGATTTAAAAACAATATAAGTGGGTTCTGCAAATACATTTTAGTCAAAAAAGTCACCATTCACAACCCATTTTACTTCAATAATGTGACGTATTTCCTTTTGAAATTGTATATTTAATGAGAAAAACTGTAGAATGGGACTTCCTTCAAAAACTGACAGGATCATGTAAATTAGTTGTTACATAAAAAAAAGAGACAAAGCTGATCCAAGGGTTGTAAAAAAAAAAAAAGTGACTTGCTTATCTGTTTAGCTTAAAAAAAAATACAATGTTTAGTTTTTAATATATTTAATTTATATTGAATTCTTTAAATAATGCGTGCAGTATATTATATTTGTTATAGCTGGTATACATTAAGAGTAAATTCATTTAGGGCATAATAAATGAATTCCCTTTTTTTGGTGACAGTGATGTCTTAATACAAAAATACCATAAAAGTAGATGTTACATTCCAATCCAATTTTGCTAAAACAGTGGCTGAAACGTGGCCTAAGTGACGTCATTGAAAAAAAGAGTAGATTTAGAAAGAGTTAACAGATTTTTTTAAAACTTTAAATTTTAACAATTAATTTGAAGTTGAATTTTCTTGAATAATTACCACTGGCTCTAAATCACAGACAAGCAGCAGACTCAGTGAACTTACCATGAGCTTCAAGATGTCTTACAGAACCTTGTGTTAAAGAGAAGAGGAAATGTGGTTTATTTGGACCAGTTCCACCAATGAAATCATCTTCCTCTTCTCATTAGCTGTCATCATCAGTTCTGTAAAAGTAATGAGTGAATCAAGACAGCAGCTGAGCAAAGGCATCCAGACAGCACTCAACTATCTGCTCTCTTAAGAGGGGAACATACATATAAAGTAACTTGTTCACTGTGAAAAAATGTTCCTAGTCCAGTTCTAAAGAAATTAGTTGTTAAATATAATAATTTATTGACAGGAGATGAAGACTTAAGTCATATAAGTAGCTGTTTATTGTACAAGTGGTAGGTCGCCGCCTCATGGTGGCTGCCATGTTGAAATCACATGACCAAACGAATACTACTCACTTTAACTTGATAATTCCCATTTACAGACACTTTTGGTCGCAGAATAAATTAATAATGGACAAAAGGATAACTTAATGCAGGGATCAGGGACTGCCAACTTACAGTATGCTCGAAACCACGTCAACAAATTAAAAAGAATTTATTTTTTCATATCAAATTACTGTTAATACCTCCCCCCCAGTAAAACAGTTTGAAGTACAAATCAGTGTGCTCATAATGAAGATAACACGTTAAAATAATATGGTAAGACAAACAAATTTGCAATATCAAGCCAGCCCCGTAGCCAGCTATGAGGTCACTGTGGTCCGGACCTCTGTAAATTTTTTATGTTCAAATATGTTCATGTTCATGTTCTATAGCTCTGAATTACTAATTTGCTGCTAAACAACTCATATGGATGTCTGCATGACATGTATAATTCAGTTAAGACAGTTTGCTAGAATGTTTAGAAGCTGTGGTATGAAAATTATCTCTGCGAGACGTGGAACGAGATTTAAAAAAGAGAGAGTGGTGAGTTAAACACGGGTGCAGCCTCTGTGTTGCCAGATTTAGCTATTATAAGCATTTTTGGACTTTTGGACTCCACTTAATTTGACACTTTAAAGTTAATAAATAGGAAGTTGCAGTTTAGGGTCAGCAATATCTCTATTTTGTTGTATTTGCAAAAGATTTTTGGTTTATTTTTTTTTTTTTTTTTAAGTTTTGTTTGTTTTTTATTAGCAATACCTGGCAACACTGCACCGCCGGCACTTAAACTGACAGTAATCAAAAAATCCCACGGACAGGTTATTGTTGACAGGGCATCACATCCGGTAAGAGATACGCAAAAAAATACCATGATATTATCCGTCAGAAACGTTATCAACGCTGTCAAAAACAGTAGCATTTAACACCAGTACACAGATCTGTGAATGAAATGAAATACGCAAACACTAGCCATGAATAAGTCTATGTCAGTATAGTTGTTAAATTTTCACAAATCAGCCTATAAACAATTATAAGAGCACTAGACAAAGTTAAAAGCTATATAGTAATAGTTATTAATATATTAATAAAAACTATAAGTATAATATGTATTGTTGCATGAATAATAAACAACTGATAAAATTATCCAGTAAAGTATTAACAAATTTTGATGCAATAAATAGGGTATGATTTAAAAATGATCATCCCTCCAAAACAGGGAAAACATCTTTCACAAACATCTACATGTCTGTCTCTGTCTTCATAGTGTTATTATGTAGTTGTATTTTTAATGGGTTACTATAGCACAATTCAAATGGCGGCCATGTATGAATTTTTATGGGTGTGGCTTCCGGTCTCAGCCGATTCCAGCTATCTTCTCACTCTTACGAAAAACAGTGGATACTTTTTAATAATTCATTACAAATGATTAGGTTGAGAATACACATTTTCTCTAAAACAGTTCTCTTTTTTTAACTAACAGTGTAAAAACATCTTTAGACTTTAGACGACCAAATGATGTCATGCATATTTTCGCTCACAATTTATCACACTGGCTATCATTGAAATAGCACACTCACAGTACTCAAAATAGCATGTTCAGTATAGTACGCAGATATACTGTGTCTACTTTGAAATTTTCTGTATGCATACAATACCCGTCTTGGAATAAAAGTAAATTAAACGTTTATTTCACTGAATTTAATCGGCTCCATTGACATGAACTGTGTAGAGGTATGTGACAACAAGATTACTAAAATTGAACCGTTTATCTTTTCATATTGCATATTGTATCATGTTCAAAACAAACAAACTAATTTTAGTCAGTATCCTGTTCTATCAATTTCAGTTACGTGTTAATGTGCGGTAAACACACGATAATGTAAATCTATGTAGGACTGGCAGAAGCACGTGAAGTATTACCTGCAGTTCCCATCATAACCAGCAGATATCGCTAGAGACTTCTCCAACTCTACATCCATCTCTCTTTCTTCTGGTTCCTGAAGTAAAGCATCAAACGGGAGGTTAAAAACGCAAACCAGTTCTCCAAGCGTAAGGTGAGTGTTTAAGTCATATTTCAACCGACAGATGCTGTCTAGACATGTTACCAAACACTTCCCGTCTCCCGTTATTTGACAAACACCGAGCACCGCCCTCAACTCACGATATTAGTAGATGCAGGCAGTTTGATTGGCTAAAACGCGCGGGTCAGACTCTTTTTTTTTTTCTTTAATAATAATATTCTTGGTAAAGAAGTAAAGAGTTATGATAACAGAATATATAAATATATATATAATACATATATATATATATATATATATATATATATATATATATATATATATATATATGTCATTTTAAATATATATACACTAATTACATGGCATATATACATTTGTACATTTTCCATTTTCAGGGTATAATAAATTAATTTCCATGACAGATTTGATTTAAAATTCTAATGGTTTCCACTACAAATACCATTAAAAACATTACAAACCATCAACTTTTAACCATTAAAAAATGGTTTTCTGTAGTGTGTTTTGGGACAAATTCCATTAGGATTTATTGGTTTTGACAAGCCACCAATAGAAGGTGACCAATTACCTGTAGAGACCAACAGGGTCCATTACAGTTTTCATTAAAACCAATACAAGTCCCATTATAACCAGTAAAACCATACAAATTTTGTGATGGTGTCTATGGTGTTATTTTTTTCACCCGAGGTCATCTTTCTTTCTTTCTTTCTTTTAATAACAATTTTGGTGAAATTTGGTGTGTTTTCTTAGTAAGGCATACATTTCATACTATGGATTTATTGTGGTAAAAGTTTAGTAACCATGTTTTTCTTGGCGTATTGGTTACCATTTTCATAACCACAGTTTTACTACAGATACCATGGTTAGAAAACATGGTTAATTTGTGGTTACCACAGTTTAACTATAGTAACCATGTTTGTTTGATTTTATTTGTAGTAAAACCATGGTTAATTTTCGTGAGAGGTAGCCTATAAATCAGGGATATATATCAACTTCAGACATTTTGATATGTTTGTCTAGGATTTGTTTTGACCCCATGACTTGTTAGCAATGCTGCCATTTGAAACTGATAGTGACATAATCATTGCAAGTACAGCTTTGACTGCAACTTTTTTTTTTCTTAGGCGATCCTAATATTAACATTACTTTTTAAAATAGATTTGAAAGTGAAAACTAACTACCATTAGGAACACTAAAGAAACTCAACTGCGTAAATAAACCTGTGCAAGTCATGATTCTTTCAAAACAGCAAAACTAGAGGATTTGTATATGCAACATAGTATCTGAAAATTCCATAATGCAGAGAAAAAAGTATATAGTCGTCATATTAGTGTCAGTGTCATGTTTAAGATGTTAAAAGAATGCATAACTGCCTGGTCTGGTTTAGTCATACATGCCTTAAAATCCTGGTCAAAGCATCTTTTAAAGTTTAATAGTGCAGGGTAATAATCAATTGTCAAGGACATATATTACCCCTCTTACTTAGCTAGCAAACATAAATTTTGAGCAAATGCAAACCAAGTGAAATCATAGCCCAAATAAGCTCTTCACAGTGGGATTCGGTTTCTAAGTGTCAAATCATCACATCATAATTCATCAAGCAACATGCAAGCTTGCACTGATCACACGTTTATGGCAAAGTCTAATGTAAATGAGAGATCAGTTTATTGCATTGGTATTTTAGAACTATTAAAAATCTTATTACATTTTAGAGTAAAACTAATTGTCACATCAACATATTAAATAATAGCATTAAACTTCACAATATCACATCACTTAAAATCCATAGCAAACACACATTTGAAATGCACACATTTCCATGACATTTACAATTGCAATAATAAAGGACCTTTATTATTGCAAAATTAGTATTTGTATCATCACAGGCCTAACAAACATATATACCAACAAAAACCATTTGACGGTTTATAAAAAAAACTTGCTCAGATTACATGTCAATTTTGCGATAGCGTTCAATAGATTAATAGTTGAATTACAGATTTAATCCGGAAAGCAGTTGTTCGCAGTTAGATCCAGCAAAGAAAGAGTGCGTTAAATCCTTCAGATCCAAGGTAAGATTGAGGGGAGTCAACCGAGTGTTGCTCACCACCCACAGAAGAGGCAGCGAGTAGGATTCACACGCTGTTGACATGCAATGAGGGTTTTTAATGGCATTCTTTGATGGCTCAGCAAAACCTCAGATATCTCTATAAGGAACACTGTGCTGTGTTGCTAAGACCAGTGGATCAGAGCACACATCTGAAATTCACACCACAAATACCTTCCATGTTCCCTTCTTAAAAATAACTTAACCTTTAAAGACATCATTCTGATTATTTGCTTATTTATCTAATTGGTGTATTGCTGTACTTGAAGTTTTTTAGATGAAGAAATACATCAGCAAGTGGGCTCATGTTGTTGTTCTTGATTTTACTCACCCAGTGATCCATCAAGACGCATACAGGACATCATTCTGAAAGAATTATAAAATATTATATTTTAACCTCACACCAGTAATTAACTTTATAAAGACAAAAAAAAGTGATTTGAGAAATGAGGAATCTTACCTTAAAGATAAAACGAGCAGTACGTGATTTAGAACTGAAGTTAATTATACTGAGTTATAGTTTAGAATTATGTGTGTAAAGTCAAAATGAAATATTTGTAACCCAATTTACTTGCGTAATGGTGGCGAATTTCATAGTGAGATGGGATATTCAATGTGGGAAAAAATGTTGGGCGGGTCTTTGAGATATAAAAAGTTGTATCAGGTGGTTTGAAGGACTGAAAAACAAGACGTCAACTGAAAAGGAATATAATTTTAACGTCAACAAATTGATCACAATAAAACTACTAAAAAGAACAAATAGGGTCGAATTTGTTTAAGCAATTTTGTAAAAAAAAAACAACTTAAAACAACTTAAAGGTTACAATGATAGTTAAAAAAAACAAAAAAGCAGAAAGCAACAATTATTACAGTTGGGTTATTTATTTAGAAAAGGCATAATTTTGACAAACAATTTGTCAGTCTGTGTAGAATTACAAACTGAACACTTCATTGTTCAAGAGAACATTATATTTTAATTTTGACTGGCATTTCTATGGACTATAAATTGAACTGTCCATTAAACATCTCCTGTATGTACTACATTTTATTTAGATTAAAATCAGAAAAAGATCATGGTGGAATACTCATCATCATCATCTTCAAGATTCAGATTCAAACATCTTCTTCCTGCCACCCATACCAGCCTTATCTTCAATGTTCTTACGCCAGTCACCAACATCACGCAGTTCCTTATCCTGTGAATGAGAGTGAGATTTTCAGCTTTTGCTGGAAGTTCTTGACCTTCTACAAAATGAAAATTTGGCAGTTGTAGTCACCTCCTCTTTGACCTCCTTCTTAACTTGCTTCAGGTTGGCTCTCAGGTCCATGGAGACCTTGTGCTTGGAGCCCAGCAGAGCCTGAAGCATAGCGTCAGCAGACATGCGCACTTTCTTCAAAGGAGGCTTCTTGAACTTGCCCTTCAGGTCGACGATCTTGATGTTTAAGTCTTTAACCTAAAACACACAAAAAAGAATCTAAAGACCACCTTGTTCGTGGAGCACATAGAACAAGATACACAAAAAACATCTTACCTCATTGACAACCATGATGGCTTTGTGCTCTAGTATATATCGCTCCTCATCAACAACGTCAACTTTTGCATGTAACTCTCTGCAGAGCTCCTGTTGACAGAATTTCATTCTTAAGCTTTGAATTTCCAAAAATTTCCAACCTGTAGTGGTAATAATAACTGAATTGGACCTGTAGTTCTTGTCTGGAGCTTGGGCATGACAAGGGAGGACAATGTTCTTCCATGTATCTCTTCCTCTCCTCCTTCTTTTCTATCTCCTCTGCTTCCAGTAACTCTTTTGCAACCTGGAGCATCATGCTCTACAAGCAAATGTGACTCAATAAGAATGCATAATGTTTTACTTTTATATGGAACTGTTTGAGGTTGGATTGCTTCAATAAGACACAAGATCTTACCTTCAGGCTGTGTTTTTTACTACTAGACATTCGTTTGCTAATCAAGAGGAGAAACAAAGACATATTTTACATTAGAATATTGATTTGTTGTGCCTAACTGCTTAAAATACAGAATTTAGATTGGTCTTTTTCTTTCTTGCATCCATTATACCATATGATCATTTTTACAACGGTGTCATGGTATGTGTTGATTATTATACAAAGTGTCATGTCAAAAAAACTACTGGAAACTACCACACTTTAATGATGGAATTAAGATGGCATACTTACTCAGACATTTCCGAGAGTTTATTTGCACCTTTTTGACAGAAAGAAAAAAGAGAAACGCATCAGAGCTGTGGCACAGTGGGTTATGCATAAGTTAAAAACATATCAGACCTGTTGGTTTTTGAGTCATGTCCTGATACTGCTCCTTGTCTCCCTACATTGCTGTCTGAACCCTACTGTACAATAACATAAAGCTATAATTCTCAAAAAATACAACAACCTATAGATGAACTGGAGTACCATCCATTTTGGGCCAAAAATAGCACTATGCAAGTATGTGAACCCAGCTACATCATCCTGTAGCCCAAGGTTTCCCACTGAAGTTATGTAGGGTTGAGCCTGGTCAGTATCTGGATGGGAGACCTCCTGGGAAAACTAGATTACTGCTGGAAGAGGTGTTAGTGAGACCATCAGGAGGTGCTCGCCCTGTGGTCTATGTGGGTCCTAATGCCCCAGTATAAGGGGCTTTGACACCTGAGGAACCTTTGCATTGGAGCTGGAAAAAAAATGGATGCATCGCGAATCGAGAAATGATTCTGCATCGTTTCTGAGATTTTCCGAATGCATCGCAATTCTCTCTCGAATCGATTATGTACTTAGCTTTGAATAGCAGAATGCTTTACTGAATGCTTTAGAAACAGCCGTACTCTGATTGCTTCCAGTTCCTTACACACACTTAAACCTAAAATAATCATTCATAAATGTACAAAAGTTTGAAGTTAATTACAAGGGTGTTTGCAGTGGGCTGTGTTTAACCCTCTGGGGTCTGAGGGGGTTTTGGGGCCCTGGAGAAGTTTTAACATGCCCTGACATTTTTGTTTTTTTCAGTATCTTAAAAACATATTAATGGTTAAAGTCTCATGTCATAAGAGCATTCTGAGCCGAGGTGCACTACATAAGCCAGCCGAATGCACAGCTCTTCAGCGCTCTTCTTCGTGAGCATTTGAGTGTGTGGTTAAAAATTAAGCTCGGAATTGATTCCAGAGAGAATCGCGATGCATTAGGAAACGATCCATAAATCGCGATGCATCGATTTATCTTCACAGCCACACATTTTATAGTTCCTAAAACTATTGGCGGAAGTTCCTGCTTTTTGGGGTGTTCGCACCACAGGAACTAGGAACGGATTTAGCTCTAAGAACTCCGTTTGAGAGTTGGGAACTAAATTAGCTCCTACTTCAGAGAAGGGTCTAAAACACAATAGAAACTACCAGTGACATTGTTACGGAGCGAACAAGACGTGAGGTGCGCGGATCCATATGCAAAGCTTTATTCAAAGACATAGTCATGAAACAGGTGAGACAAACAGGTAAATAGAGGGCGAGACACAAGAGTGGTCCAGTAAACAGGCAAGGGTCGATTGACGGCAAATGTAATCCAGGGGGCAAGGCAAAAGGTATTCCACAAGACAGGCTAGAGTCCAGATGAGGGATAAACAGAGTCTGAAATGGCAAGTCAGACAGTAATTCCAAGGCAGGCAGCAGAACAGACAAGACGAGGTAAACCAGGCAAGGATCAAGACATGGGTACTTAGACTATGAACAAGACTAAACTAAACTTGACTAAGAAACTCGGAATGGCGCCATAATGTTGCTGTCGCCAACAAAGTGACAAATGCAAATGATACTTGGCCCTGAATGATGGTTAGGGCCTCGTGTTTATAGTGTGTCTGTTTGGCTGCAGGTGAAAGTGCAATTCGTGCAATGGAAGTCTGTGTAGTGTGAAAGTCAGTAGAATGGCAAGGTGAACTCTGGTGGTGAGCAGACGGAAGACCACAGACAAGATTCGTGACAGACATTAAGTGTATGCTGGTTAACCAAATGCATACAAAACACCAGCTACCCAGGATTTTTAAAAAGCCATGTAAAAATATTTACTCCAACCAGAAAAATGGCCCAAGGGAGAAGCTGGTTCTCCAGGAACCACCATGCTGGCTTGCTGGCTTCCCTGAACTATACAGTGTGAAAGCCCTTGTAGTGGTGGGGACACTAAACTGTAAAAAAGCACCGTTCTTCGGATGACACGTTAAACCAAGGTCCTGACTTTCTGTGGTCCGTCCTGTGGCACTTCTCGTGAAGAGTAGGGGTATAACCTCAGTGTCTTGGCCAAATTCCCTCCATTGGCCCTCATCAGTCTTTGCCTTCTAATAATCCCCATTCACTGAATTTGCTCTATGACTCTCTCTCCTCCCCACCTGATGAGTGGATGCTACAAACTAGTGGTGGGGGAGGAAAGACCCCTGATATGATTGTAAAGCGCTTTGGGTGTACACAGTAAAGCAACACTTAGTTTCAGAATGTGTCAGAAAAACAATGCATAATGCATTCTCAACATTGACACAAGGGGCACTATAGCATACATTAGCAGAAACTGTCTTCTACAATCAGTTACTCTGTTGTCATGGTGGAGCAGCATTTTGGAGAGAATCTTGCTAAGAAAGTTAAATTACTTCTGAATAATAACAGTACACCCCCCTTGAGTACTAAGGTTTGTTACCATCAAGTAAGTCCATGAATCACACACTTTAGTGTGCATTTTTCTAGAGTAGGTTTTCTGGCTTGTCAACAAATTATAAACCGGATAACACAGGGGTGTCCAAACTCGGTCCTGGAGGGCCACTGTCCTGCAACGTTTAGCCTCAACATGCCTCAACACACCAGCCTGAAAGTTTCTAGTATGCCTAGTAAGACATTGATTAGCTGGTGCAGGTATTTTCAGTTGGGGTTGGAGCCGAACTCTGCAGGACAGTGGTCCTCCAGGAGCAGAATTGGACACCCCTGGGATAACACAATTCTGACTAATTGTCACTGGACAACTACTTCAGGTTAGGAATCTAGTGGTGGTAGGCCAAGGTTTGTGTCTTTCAGAGTCTGAGTCTACCTTAGATACAAAAGCTGTTACCGGGGCAGTACCCTTTCAAAAGGTACACCAGGGTGAATATTAGTAACTTAATGGTATGTAATAGTGGTTTTTGCCAGTATAGAGTATTTATAGGAACTCCGTTATATACATTAGTGAAGTAAGCCGTCCAACAGCGAAGTCATTTAAGCATGCCATTCAACTGTGTCAGCAGCTGGAAGATGGAGGACAGAGACGTGCCTGGACTTTGGCATCAGGCCATCTACCACTGTTTTCCATGTTCATGGAGTTAGTTTGTAGTGCCGGTGTTCAGTATGACATGTGTTTGGCCAATCAGTCAACATTTACATCACTGGTAGTTCCTATTATGCTGGGTTCTGAAGTAGGTGCTAATTTAGTCTCTCCAAAAGCTGTTCCTATAATCAAAATTGTTCCCAGTTTCTGTAGTGCAAATAGCCAAAAAGAAGCTACTTCCACCAGTGGTTATAGGAACTATGTAAATGATCCTTTGGTGCGACCCTTTGAAAGGGTACCACCCTAGTGACGGCTTTTGTACCTTATTTTTGGGAGTGTAACCATTGCATGTGGATACAATCCAATGGCACCAAATCCATAGATATTCTGATCGTGTGACCTTTTCTCATCGCCCTTAATGTCAAAAGTTGTGTATACTCAAGAGGACCACATGGTTCCCAAACTCATCCGAGAGGATTTTCTCTAGGAGGTCGCTGCAATATGATCTCAAGGCCAGTACATCAGCTGCAGACACAGCCCCATCCTCAAGTCCATCTCTGAGATGTCAAAGATATGACAACACAGCTCTCCTTTATTCCCTGCAAAGCAACTGTCTCAAATGTCTTTCTTAATATACTCCCGCTCCGAGAGACAGACTGGACTAACTGGTTAACCGATGACAAATTGATTGACCAATTTAGTACACTTAAATAGACTCTTAATGCCTCAATGACATACTTAGAAAGCTGTGAAGACAACAGTCAGGTTACATAAGGCTATTTGAGGAAAGACTATTCTAAGTAGCCCTGGAAGAAGATTGAAGACATGTTTAGCAGAAAACACATGGGAGACTAGATCAAAAGGCTTTCTTGTGTGAAGGTTTGGTAAAAGAGCAACTTAAGAACTCTTAAAAATCAAGACTAATCAGGTCTCTGAGGAAATATATGCATATTCCAGATGTTCCAGAGGTTTAGCCATTTAAGATCATTACACAAGATGTATAAGATGAACTAGAAGGTCTTTGTGAATAGACAGCACTGTCTTTCAGATTAAAAAGTACTGCAAATCAGATTTATATGAGACAGTATTGTAAATCAGTTAAGGAGGACTGTAAGAAGGTGTTGACAGGTGGAGTAAGACTTAAGGATCAGTTTCCAATTTATGCTTGTGTCGGTGTTCACTTTCCAATGGCCACTTCAGCAGTCAGTATATCAAACCTGACCTCACGCTTTAGGTGACCAATCAAAATAGTTTCTTTGCATTTTAGCATGTTGTTTCCAAAATAAAAGACTACTGATGAGTCCAAAAACAAACTTAAGTCAGAATCACCAGCAATAATCAGACAATATTGTGAGGACCATCTGAAGATATTTTCACAAATCATAAACAACATTTAACAAATCAACTTGGTCTAAATGCCTATAAAACTAGTGCACTAAAGGATCTATACATTACATTTATGCTCTCATCAGGTGCCTTCTTACTATAGCAAGTTATGGTAGAAGAATCAAACCCCTGTGACAACCTTCTCCATCACCTACATCATCAATCCCACAAACTACATTTTACAACTTCCAACAAAAATTTCCAAAAACGAAAGTTTGCAAGACAATGAAACAAGGGAACTGCTCTCACCTTTCTAGAAGAACAGAGGAGCGTCTTCTAGGAACAGACGGCTGTCAAAATGAGACACAGGCAACGGTTGTGTTAAGTAGGTATATATTGCATTCTCTGATCTCTCTGTAAATCCATGGTTTCTCTTTATGGAAGTGGATTATCCACCACACCAATGAGCTGACAAGGTCATGAAATACGGCACTATCCCTCCTTCACTGCGCCTTCAGTATAAATAACCTGTCCTTCAAGATAGCTATTCTTTTATTCTGAGAATGACTATCTCACAAAGGCCTTTTTGCTTTACAAGGATCTATCTATCTATCTATCTATCTATCTATCTATCTATCTATCTGTCTATCTGTCTGTCCACTATCTATCTGTCTATCCACTATCTATCTATCTATCTATCTCTCTTCATCTATCTATCTCTCTATCTGCGATCTATCTATCTACCTATCTGTCTACCTCTCCATCTGCTATATATCTACCTCTCCATCTGCTATCTATCTATCTATCATCTATCTATCATCTGCTAACTAGCTACCTCTCCATCTGCTATCTATCTATCTACCTATCTATCTACCCCTCCATCTGCTATCTATCTCTCTATCTATCTATCTACCTCTCAATCTGCTATCTATCTATCCATCCGCCCACTATCTATCTATCTATCTATCTATCTATCTACCTTTCCATCTGCTATCTATCTATCCATCCGCCCACTATCTATCTATCTATCTATCTATCTATCTATCTATCTATCTCTCTTCATCTATCTATCTCTCTATCTGCGATCTATCTATCTACCTATCTGTCTACCTCTCCATCTGCTATATATCTACCTCTCCATCTGCTATCTATCTATCTATCATCTATCTATCCATCTGCTAACTAGCTACCTCTCCATCTGCTATCTATCTATCTACCTATCTATCTACCCCTCCATCTGCTATCTATCTCTCTATCTATCTATCTACCTCTCAATCTGCTATCTATCTATCCATCCGCCCACTATCTATCTATCTATCTATCTATCTATCTATCTACCTTTCCATCTGCTATCTATCTATCCATCCGCCCACTATCTATCTATCTATCTATCTATCTATCTATCTATCTACCTCTCCATCTGCTATCTATGTCTATCTATCTATCTATCTATCCATCTGCTAACTATCTACCTCTCCATCTGCTATCTGTCTACCTATCTGTCTACCTCTCCATCTGCTATCTATCTATCTATCTACCTATCTCTCCATCTGCTATCTATGTCTATCTATCTGTCTATCTATCTATCTATCTATCTATCCATCTATCTATCCATCTGGCCACTATCTATCTACCTGTCCATCTGCTATCTATCTATCTATCTATCTATAGCTGCAATACAAATGCGTCAGTCATTGCCTTTGATAACGCAATTGTAATGTAAACAGCGATATGGACGATGATCACATATTTCAGTTTTTTTTTTTTTAATCTGATATTTACTTCATTTACTAACAGAAAATAAGGACTCAACTCTTGGCGCAAAAAATAAAATAAACATCTGCCCACTATCTATCTATCTATCTATCTATTTATCCATCTATCTATTTATCCGCCCACTCTCTATATATCTATCTACCTCTCCATCTGCTATCTATCTATCTGCTATTTATCCATCTATCTATCTATCTATCCATCCACCCACTATCTATCTATCTATCTATCTATCCATCCACCCACTATCTATCTATCTATAGCTGCTTTTTCAGCTATAGATCGGGCCGAACCGTTCTCTTTGCTTAACCGCTCCATTCCGTGTCGAATCGGGCCAGTCAGCACGGATACAGTTTCATTTTCCACTGTGGTGCTGATAACGGAACTCTTTGGAATGTAAATACAAATGCGTCAGTCGTTGCCTTTGGTAACGTAATTGTAATGTAAACAGCGATATGGACGATGATCACGTATTTCAGTTTTTTTTTTTTTTATCTGATATTTACTTTACATTAAATAACAGAAAGAAAGGACTCAACTCTTGGCGCAAAAAATAAAATAAACAGAAGACGACGACAGGTATAACGTTACAAACTAATGCTGAGGGGATATGCATGCCAATGGCGATGGAAACAGAAGGTAAAATTCCTTTCTAAAAATACCAGATTTATTGACAGTATTAATGCATGAGCTATGAACGCAGCGTAGCTGTTTACCTGGCTGTTTGATCAAATAGCGCGCTTCCGCTTAGCACACACGCTCTATCAGCAAGGTTTAGCACGGTTGTCTTTCCGGGCCGAGTGCCATGCTGTACCAGGTTCAGGTAGGAACACAACTGGAACCGTACCTGACCGTTCTAAGAACTGTTCGGCCCGATAGTGGAAAAGCTGCTTATCTATCTATCCATCCACCCACCCATCCATTCATTTATCTATTGATTGTGTAAATTGTACCTTCATGGTTGTGTGTTCAGCATCCTCCAGTTTCCGTTTAGTTTCTCGCAGGTGCCAGGAAGGCGTCATTGTTACCTGCTGTATGTAATCATAATAAAGTGTGTTATCAGCTTTTTCAGTCATAAACCAAATGAATAATAAAAACTGTCAAAAAAAATACTTACTTGTTCCACAGATCGTCGAGGAAATTATGTACAATAAAAAGCTGGTTACAAAGTGGTTTATGCGGCAAAATGAACACAAGACTTCATTTTTGCTTAACTGTTTTATTGATAGTGTAAGACTTTGAGACATGGGCTGAGAATACACATTTCATTACCAATGTTGAAAAGAAAACTAAATAATATTTGCTTTTGATAGCTTTTTTATAATATCAAATGTAAATGAGTGTGTGTTAAGTCCGCAAACAGTTTATCGCAACACTAATTGACATTTTTAGGCCAATTCAAACTGAGCAGCATATTGAACAAAAAACAAAAAATTTAAGCCTCGGCTTCAAACATTTTCTTCCTGCCGTCCATGCCAGCCTTGTCTTCAACATTCTTACGCCAGTCACCAACATCACGCAGTTCTTTATCCTTTGAAGAGTAAATGAAAAACATTTGGTCAGTCAGCCAAAAGATCAAAGGTCTAAGATCAACATCTTTCAGAATTTCAAAGGTTCTTTTGGTCAAAGAAGTACGGGAACCTCATGAGAACAATGCAGTTTATCGCTCACCTCCTCTTTGACCTCCTTCTTTACTTGTTTGAGGTTGGCTCTCAGATCCAGAGACACTTTGTGTTTGGAGCCCAGCAGAGCCTGAAGCATAGCGTCGGCCGACATGCGCACCTTCCTCAGAGTTGGCTTCTTGAACTTGCCCTTCAGGTCAATAACTTTGATATTCAGGTCTTCAATCTAGAGTCAGTCAGTGAGGGACATCAGTATAGAAACTACAAAACAAAACAAACTGTATTGGAATAAATTTAGATGACATCTTACCTCCTTCGCACTCTTGTTGACTTTCATTTCCATGTCGTATCTTTCCTCATCAATGACATCAATTTTGTGGTGAAGCTCCCTGCACAGTTCCTATAAACAATAGAGATATCCATCTACAATGTTTTCGAGGGTGTCATGCAAATATTTACTTTTTTGAAGGGTGAATTCATTGTCTATTACCTGTAATGACTGGATGCCTGAAGGTAGAGACAGAGGCGGGCAGGTCTCTGCCATGTATCTCTGCCTTTCAACTTCTCTGTCCTTCACTTCCTGTTCTAGAATACCTTTAGCGATGGAAAGCATCAAGCTCTGCAACACAGAGAAGCTGGGTGTTACTGTTACTCATTAATGGACACTGAAAAAGTAGGTTTAATTTTGAGTCATACAGTACCTTCAGATGATGCTTGCGACTCGACGACATCTTTTTCCTGAGGTGTTTGGAAATCATAAAAATAGACATTTTTATATCCAATATACACAAATGTACAAAATATACAATTACAATATTTGAGGAAGACGATGATAATCTAAAAAGAGGAAATCAAAATATATACTTACTCCGACATGTTGGCTGAATTTTGTTTTTGCCCCTGTGAAATAAAATACACAATTTACAATTAACAATAGTTTGTGAAGACATTTACCTAATTCTCAAGTAAATGTCTTCATAAACTACTTTTTGTGTATTTTTAACATTGTTTCATAGAGAATGCCTGCAAAATGACAAGTAACCAAACTAACTACCAATCATCACTATGTTTAAATAAGGCCGTAATGGAATCTTCTGGTCTAAAGTGAATCATATGCTATTTTTGAGCAGAAATTCTCAAGAGATGCACTGTGCTAAGCCCATTTCTGGGTGATAATCAAAATCATGATCCCATCTATTCCTTTCCTCCCAATCATCTGAAACTGATCTAACATAATGACTCAGATCATGACATCAGTTTTTTTTTTTTTTAGTTTTTTTTTTATGCAAACCTCTTTCTTGTAGGTTTAATTTCCATGTATTTAAAGGCCAAGCCTAATTTTACTATATGTGACCACAAAACCAGTGTTAAGTAGCACAGGTATATTTGTAGAAATAGCCAAAAATACATTGTATGGGTCAAAATTATCCATTTTTCTTTTATGACAAAAATCATTAGGATATTAAGTAATGATCATGTCCCATGAAGATATTTTGTAAATTTCCTACCGTAAATATACTTAATTTTTGATTAGTAATATGCATTGCCAAGACCTTCATTTGGACAACCTTAAAGGCGATTTTCTCAAAATGTATATATATATATATATATATATATATATATATATAATTTTTTTTTTTTTTTGCACTCTCAGATTCCAGATTTTCAAATAGTTGCATCTCAGCCAAGATTTCTTTTTTTCAGATGTAAAACTCAATTTTGAAAAATTTACCTTTACCTTTACCTTTCTATTTGTGGTCCTGGGGCACAAATGACTAAATTATTAAAATTTACAGCAAGGCAAAGCTCATCCAATGAAATTTAAATATTCAATAAATGTGATAAATAAGGTTTAAATTATTTTTTAATTATTTACATTTTTACTAATTTTTAATTAATGTGAATTTTTCAAATTCTGACTTCAAAACTCAACTTAAAATAGCTCAAAATAAACAATTCCCAACTCTCTAATCTACTTTCTATCTCGGGATCACTTTCAGAATGCAAAATGCAATGCCAGGTATAAGGTTTGACAATGACTGTCATTGTGATAATGTGAGTAAACATGTAGTAAAGGCCTTTATATCTGAACTATGCTAACACCACAAATTTAAGCCATAGCATCATTGTCTAAATCGTTAAAGAGATCCCTGTGCGTCATTTTAGACCCACCAGCTGAAGTACGATATTTATTCGAAGATTAAATCTTGACAGCAAGATAAACACTGGCGTATCACCTTTCAATCCCAAAAGCCGAATTGGATAGCGTCTCCAAAACTCAAATCAACACACTGCATTTTAGCTACCAAGTGTGCATCCCAAAATAGCACAGTGATTTTTCAATAGCAGTTTTCTGTATTCCCAGTTAATGTCATATGACAAATATAACGAAATAAAGCAGGGTAATTGATTTCCCCAACAAATCAATCCAAATCTGAACAAACATTTAGCAAAATTCTGAAATATTCTATCACACACAAATCAGCTTATCTCAGATTATACTTATGCTTATGTAAATTATGTTTATGCTCATATACAAAGAAGAAAATGACCAGTTAGCAGCAAAACACTTTTCACATGCATCACAAATAGCAAAATTCAGTTAAAAACTAACTGAAATTTCACAAAAAACAATCATCTGTCAACAATAACAGCTGGAAAGATGCATAGATGCTGTTTTTTACAGAACAGAAGACATGCACAATAGAATAAGCAAAGGAAAAACTGAGAAAGCTGCATCTTACCTATGAGTTGAGGCAGACACAGCCAGAAGAATGGAGGGAGAATATGGTCTCTGTGGGGAGCGGGTATCTTAAGTATATATTGTATTCCCTCATGACCAAGGAAATCCCATCTCTCTGTTTATGGTAGTAGATGCATTCAGAGAACCAATAGGCTCTCAAACACCTGAAACACAATATCAAATCCCTCATCTCCTCCCCGGACCCCTTGTATATAAATAACCCCTCTTTAGATTGTGTATATTTTTAATCAAAGTGAAGCCACACATGAGATAGAGATAATGAATATCAAGATACCAGCAAGAGCGCTGCATTAGTGCATTACAAAATTACTATTCACATTCCAAGTCCAAATTTGAATTTTTTTACATTCCAAATTCAAATTCAAATTTGAACATTCACATTCCATACTCAAATTCCAACTTGAAGGTACAGTGCAGATAAGTTGTGTCATGGGATGGGAATGATAAGGAATGTATATCCTGGTTCATTTAACAATTCTTTTAGTGCATCTAAAGAATAAATACTTGGAAAAAAAGCAAGATTGACTGCTATTCTAAGACCCCATGAGAAAGTTCCAGAGGGAACACATGAAAACACAGCCAACTGACTTACAAACTGATGTCATTCATTTATAAGAATTAGTTCAGCTTACTGTTTAAAAACTCTAGTGCCACTTTTACATCTATAATTAAAGTCTAAATTTTACAAAACCTAAAATAAAGCAGCAACTTTACCTTCCATTTCCAGCTTGACTAATTAATTGGAAGGGATATCAACTGTGATTTGATCTTGAGTTTTTTTTGTTAAAACAAAGCAAAGCCAGGCAAGTCTAAAGAGACTGGAAGCACTATTGCTTATTCAGTAGATGAGCGTGTGAATACTTATGGAACAGCATATTTCCAACTGTTCTATTTATGTTTCCAACTGGACGGCTGGTGTGGTGCTGATGGCTACCTGGGACTCTCTCACCCGTGGCATTCAAATATAGTGGTGTAATTGGTACAGCTGTCAAACAGAGAGTAGGATGTGTGTCTGAAAATATGGCAAATAGGGACCATAATGATTTCCAGTAAATTTTTTGAATTCCTATGTGGGAATGTTGGGGGAAAAGAATCTGTGAAATTCGTAACCTATCAACTGAAAAGCTTAATAACACTAACACCACTACTAGTACCTGAAACAATACGATTCATTTATCATAATTTAATCCTAATTTAGTATAAATCCTAATCCTAATTTTGCATAAACTTAATCCTAATTTAATCACTGTTAATACCTGCTATAAACCTCATTCTGTCAAGTTAAGATTTTCTCATCATGCTCATGCAAATGCATAAATGAAACGCACATCACATTTTTTGTATTCCATCTCAAGCATCTTCCCTGATACAGTTGCCTCCTTGGTAAACAAGTACACAGTTTATAAGGAAAAAACTGGTGTGGATTTAAAGGGCTAGTTCACCCAAAAATGAAAATTCTGTCATTAATTACTCAACCTCATGTTGTTCCAAACCCTTAAGACCTTCATTCATCTTTAGAACACAAATGAAGATATTTTTGATGAAATCCAAGAGCTTTCTGAACCTGCATAGACAGCAACGCAACTGACACATTCAAGGCCCAGAAAGGTAGTAAAGACATTATTAAAATAGTCCATGTGGATCAAACCGTAATTTCACGAAGCTATGAGAACACTTTTTGTGTGCAAAGAAAATAAAAATAATGACTTTATTTAATAATTTCTTCTCCTCCGTGTCAGTCTTCGACGCTATGGTTGTTATTTTTGTTTTCTTTGCGCACAAACAGTATTTCGTAGCTTCATAAAATTACGGTTGAATCACTGATGTCACATGGACTATTTTAACAATGTCTTTACTACCTTTCTGGGACTTGAACATAATAGTTGTGTTGCTTTCTATGCAGGGTCAGAAAGCTCTCGAATTTCATCAAAAATATCTTAACTTGTCTTCCAAAGATGAACGAAGATCTTATGGTCTGGAATGACTTGAGGGTGAGTAATTAATGACAGAATTTTCATTTTTGGGTGAACTAACCATGTAATTTAAAATGGTTTATGATGATTTAATTCTGTTTAAAATCATCATAATTAATAATGTAGTATATATTTGTAGCATATTGGTAATATATTGATGCATTTTCAAAATTTGTTAAAGGACAAGGGTAGATCAATCAAGACATTTGCAGAGTATTAAAAATTATTTTCTAAATGTATCTTAAAAGGTTTCCAGGACCGTTTTAATGTCATTCTTATATAACAAACAGACAAAAGGTGAATATGTTGCATATTATCTACCCCAGGTTGATGAGCTTTAGCTTTTTTTTTTAGTTAAAATAAGGAAAAAAAAAAAAAACGTGGGTAACAAGCCACCTAACCAACAGCAGTGCTCCCTACCACTAGGGGCAGATATTTGTGAAATTTGGTACTAGTATCCACTAGGGGTGTAATGATACATGTATTCGTACCGAACCGTCACGGTACGGACATCTCGGTTAGGTGCATGGAGCCTTACAACGAATACAGGCAATTCACCCTCAATCCAGAAGGGGGCGCCCGCAGTAATGCAACGCTGTTCGATAACTGCCAGCAGAAGAACAGCGAATGCCAGGAGTTGCGCATTTGAAAACAAAGCCCACTAGACAGTGACCGTGTGCTGATTCTGAACGCGTCTCTCACTGACAAAGGAGTATAACGTTACTTTAAAGGCTTGCCTATTCAACTGTTTGCGAAACGGAGCTTTGTGGTCGTGTATCCTACCTATTTCATTCGGTACAAATCCAAATATTCCATAATATTTCCATATTTGCGATGTATCCAAATGCTAAACTATTATTTAGTATGTAAATGTACTTCAGTTGCGTTCCAACGTTGAAACAATGAGGCGGGCGCGTTTGTTTCACTGTATTTCATTTTGATAAAGTACTAACTGCGCTGTCAAGTTAGCAATGCTGGAAACCTGGAACTGATATGTTTTGTGTGTGTGTGCACCGGCTAAATCAAATATATTTCAAGTATGTTTTCCTTGTTTGTATATATGTACTGCAGATTATATATATAACGTTATCATTTTTTATATAATATTTAGTATTTTAACATCTAAGTGGGAAAAAATTGTAATTTGTACTACTGTCTGTTCAAAATAAATGAAAAGAAACTTAGCATAGCAAGCATAGTAGATTTGCTGTTGTTTTTTTTCCCTGTTGTACCGAAATCGTATCGAACTGTGACCCCCGAACCGAGGTACGTACTGAACCGTGACATCTGTGTACCATTACACCCCTAGTATCCACATTATAAGTTTAGTGTGTAAAACAAAACTGTAGCCTCTTGATCAAATCTGGAAATACTCAAAATACACGTTGCAGAATCTGCAAAATGTTATTTTACCAAAATAGGGTTCATACAAAATGCATGTTACTCTTTATTCAGTACTGACCTGAATAAGATATTTGACATAAAAGATGTTTACATATAGTCCACAAGAGAAAATGATAGTTGAATTTATAACCTGTTCAAAAGTTTACATACACTTCTTAATACTGTGTTGTTAACTGAATGATCAATAGCTGTGTGTTTTTGTTTAGTGATAGTTGTTCATGAGTCTCTTGTTTGTCCTGAACAGTTAAACTGCCTGTTGTTCTTCAAAAAAATCCTTTAGGTCCCACAAATTCTTTGGTTTTTCAGCATGTTTTGCGTATTTGAACACTTTTCAGCAGTGACTGCATTATTTTGAGATCCATCTTTTCACACTGAGGACAACTGAGGAACTCATATGCAACTATTACAGAAGGTTCAAACATTCACTAATGCTTCAGAAGAAAACACGGTGCATTAAGAGCCAGAGGGTGAAAACTTTTGAACAGAAAGAAGATGTGTACATTTTTCTTATTTTGCCTAAATATATTTTTTCTATTTAGTACTGTCCTTCAGAAGCTACAAAAGATACACGTTTCCTAGAAGAATCTACCGATCTTCAGATTCAAAAAGTTTTCACCCCCCGGCTCTCTAGTTGCATACGAGTCCCTCATTTGTCCTTGTGTGAAAATATTTTTCTGAAGAACAGCAGGTAGTTTAACTGTTCAGGACAAACAAGGGACTCATGAACAACTATCACTAAACAAACAAAAAAAAAAAAAATCACAGCTGTGGTTCATTCAGGTAACAACACAGTATTAACAATCAAGTGTATGTAAACTTTTGAACAGGGTAATTTTTATAAATACGTAAGCATCTTTCATGTGAAATATCTTATTCAGGTCAGTATTAAATAAAATATAACATGCACTTTGTATGATTCCTCTTATTTTAGTAAAATAATCACCATTCTGCAGATTCTGCAACATGTAAGTAAAATTTTGACCTCAACTGTACATCTTTTCCAGGATTCACAACACATTTTCTATTCAAACAAAACACACATTACAAGGAAGTCAGTGCATCAGATTCTCTTTAATATCAACATGTACAAATGCATTTTCTTCCAAAACGTGATACAGAAAATACATTGCCTCACATTATTCTGGTTTTTAACGCATTGAGAATGTCTTCTAGGCCAATAAAGTTAACCTGAGAGTTCATGTTGTTAGACCTTTACAGGGCGAGATCAACCATCCAAAAATATAGATTTAAATAGGCTAATGAAGAAGAATAAAGCAACGGTAAATGTTCTATTTGAATCTAAATACAGCTTTGCTAATGTTAGAAGAAGCTAACCGCAGGCCCGTAGAAGAAGGGTAATGATCACACTGATTGACGTCACCACCACACTGACTGAAGTACAGGCACTGTTCACTGTGAGCACTGCTATGAAACCTTTACAACAGCGTATTCAGATGAAACTGATCTCTGCCATACATCACAAAAATTACACCAACATGGAGCATTTCCTGAACATGTCAAAGCGTAAAGACGACGTTTTGTCTATACCTGATGAGTGCATACAGTGTGCGCGTGTGAATGTCACAATAATCACACTGGACGAGTTCAAACAAAAGGCACCAAAACTCAGGGAGGGTCTTTCTTCACCAAACTGCGCACTAAATATTAAAATAGAATAATCACTGCTGACAAGCAGAAGCCATGTCAAATATATTTTCCCTTAAGCACATGTACATCACCAAGACCCATTATGTTATATTTGTGTGCAGACGTCATACAAATTTAAAACCGCGAATGTTGCAAAAAAACATTTCAGTTTACGCTAGAAACAAATAACGTGAAACTAGATTGCTCACGTTATAATCAACACTGCTAACATAGTTAGATTTATGGATTATAATGAGAGCGAACTAGTTTTGTCGTAAGGCTGTCAAACGATTAATTGCGATTAATCGCATCTAAAATAAAAGTTTGTGTTTACATACTATATGTGTACTGTGTATATTTATTATGCATACATAAATACACACACATAATAAATGTACACAGTAGGTAAGTACGTAAACATATACTGTGATTAATCGTTTGACAGCCCTAGTTGTATTGGTTGCTTTCAGTACAAACTGAGTGTACATCCAACACAGAGTATGTCTACAACATATTGCAAACTAGGAAACGCTCTTAAAATGAAAAAGCATGCATTCGAGACGTCTCGGTGACATACGTGTGCCATTAGGGCTGTTACATTTTTCTAAATGGTTAAATAAAATACAGTTGAAACCATGAACAACAATCATTATAGATAAGCATAAACATTAT
Organism: Cirrhinus mrigala; assembly: GCA_036247105.1. Classification (NCBI taxonomy): domain Eukaryota; kingdom Metazoa; phylum Chordata; class Actinopteri; order Cypriniformes; family Cyprinidae; genus Cirrhinus; species Cirrhinus mrigala. The sequence continues at coordinate 6,040,747 of CM070031.1, forward strand.
CGTAATAAAAATATTTTGATCTATATCCACTGCGCAACATTGAATCAAACTAAGCCACGTTTCAGCAAAACTTGTGCATTTCCTTGTGGTTAGTGCAATATCAAGCCTTTGAGCATTGCTCCACAACTCTGTTTACCTCATTTTCCGAATACCAACACTCCATAAAAAGTATAAAGTGGGCCAGTTTCAATGCTTTACACGATCACAAAATTCACATTGTTTCCAAGCACTGAATTATTTGATCAAACATGTTGAGTATTACACATTTAATAAAAGACACTTAGTAAATGAAATGACTCCTCATAGAGGACTACTCTTACTGTGTATCTTTCAACCCTGGTTAAACACAGAAATATCAACCAACTGTCAAATGAATAAGGAGGCCAACAAGGGTTGTGCTTCGTACTGCCAGATTCAATGACTAATCATGTTTAGTCCTTAACAGAGTGTATGAGATGTTTAGTTGATAGTACTCCAGTAGTGGTGTTTGCAGCCATATGTGACATTGTTTCGTCTCCTGAGAACTTCTTCCTCAGCATAAACCTCCACAGCATGGCTATGTACCCACTTGATGAAGAAGAATAAACAGGAGATATATTCCCAGACAGATCATAATGTTTAGCAGCTGCACAAAGCATGTTTGTTCTTGTTTCGTTTAGCCAGAAGCAAAACGAATGACTCAAATTCTTTGTTTTGCTAAAATGGCCACTGAACAACAACTCAGGAAATTTTCACAGTTAGTACTCACACCATGACATCCAGCTCAGTTAAAACACACACAAAAAAGCTGCCTTTCACTGTTAACCGAGAATATAATGTACAAAATAAAAGCACTAACTACAAAACGCTGAGGTTCCCCAAGGTTCGCTATCAGGTCCAAGCAACTTTTCGAGAGATGGCCTGTTTAAAGCACTCTGGGTCCGTGTTCCCACCCGGTCTCAGAGCTCTTTCGAGACTTACCAGAACGTTCTGATGGGACTCACGAATATTGACGGGGTGTTTGGCTCGGAGCAGCTCGTAGGCGGCAATAAGCCTCATGTTTTGTTTGACCATGAGGTACTGGATAATACAAGTAGGGGCGAGGGAAAAACCATCACGACAATGCACCAGCACTCGCTTCCGCTTCTCCGTGGAGGCATCGATGCACTCATTGATGTCTTCGAAGCAGCGGTGCTTGAGCGCCAGCCCTTCTTGGACGGTATCCGGAAGGTCACTTATGTCCACTTTGAGTCGAGACCAGCTATGCTTGACGGCTCTTGAACAAGTGCAAGGAATGACTCTCAAACAAGTCTCCCCGGGCAGGCTGCTCATGTCGATGATGCTGTCTATGTTATTGCGGCACAATGTACGCCCGCTATACGCCGCGTTCAGGTTGCCCACGTAAATGTAGTCCGTAACCTTGGATATGACCGGTTCTGAGTACTGGAAGTGCTCAGGGACGCTCTGCTTGGGTTCTGGAGTCTCCGGGCCCGTTTTGGCACTGCCAGGTCCGGCTCTGCGACTGTAGTTGCGCATTTTCTTGGATCCGGAGCGGGAAGGTGGATTGGAGTCGGACTCGGAGCTGCTGTTCCAAGGTGGGGAGAAAAGTGAAAAGCGACTAGAGGACTTGCTCTTGGTGAGGTGCTCCACCGGACTGGAAAGGCCAGAGCTGGAGGTGGTGGTGGAGCCAGAGGCGCAAAAGAGAGATGCTCGTTCCAGGGAACCTGTGCTGCTGGCTGCTCCAGCACTATGGGCCTGTTCCATCTGATGGAAAAAGCCACAAATTACAACATGGGTCTTGAAATGGACCTCCAACAAGTGACTTGAAAGTACTTCCACCTACCTGAGCTTTGAGGTTGTTTTTCCATTCCTGGGTCTCCAGTGCTTTGAAGCGTCCATTGCTGTCAGAGGACACTGAGAGACACAGGGGACGATGCGTCCTGGGGGGTAACTGGGGCGTCAGGGCCATTGCAAGCGGCCGGGAGTCAGGCTGCTCGTTCCTACTCATCAGATCTGGACAGGAGCCTTAAAAATCAAATCAGATGGACTGTGGTCAATGATCAGATCTTTTAGATTTTTCAAATTTTGTCAACCACACCACAAAGTTCAAATACTCTGGTAGCAAAAGAATGTGCTTTAATGCAAAATTCAACCAATCTGACAATACAGAGTTTACTTGATGTAATAACCTTTCGGGTATTCAAGATCAATGTGAAGGGGTCCATAGGGCCCAAACTCAATCCTGGACAGGGTTCCCACACCTTTCAAGGACTTTCCAGGTCAAATACCCTCAAATTCAAGGACTTAATGTGGGGACACATTTCAAGTGACAGCAAGGTTACATCGTGTTACCTTGTAAGATACATTTTTGATACAGTTTTCATGCAAAAAAGCATATACAACCAGTGGGGGTAACGCATTACAAGTAACGTGAGTTACGTAATATTATTACTTTTTCCAAGTAACTAGTAAAGTAACGCATTACTTTTTAATTGACAACTAAATATCTAAGTTACTTTTTTTCAAATAAGTAACGCCAGTTACTTTTCCCCCCATTTGTTGATTAAAAGCTCTCCTTTCCCCATGTTGAGAGAAATCGGGAGCAAGATGTTAGTTCTAGAATAAATGTGAACATCCATTAATTCATCTCACTCACAAAAAACAGATTCAGTATTCCTCAAAATAAATAAAAACAGTCAAATTCAACTCAGAATATGACACAAACCTGCAATAATTAAATATGTTAAATAATACAAATATCCTTTAAGCATTTAATCCCATTTTATTAACCGATGTCTTTGCTGCCGACCTTCGATGATCCAATTCAACCATACTAATAAGCAAAAATTACTCAACATAATCTAACATCTGTTTTCCTTTTTTTTATTGCTGAAGAGTTTACATTTTTTTTTTCTTCTGCGGTCTACTGTATAGACATGAATTTACTTTTCTCAAAGCCTGAGGCTTTTGGTCTGAAAAGGCTTTTACATTTGCCAAAAACAGAACTTTTTATATTAAAACAAACAAGCAAACCCTGCCCAGATTTAAAAAGTAACTCAAAAAAAGTAAAGTAACACATTACTTTTCATAAAAAGTAACTAAGTAATGTAATTACTAAAGTAATGTAAAAAGCATTTTTTGCAGATTTACAACAGGCTCTTCACCTGGCCAAATGATGGTCCTTTGGATTTCTGGCAAGCCATTCTTTGTAATCTTTGCATTTTCTTGCAACTTGCATTTTCCAGGCATCACTTTTCAGCCTGTTTTTACAATGTTTCACTATGTGTCTGTGAAACGTCAAGGTATCATAGTAGTTATGTGCACATGTGAACGTCATGGCAACATTCAACGCAAAGTACCTCACACGCAAAACGTAACGTGTTAATGCGCATAACTAACGTAAATAAAGCAAGCTAATATGCATAGACCACGAAGTGTTGGCGAAATAACACATTAGCGGACTGGAGGAAATAATAAGGAATTTTTTCCAGAACACTTCTTGCACAAAATAAATTCTAGCACTTTCAAGGACCTGTATGTTTATTTTCAAAAACTTTTCAGGGCCTTGACATTTTTTTTCAAGGATTTCAAGGATCTGTGGGAACCGCTGGAGGGCCGGTGTCCTGCAGAGTTTAGCTCCAACCCCAATTAATCACACCTGAACCAGCTAATCAGGCTCTTACTAGGCATGCTAGAAACTTCCAGGCAGGTGTGTTGAGGCAAGTTGCAGCTAAACTCTGCAGGACACCCGCCCTCCAGGACCGAGTTTGGGTACACCTGCATTAAAATATGCATCTAAAGTTTGGTTCCGAGTAAACAAGATGGATGCAGATGATTGGATGGTTACAAGATCAATCAAAATTGATCATGCAAAGAAAGAAGGATTTTTTTAAAACCGCTTCATCAACGCCAGAGTCGCTAATTTAGATACCCATCTTAGAGTGATGGGTAATTATTTTGAAATCAAATAATTACAAATTAAATCAGTGTTTGTTTCCTATTATTTCTTCTCACTTAAGATTTACAAAGCCCACAAGGTGTAAGATGTTCTATTGACATGTTGATGATTGTGGGCATTATGAAATCTCCCAATGCAAAACAAGAGTCCCACTTCAGCTGTGTTCTTAAGTGCTCAACAGGCTGATAAGAAACTGCCCTCAAGTTTCTCCCTATAAGGCACCTGTCTGTCAGCAAGTGTGTATGTGTGTGTGTGTGTGTGTGATTCAATGAGGACGCTCATTAATGGAGCTGAGAGTTTGTTTGATCCAGGAAAACACGACTCAGGCATTAATACACCCACATATCTCACTTCAGACAGCCATTCCATCGTTTTATTGTTCCGCCGATTGACTACGTGCATGTTTGTTAACACGACACAGCGCTAAACAGCAATTCTGACCAAATCTGCCTGAGGATTCGTTCAGCTGCGACTACATTTGAAGTATCCGCACATTAGCTGGTGAAAATAAACAACATTCAGACTCATGCAATATTGTCAGTTACAATAATTACAGCTCCATTCAATGAGTTCTCGTTTTAAAGAAAGATTTGCTTTTACAAGCATGCACAATTTGTGTAACAGATTCTCATGCTATATGTGTTATTTTTTAAAAGATTTCTTTAACAGATTGTAATAAGACTTATTTCTGTCAATTTACAATTAATCATTTTGTCAGATCAGGTTAATCATTATAAAATTTTATTGTCATAAGGGTTAAATACCTTTGGACAACATACTAAAAAAAGATATTTAACAGAGACAAATGTTTGTTAGACAGTGACATACACAGTTTATGAATGTCATAACACAGAAAATATGTAATGATGTCCTGAGTAATCCAAAAAAAATATACATAAACACAAACTGTAGTGCTTACCAGTGGCACATGCTGAACGAGAAATTGGCTGGAGCTGCAAACGATTGCGAATCTTGAGAGAGTTGAGCAGATTTCTTGCAATCATGCCTAGATAAAACAAACCAAAAGGAAAAAAGATTAACTGAAATGGAATCAAACCACCAGCTGAAGAACAAAGATATCATGAAATCGAAGTTTTGTGGTTTATAGTTCATGTCTGCACTACAAACATTTATCCAATCAAATGGTCGACAACTGTTAGTGTTCGCCTATTAATTTTTATTTATTTATTTATTTACTTAATGTTGGCATCAATCACTGATTTACAAACAAAAAAAGTTAATTTAAGAGGTGTAAAGTTTGATGTTGAGGGGAGAAAAAACAATTCAGAAACTTAAAATGTTAACAGAAAATGCAAATATGCTGTACTGGGGTTCCACACCTTCTGACCAATACATTTTTTCCTAGTCATGCGAGATAACGTAGACAATACTCATGAAAAGCTTTTCTAGTTAATGATAAACTTAAATCTTATATTTAACTTTTCATAATCTTATAATAACATTTGTATGAATTATAGTTATCAATAATAATATATCGATAACAATAAAGTTATCAATTATATATTATAAAATGAAGATTGTATTAACTTTTCCAGTCCTCTTCCATTCCCTGTTATTTCCAGGTTTTTCATGGCCATGGAAAATTCTTATAACATCTCTAATAAATAAATTAATAATAATAGAAAATAAATGTAAGATGCTAAAAATGTTAATTCAATAACTGAGTAAAGATAAATAAATTTATAAATAAATAAACATAAATGTAATGTTTTTTAAAGAAGTCTGCATTTATTTGATCCAAAATACAGTGAGAACAGTAATATTGTGAAATATATTTACCATTTAAAATAACTGCTTTCTATTTGAATAGATTTAAAAATGTATTTATTAATGCGATCAAAGCTATGTTTTCAGCATCATTACTCCAGTCTTCAGTGTCACATGATCCTTCAGAAATCATTCTAATATGCTGATTTGCTGCACAAGAAACATTTTTATTTTGTATTATTATCATCTATATTTAAAACAGTACATTTTTTCAGGATTCTTTGATTACTAGAAAGATCCAAAGATCAGCATTTATCTGAAATAAAAAGCTTTTGTAATATTATACACTATAACATTCAAAAGCTTGGAGTCAGTGTAATTTTCTTTTTTTGGGGGGGAAAGAAATTATAGAAATTATGCTTTAAATTGATCAAAAGTGATGATAAAGACATTTATAATGTTACAAAAGATTTCTATTTCAGAAAAATGCTGTTCTTCTGAACTTTCTATTCATCAAAGAAACCTAAAAAAAAAAAAAGAAAAAGAAAAAAAGAAAACTACCCAGCTGTTTTCAACACAATAATAATAATAAATGTTTTAAAGCAGCAAATCAGAATATCAGAATGATTTCTGACAGATCATGTGACTGGAGCAATGACACTCAAAATTCAGCTTTGAAATCACAGGAATAAATGACATTTTTAAAACATATTCAAATAGCAAACAGTTATTTTAAATAGTAAACATATTTCAAAAATTGACTGTTTTTGATATACTTATGAGCACAAGTCTTTTTCCATTTAAATACTTCAGTTTGTTTATTTGCAAAGAGTTACATCCATTATGGTGTTTTGTAACACTTTATGTTGTTCAATTAATGTCTGGCATTAGTATTAGTATTTTGCATGTTACCTTGATAGTGTTTTGTGCTTGTGGAAAGGTTTATGAAAACAGCACTTCCGGTGAGCTGTAATTCATCATACGGCCCTGTTTTACTTTTTATTTTTATGGTGATTATCAATACATTGATAATTAGTTGCAGTTTTCAGCTGTTATATTTACATTACACAAATTATTTATATATTTGGTTGCTCCTGCAATGCCTAAAAATGTTGTCAATATATATACATTTTTACAAAGCTCTTGCTATTTTACAGTTACTTGTATATAAATGTGTGCATTTTAAAATAAATGTAACCAGATATATTAACATTTTTAGAAAGACAATTCTTATTTCCAAAAAGACAGGTTTGAAGCAAATCTCACCATTTTGTTTGGACTGCTCTTTTTTATCCAGCTGATGAGGTGCCATGATGTCTCTGCTCCATTTTTCCAACGTTTCCATCTTCCACCCCCTGTAAACAATCCGAATAACATTTTCAAAGGCATTTGTTTCTCTTCCTAAGTGATGTTTGCAGTGTGAGGCATGCATATGCTGGTCAGATGTGTGACTGCAGTGAAGGGGACAGACAGACACCCCCGCACTCAAGCATTCCAGGACTTCAGTCTGTTACACAAATATATGGCGTGATTTCACGATCAAATGCTGGTTCATGCTGCCGAGCGCAAGCATGATTATATAAACGCACAGTGAATGGCTCGGGGAAAATCAGCACTGCGTTAAATGAGCGTTTATGTCTCATCAGATGTGTTTGTACAGCTCCATCCGGATGGATTTGCGGTAGCGCTACATGCACGCGACTCAAAACACCAGAGAGCAACGAACAGAAGACACACATACAATACATTTATAACATTTGTGAGCGGAAAATATATTAAACATAAGATTGTTGAAACAAACCCCAGCCATTCATCTTTGCAGCGCTCAGCTGAATGAAGCTCACGTGGACAAATGACGTCACGGAAGCGACGAGCTGCGCTTCATGGGAAACGTAGTTGATATGTTTTGGCCAAAGCGGGTAGTTGATATGTTTTGGCCAAAGCGGGTAGTTGACAAAAATAACACCTGCTTGAAGAGAATTTAGCTACAATTATATTAGTGTATATTGGTAAGTGTATATTTAGTTGCTAATTTATATAAGTGATGCGCCGCTATTAGAGAATAATGTCAGAAAAGCTCATATATTTAGGTAAATGAACTGTCTGGAGAGTAACAATGAATAAACACGTTTTTGCAACCTTTAAATTAACAAACATAAGCCTGCAAAAGAAACTGTGACTGTGATTTCTAAGTTCAAATAGTCAATATTAGCTACTTTATTAGTATGAGCTCATAAAAGACTGTGAAAAAGTAATAATAGAGGGTTTGCACTTACATCACGGTTTGGTCAGTTATGCGCAGCCATTTTGGATTGCACGTGTATGTACTACTGAATACCTTGTTCTGCTAATTTATGTTGTCTGAACCACGGAAAAAAAACGTGTGGAAGCTGATAAAATAATATAGAGAAAGAATAGTAAGCAGGAAGGGCGCATTATTTTGACAAACTTAAGTTAATAGGTGGTAAAGATCAGTACGAGCAGTATTAATTAAGATATTAGGCTAATATTTCATGTACCTGACCGGAAATTAATAGAAGAAACATGAATGTTGTCAAGGTTCTTGCCCTGGAAATCCTGGTTCAGTTTGGCCAACCACAAATGCCTTTTATTACTCAAACAGTTTTTGTGCTCTTCTCCTTGATTTGTTATAACTTTTGACGGCCTATAGTACTCCAAATGTTTTTTTTCCTGTCCAACTGATTAGTACAGCGCAAAACATGACAATAACTGACCATTTTCAGCAGCAATAATCATCAAAATATCCGAGTTTCGTTCAGTTTAGTGGCATTGTTTACGTTCAGTGCCGCCAATATGGCGGATTGATGACGCATCGTAAAAACTCTCTATAAACACATTTTCGCAGCCTTTAAAAGAACAAATATAAGCCTGCAAAAGAGACTGTGACTGTGATTTATAAGTATAAATAGTTCAAATTAGCCCCTCAAGTAATTTGAGCTCATAAAAAAACTGTGAAAAAAGTATTAATCAGCCTAATAATAATTCCCTTACGAAAATTAAACATGGTTATGGTTTTATAGTAAAAGTGTAATAAACATTTTTTTTTGGCAGATTGATTATCTTTTGTATAACTAAAGTTTTATCACAAATACCATGGTTAAACTATGGTTAGTGTAGCAAAACCAAGGTTAATTTGTGGTTTAACTACAAAAAAAACATGTTTTTTAGTTTTTATTGTTGTAAAACCATGGTTAATTTTCATAAGAGTAATAATAAGATATATAAGACAGTAAATTTATATATTTTTGCATTTCTTAAATTTTACATTTTTACCTTTGACGTAACATGTGACAGTGTAAATTCGTATAAAAACGTTCATTTTTAGCCTCTCCAATTAATATGAGCTAAAAAATGCAAAAAAAAGTTTAAGAAAAAAATACAATGATGGTAGATTTATTATTTTTGCTCTATTATTATTATTAGTGTTTCTTGAATTTTATTTTTTTCAGCTTTTATAAAATAGTTATGCAGTGTGGCAGTGTTTCTCAATTTAAATGTAAAGTAAAAACATTCATTTTTAGCTGTGTTAGTAGTTAATATGAGCTCATGTTACAGTAGATGAGCTCAAAAAAAGTAAACTATATAATAGCAGTAGATTACTCTTGTATGATTTGTATGTGTGTGTGTGTTTTAAGTTTTTATGGTTAAAACATAGCCTAGGCATGTTTATTAACACGCTCCACTGTGACAACATGCCCCACTATTAGGCAATGATGTCAGAAAAACTCTAAAGTTAAGTAGTTTTTGCACCCTTTAAATGAGCAAATTTATAAACCTACTAAAGAAATATTTACTGTAGTAAAATGACTACCGTGTAAAAACCATATTTTACACTGTAGTATAACCACAGTACCATGTAGTACCAAAATACTTTTTAGTAACAATTCCATTTGCAAAACACTGTACAAAAGAAAGAATAAACCAAGCCTCTTACCTTGTTTTGTTGCTTTTGCAGATGCTGGTGACAGAAAGCTGAAACCGCTTGTGAGGGCTTGTTATCTGTGCTCAGGATAATCACAGACAGCTTAAGGCTGCTGCAAGTATCTAGGAAACCCCTCCAGATCCTGACGTCACATGCTGCTCTCTAGACCGGTAACTCCATTCAATAGCAATATTTCACGGCAACACTCCTCATTCAGAATTCAGTGATTATTCAAAACAGAAATGAACTAGTAGCCTTATTGCAATTTGAGAATTAGTTGTCAACAAAGCCAATCATATAAGTGCACTGATTTTCAATGGCTGTCGATGTATTTCATCCTCAACAAACGCTGTAATAATGAGACCGCTTGGTAACGGACCCTCATAAGCGCTGGATAAAATACGGCCTAACACCAGTGGGTGGTATAAGGCTTTATTTACATAAGAAAGGGTCGGTCTCTGCTCCTCCACCATTCAATTGCATACAAGATCTGAATTACTTATGACCTGGTTCTCTCATCTGCTCAAGTCTGGCACAAACACACACTGTATTATTCCCACCTGCTTCAGAGGTGTGGTCTCCTGACCACAAAGAAGATTTCAATTAGAGACGCGAGACATGCAAATGAGAAGATGTGTTTTGTAAAGATACTTAGCACTGAATCATTCATAACTGGATTACCTTGTATGGCTGTGTACTGTACATGTGATGTCAGTTGCAGAACCCAATCAAAAATACACACATAAGTGAATTTGAGCAAATAATTTGATTTAAAGATATATTAGAATGATTTCTGAAGGATCATGTGACATTGAAGACTGGAGTAATGATGCTGAAAATTCAGCTTTGCATCACAGGAATAAATTGGGTTTTAAAATATATTTAAATATAAAGCAGCTATTTTAAATTATAATAATATTACTGATTTTTACTGTATTTTTGATCTAATAAACACAGCATGGGTGTGTCATGCACAGCATGGTAAGTTAGTAGGAATATTGCTTTGATCGGAGATGAAAGCTGCACTCTGATCTCTAGTAGTAAAGAGACTCTAAAGGTCATGTCAACAGTGTTTACTATCTCTGCTGATCATAAACCTGCTGTGTGCCTGCTTTTGTGATGGTTAAGGGAAATGGGTAATGGAAATTGCTGCCAAATCAGCTGTAAGTGGACTATATTGTTCTTTTCAATGTGAGCCATTTTTCCTGGAGTGGCTCAGGCTGTGAAAGAAAATACATGCATAAAAGAATCTTTCATAAGCGATGGTAATGTTTTTGAAAGAGTCTCTTATGCTTATCAAGCCTGCATTTATTTGATTAAGAATACAATATGAACAGTAATATTGTGAAATAATATTACAATTTAAAATAACTGTTTTCTGTTTGAATACATGTAGGGCCCGAGCAGCGATGGTGCAAGGACCCTATTGGAATTGCTTTGATTCTTCTTCTTCTTCTCCAGAATGAATCACATTTTTGAGAGCCTAAAAATGCTCGAAAACTGCTTGAAACTTTGCACACGTGCCAAAAGTTGTGAAAATTTATGTCTGTTGTGGGTTTCAGAAGTGGGTGTTCCAAAATGGCTCGATAGTGCCACCTATAAAATTTCAACAAAGTACCCCTTGAGCTATGTTTCACAATAAATGTACAAAATTCGGTAGACACGTGTAACACACCACTACCTACAAAAAAGTCCCTCAGTATTAAGTCCGAAACACAACAGAAAGTCTGTAATTTAGAATTTTCTTGGCAAATTTTGTGCCGTTTTTGCCATTTTCATGCGTTGTACTTAAACCAGTGGTTCTCAACTCCAGTCCTCACCAGACACACTCAGTTAATTTCATGGATCTTTCTCCTAACGAGCTGATGATGTGAATCAGGTGCGCTAAATGAGGGAGACATACAAAATGTGCAGAGCAGTTTGCCTCGAGGACTGGAGTTGAGAACCACTGATTTAAACTAACTCCTCCTAGCGATTTAAACAAATCAAAACCAAATTTGCAGTGTAATCTAAATCCCTTTGTGGCATTAAATTGCGAAAATCTTGAGTTTTCGTTGAAGGGCGTGTCCATGGCGGCCTGAAAAACGAAGTTGTTATAAATCAGGCATACAACGTCCAATCTGCAGCAAAATTCAAATGTTTGATAAGAGCCGGAACACATGTTCATGACCATATTCAGTTATAGCCATAGCGCCACCTGCTGGCAACAGGAAGTGTCATGTTTTACACTCTAACAAACTCCTTCTAGAGATTTAATGACATCAACATTATATTTGGTCAGTCTACTCTATAGGCCTTTGCAATGTTAAATTGTGAAGATCTTGAGTTTTTGTTAAAGTGTGTGTCTGTGGCTGCCTGACAAAGTTCAGTGTTTCACCATGTAAAAGGAAGTTCTAATAACTCAATGTTAAAATAAGCTATCAATGTCCGATCTGCCCTAAACTTTACCCTGTTTGATAAGAGTCCTAGCCTGAGCACATCTACATGCCAATATTCAGTTATAGTCATAGTGCCACCAGCAGCAGCAGGAAAAAAAAATGCTTGCAGAATTGCAAAGCTGAATTTTTTGCATCATTACTCCAGTCTTCAGTGTCACATGATCCTTCAGAAATCATTTTAATATGCTGATTTGGTGCTTTATAAATATTGCTTATTATTATCAGTGTTGAAAACAGTTGTGCTGCTTAATTATGTTTTTTGAGGAAAACATTTCGGGATTTTCTCCATATAATGCAGTTTAAATGCGGCTTCAAACGATCCCAAATGCGGTTGTAAATGATCCCAGCTGAGAAAGAAGGGTCTTATCTAGTAAAACAATCAGTTATTTTCATTAAAAAAAATACTTTTTAATCTCAAACGCTCGTCTTGTCTCGCTTTGCCTGAACTCTGTGTATTCTGGTTCAAGTTAGAGTATGTTGAAAAACTCTATTTTCTTCCTCAACTTCAAAAATGATTTCAAAATCATCCTACATAGCTGCAGAAGTACCGACCTAATCTTTTCAAAGTAAACATGCAAAGAAGTTCAAACACCCTTAACAAAAAAGGTAAAATGGCGATATAGGACAATTTTGAAGTTGAGGGAGAACATGAGATGGGAGTTTTTCGACATTCCCTAACTATCATGAACCGGAAAAAAAACAGTTCAGGCAGAGTAAGACAAGACGAGCGTTTGGCATTAAAAAGTATATATATTGTATTATTTTTATGAAAATAACCGATCGTTTCGCTAGATAAGACCCTTCTTCGTCAGGTGGGATCATTTACAACTGTATTTGGGATCGTTTGAAGCCACATTTAAACTGCATTTTGGAAGTTCAAACTCAGGGCACCATATAAGTCCAGTATATGGAGAAAAATGCTGAAATGTTTCCTCAGAAAACATAATTTCTTTATGACTGAAGAAAGAAAGACATGAACATCTTGGATGACAAGTGGGTAAGTACATTATCTGTAAATCTTTGTTCTGGAAGTGGACTTCTTCTTTAAGAAACCTTAGATACTACATACAAATTCAACCATTATCATGGGAGCAAGTTTTGAATGAGCTCACATTTACTTCAGAAGGTGCAAAAAATCTTTTTATTTGTGGAAATGGAAATTTTGAAATGCTTTGGTTTCACTGATATCATACAAACACAACATATATCAATTACAGGACATCTTGAAGAGGGTACAAAATGTGCCTGAGCATTTTCCATTGTGCTGACATAAAATAATGAATTCTGAATTATACATTTCAAAATGTACCTGAGTGTTTAAAACATGACTGTGCAAAAGCAACTAATGAGTTCTCCAGCCTTTAGCGGTCTGTAAACTTGCTCAAAAAAAGAAACCTCATTAAAATGCCGTAATTGGCCCACATGTGTGCTGACAGACTGATATTCACACCCTCATCTAGTGCTTACTGTAGTCACAAGAGAAATCAACATGCGCCTATGTGTGTGTGTGTGTGAACTTGCCGAACCTGATACGACTGTCTCGCGTCTGCATTTTCAAACCTCAGCTTTGAACATATCATCATTTTATTCCAAGCTTCAGAGCATGAGAAGGTTTTTGCTGGTTTTAAAAACGTGTTCATAAATTGTACGAACAATAAAATTCCGCTTACCAATGCATATATATAAGTGATGGATAATTTAATAAAACTAAAAAAATAGAGTGATGTGACAGCATTAAATTAATCTTACAGATAAATTGATGCTAAATACAACAAATAAAACTAGATATGTCATTATATCTGATTTGAAAACATGGCACGCAGGCATATTTAACTACAACAAATTATATTTTCCAAAGAAGACCATTCTTACTAACATATTTACTTTCATTTGAATGATTCACTAAAATGTACTTGCTAACAGCTACAAATCATGGAGAAGACAACATAGGAGAAAGTAATGAAATGTTCCACTAAAATAATATAGACTGTTATAAATAAATGGAAAAGAATGGTGATAAATAAAGATGTTTTCTTTTTGGTCCATAGTCTGGGAATTACACTCAGTACAACTTATTGAAATTCTTGTGAACATTGTTACGAATGGGAATGGAGGTTTTTCAGAAGGTTTTGTTTGTAAATGGGATCTTTAGCGTATGTTTCAAGGCCAGCGTTGTGTCCACCTGTTCAGAGGAGAGTAGCGTGTGCCACTGAGCCACGGGCTTGCGTGGGTTGGACAACATATCCGCCCAATGACGCAGCTGGTTTCCTGTAGCATCGCAGCCAAGATAGATCTTGCCGATTGCATCATTTCTGCTCATTTTGTCATGATCCCACACAGAGATGACCAGCTGGACTTTCTGTATGAGGGATAAAGAGCGAAACAAACAGTCGTACACATTATTAAGTTAACTGACTAGGTTGAAATCACAATGTTAGAATGATGTTCTGATAATGCAATCCTATTTTTTTTCCTCACAGACACACATCTAATAAAGCTCAGTTACCTCTGAGGACAATCACCACAATTGGTCCAGGAGATCACAGTAAATGTCAATTTATTTGCCACTGGCAAAAAAGTTCATTTTGGACCCTTAAAGGGATAGTTCACCCCAAAATGAAAATTACCTTATGATTAACTCACCCTCAAGTCATCCAAGGTGTATATGACTTTATTCATTCAGACAAATACAATTTGAGTTATATTAAAAAACACCCTGGCTCTTCCAAGCTTTATAATTGCAGTGAATGGGTGTCAAAATTTCGGTCTTAATGTTGATGTGTACGCATGTGTCAAGCCTTCTTTGTGTGCATTACCCCTATGTGGATTCATTAAAGACTGTTTACCGGCATCTTCATTGTCTTTGAGCGTGTTTACCGTCACAATACGTGACGTAAACAAAACTTTGTTCTCGCAAGACTAGCATATTCTCACTGGAGCTTACGCTACGCCTACGTCCTACGTCATCCACTGGAACATGAATGTGCATACGTTTTTCTTACACAAACACATCGATTCTCTTCAGAAGGCCTTTATTAACCCCCCGGAGCCGTGTGGAGCACTTTTTATGATGGATGGATACATTTTTGGAGTATAAAATCTCAACAGCCATTCACTGCCATTACAAAACTCGGAAGAGACAGGACATTTTTTATATAAATCATGGGGTAATTTTCATTTTTGGGTGAACTATGCCTTTAATTCATCTAAGGAACCAGTTTCTAGGCGTCACTCACCTGAACCTGTTCAAATGACACTTCAAAAGTGAAAGATTCATTGAAGTATGGATTCAGTGTCTGCTTCTTTACTGAGGTTTTCTTCTTCTTCCACTTTTTCTTATCCAGAATCAATTGAACTTTCACATAAGGGTCTACAGAACAAAAACAGAACTAGTAATCCATTTGTAAGCTAGACAAACTCTCTATAGCTGTTTGAAATAATGCGATGGCTAAAAATTTGCAATTGGAACAGCAGAAGTACATGACCATTTCTCAGCATTTTTGCAAAAATATATTACACTGCTTTTTAGATGCTTTGCGACGCTTTCAAAGTAAAATGTCCAGTAAGTGGTGCTAAAAGCACATTCTGTTTTATCTAAAACAGATGAACTTAAATTGGCAACGTTTTGCCGCTTTAGCTTGCTTCTACAAGTATGTGAGCTCTTTTATCATGACTCATGTTTCACAGGACTTGTACCTGAGCTTTTCATCGCAAATACAGTGCTGTACCAGATGGGCTACCGAGCAAGTTTACCTCATTAGAAAAGCAATACAGGTGTTCTACTGCCACTATTGTTAATTCCATCTGGAAAATGCAGTGGATTGTAAATGTATTAGTATGTTTTGCAAGACTGTAGGCTGAGGCTCATATTTCTCATGAGCCAATGTTACCTTTTTTAGTGTTTGAGACGTTTTGTTTCTGTTGGTAGTGACTTTTGACTAGATTTTTGAGTTTTGGAGTTTAGCTCTAGATCAAACTCACCTGCCTGTAACTTTCTAGCACAGCCACTAGAAGGCAAGCCTGCAACCATTAGCCAAAAAAGCATAACGCTTACGTTTCCAGTCTTGCAGTATGTGGGAAAGGAGACCAGAGGCCATTTTTTTAATGGATGTCAATGGAGGAGAGGCTTTATTATGCTGAATAAGCCACTTTTTTAGAGAAAACAGCTTATCATTTAATGAATCGATAGCCTATCTGCTAATCTTCATGTTTTACACTAAACAGTACTTTTGGATTGAACTATTTTTAGAGTTTACCAGGAAAAAAATGCTGTTTTATAAGAGAAGTCACTGACTTTATGCGACAAGTGGGATTCAGCTTACGGCACTTCTCATTCATTCCTATGGTATCCATAAACAGCGATTGAATGTCGAACAACTCAACTGAAATTCAATGACGTCAAGGCTGTAATGTGATTGGTTATTAAGGGACACGTGTTCCAAGTTAGCCATTATGCTTTCTCCAATAGTCAGTAATACAAACCCTCTCATCTCCCAATAGTAAGACAGTCTCTACTTTCTAGTGATCCTAAAGACCTTGATTAACTTGTTCAGGTGTGTTTGATTAGGGTTGAAGCTGAAATTTGCATGAAAACAGATCTTGCGGGCCTGCTTTTGAGGATGTGGGATATTTTAGTAAGTATGTCACCTGAAGAGCCACCCTGGTCCATCTTCTTCAGGTTCTTGGCTTCCAGTATGATCACAGTTAGTTTACTACTAGCTGGGACATAACGAAGAGAAAAGCAGATCTCTCCCAGATGCTCTTGCTGCAATATAGACAAAACATGTGAGATGCGATTACACTAGCAAATACATTTTGCAAAGAAAATGCTCTTTTGCCTACACTCTTAAAAATAAAGGTTCTTTATTGGCATCAGTGCTTCAATGTAGAACCTTGAACATCCATGGAACCTTTCAAATGCTGAGAAGGTTCTTTATAATCGAAAAAGGTTCTTTAGATTTTTAAAATGTTCTTCAAAACGGTTCTTTTAGAAACTGTTCACTGAAAGGTTCTTTGGGGAACCAAAAATGGTTTTTCTCTGGCATCACTGCAAAAACACCCTTTATTTTTAAGAGTGTATTGTGTCTTGTTGAGGCAATTTTGATTTTCAGCTGTGATTTGCATCGGGTTTGATGTAAATTGCGTCAAGAACTGAGTGCTCACAAGCCAAACTGGCAGATTTCAATTCGTCACCATTGTGCCTTTGAGTGTAGGGCACATAAAGTTGCTACAGGAGGATTCACTGTAACTTTACATGATGCTCTATGGTGACGTGATGGAAACAAAATTCACTTGCTTTGTCATGTAATGATAAAAAGATTCATCAAGATTCAAGATTTAATGTATAAGCCATTTTGTAGGAGAATTATCCATACCACAGTAGAAAGAGAAGGGGCAAAACTACTTTTTGGGAACTCCAACTGATTTCCAGTTTGTAGAGAATGACACTTTGCACTTCTTAGAGTAAAATTACATTGAATGTAATCACATATTTAAGTGAACTGAACCTCATGTTTGGAAGCTTCGCTCAGATCTCTCCACTCCTCAATCACATGATTCCAGTCCACTGTCGACAGATTCAGTCTGATCTCACCAATGATGTCGTGTTTGGAAAATCTGTTGAAGTCATAGACTTGCATCACCAGCGTCGACTCAGTCAGCTCCTTCTGAGGAATCTACAAGCGATGAAAATAGCATGTCAGTGTTTAGTTACTGTGAATAGGCTGTAAATTTAACAACTCCACTCAAACAGCAGGTCATTGTTTGAGCTGATAACAGAGTGTTTATCCATATGAATCTATGGCTATATGACAGCTGCAGGGTTTACCTGATACTTGAAATTTTCATTAAACACTGGGTTCAGGGTTTTCCTGAAGACTTTCGTCTCAAATGTTTTGGACTTGTTGGGAAGGATATAGACTTTCACATAAGGGTCAGATGTCCCTCCTGAGTCCATTGCCTTCAAAGCGGCAGCTTCCTTTATCCCTACAGTCAGCTAATGAGAAATATGGTACAGTACAAGATTATGATCCTAAAAAAGTTTTATGACAGTTTTTTTTATTTAAAAGCATATTCTTAAAGTCCACATGAATTCACATTTGACCCTATACTCTATTAGTACACATTACTAGACTTGTTCTGAAAAGTTCATCCATAGAAATCAATGGTGTTCTCGTAGCCCTGCCATTTATTTTTTTGTCATTCAATATTTTAATATACCAAAATTCCATTATATAATTCAGTCACAACCTTCAATTCATATGAACTTTAAATAAAAGATGCATCTCGTGATGTTAAAAAAATGACAATGTCTTGAGCAATCTAGACAAATAATTATTTTTTGGTAAAGAAGAAGATAAAATATAAGGTAATTTTGACTTGTTTAATACTTTTGGTCACTACATAATTTCTGTAATTCCATTTCATAGTTTCATTGACTTTACAAACTTGCTTTATAATATGGAGGATATTTGCATTTTTGAATGAAAAGATATATAAAGTACAGTTGCAATCAGAATTATTCAACCCCCTTGACCTGCAAGACATTTTGCTGTGGAGAACCAAATTTTATGAAAACAATTCAACAATCAGTACACTATTAGAGAAAGGTTATTAATACACATTTGAGTGATTCTGAGAAAGTAACATTGATGAATCATGAACATTTAAATTCAAACTGGCTCTAAACATTCATGTTCAAAATTATTCAATCCCCAAAAGTCACATTTTGTGCAGAATCATTTATTCTTTAGAACCACCAATAAATGCTGCCTGTAAGTACTTAGAAGCTTCTGTCACCTCTCTACTGCAATCTTGGTCCATTCCTCACCTGAAAAAGCTTCCAGATCACTGATAATCTTTGGTTTTCACATTGCCACTGCTTTCTTCAAATTCAGCCAAATATTTTCAATAAGAATTAAATCTGGAGACTGAACAGGCCACTCAAGAACATTCAATGACTGATCCCTGAAGCCAAGCATAAATAGATTTGGATGTATACTTTGGGATGATTGTCGGCAGGAAATCATGATCATCTTGATCATGAGCTTCAGTCATTGCACCAAATTCATCACAGTTCTTGTCAAAATGGCCTGATACTTCAAAGAATCCATGATGTCCTTCATACAGTAATCATTTCCACTTCCTGGTACAGTAAAACAACCCCATAACAGTACTGATTAACCTCCATGCTTGACGATGGAGATAGTGTTCTTCTGCTCATAAGTTTAGCTTTTTTGGCACCAGACATATGGCTGATCCATAGGTCCAAAAAGTTCCAGTTTGGACACATCACTCCATAAAACATCCAAATGAATTTTCATGTTCAAGTCAGCTTTTTTGTTCTTCTTGGTCAAGCGTGGTCTGGTGTTCTTCACTGCATTGAAATGCTTTCCTCCTTTAATTGGGTCATCTTGTAAGTCTTTGGCTGTACTTTGCTGGTTTTTCTAAGTTGTTCTGATCAAACATTTAATGGTATTGTGCATTTTTTAGTTTAAAACTCTCAAAGGTTTTCTGGTACAACACATTTTAAACTAAGGAACAAGGCCCTAGGAACTTTTAATGTCTTGGAAATCTTCATGTGGCCTTGTGGACTCATGTAGACTTTCTAAAGTAATAAAACTATTTCTTCTCTATAGCTTTTGTGAGAGCTTTGTTGACTTTGTCATATTAGCTACTCAAACTTCAGCACATGCATGGACTAAATGTATGTATATGTAACAGCCCAAGGTAATTCAGATTTTTTAAAAGCTTAATTGTGTTTTTAGACAATTTTGTCTTAAAACAAAAAAGCTTTTGTCAGAAAAAAGGTTCTGTCTCTATGATGGTACCCTAAGGTGCAAAACTGAAAAGGTAAAAATATGTACTTTTAAAGGACAAATGTGTGCCTTTAATGTACTAACATGTACTGTTTAGGGGTAGATATGGTACAAAGATGTACCTTTTCACTTTTGTACCTTAAGGAACCGCCCCAGCAACAGAACCTTTTCTTCTGAGAATGTACCACAAAAATAAGTGACTTAAAAACAGCAATTTTGAATAGGAGTTGAATAATTGTCACATAGATGTGTTATTAAAAAATCCTACAACTCAAAAACATTACATTATATATATTGAAATTATCACTTTTAATATGCCAGATAACTAATAATTTTGATTGCAGCTATAGGTGGATGAAAGTTAGAAGAAATTTGTTTGTGCTTCCTTCCAGTTGAGGCAGAATTTTAGTGAAAATTATATATTTACCTCTGATTTTGATGCATTGAACTCCAGTGAGTACTGCAGTTTTCCTCTCTGCTGGTCAGCTGATCCATACTCCACATCCTCTGTCTCAGGCTGGACCTGTCAGTACATCCAGTATCCCGTTAGTTAGTGAACGCCACCCAGAGGAATGTTTTATTGCTCATGAGTTTGCACTCTTAAGAAACGTAAAGAAATAGTTCAACCAAAAATGAAAAAACAAAAAAAAAAACAATTCTGAAAATGTATTCACCCTCAGGCCAACCAATTTTTGAATGAGTTTATTTCTTCATCAGAATACATTTGGAGAAATGTAGCTTTGCATCACTTGCTCACCAATGGATCCTCTGCAGTGAATGGGTGCCATCAGAATGGGAGTCCAAGCAGCTGATAAAAACATCATAATAATCCACACCACTCCAGTACATCAGTTAAAATCTTATAAAGTGAAAAGCTGGGTGTTTGTAAGAAACAAATCTATCACTACAAAGTTTTTAGCTTCAAACCATTGCTTCTGGACAAAATATGAGTCCATAATTTACAAAAATGCTTCCTACATTGAAAAAGTCATCTCTTCTGAATCAGGAGAGAAATATGCTCAGATCAGGCAGTGTTTACAAGCAAAAACAGTCCATAACAGTTGTAAGCAAATGGATTTTGTTGTGTGAAGACAACAAAAGATGGACATTTTCACTGGAGGAAGTGTTATTATGGATTATGATATCATAATTTGGCCAAAAGTGACAGTTTAATGTTAGAATACCTTAATGATGGATTTGTTTTTACTTCACAAGATGTGAATTGGATTACTTGAGGATTATTATGATGTTTTTATCAGCTGTTTAGACTCTCATTCTGACGGCACCCATTCACTGCAGAGGATCCATTGGTGAGCAAGTGACGTAAAGCTACATTTCTCCAAATCTGTTCAAGTGAAGAGACAAACTCATCTTCATCTTAGATGAGTAAATGTTCAGCAAATTTTCATTTTTGTGTGAACTACTTCTTTAAAGGACCATGTTAACAATGGCAGCCAATGGCGTGAGTTTGGGGGCGGGACTTGGATGTTTTTTCAACCAATAGCAGATGATGGGAGTGTCTGAGGAATCCTTTTTAACAACAATTGTACTTTTTTTTTTAACCCACACTAGTGCCGACATTACACACCTTGTCTTTAAAATCTCTTAAAATAAATTAACACAGGCATAAATTAGTTAATTATTGAAATACTGCAAGATTATAGAGCAATAAAAGTAATGTTAAAAGCCTAGAAGTATTTGATGAGATATGTTTGTTGCTATCTTTGACTTTCAAAGACTTTGGTTTCTTGGAAAACCAATCTTATTGTCGACTAGAAGAATAATTTAACCAGCATTCACAAGCATCTCTGACCCATCTCTCACCAGTGCTGCGGTTGTAGTTCCTGAGATCCCTTTCATATTGATCTTCTGGTCCGGCTTCTTCTTCCTCTTCTTTTTCCCCTTGCAGCAGCATTTTACACAGCAGCATATCACGCAGATAAGAATGACCAGGATGATGGCAGCAAATATAGCGTAGATGGCCCATCTTGGCACTGTTGTGGCAAAAACAGCAATATTCCATCACACATCACAACAGCAAAGCACCGCTCCAGTATAGCACCATGACACACATCTGAAGGATGAGGCGAGACCATGGCCAGGAGACTTAAGGCAAGTTAAACTTGTGACAAGTGAAAATTGAGTAGCAAGAAATGTGCGCAAGGGGCGGAATTAGATCGGGGCCCGTGGAGCAGGTGCTGAAACGATTCATATGATATACTCACAAGGAATCCTGTCCAGTAAAGAGGGCAGGAAGCCTGGAGCAGCTGTTGTGGTGTTGGTGTGAAGTGTTTTAGTTACTTTTAATGCCGGTCTTGGTGTCATGGTGAAATGGATGGGACCAGTGGGTCACTGGAAATATACATACAAGAGATAGTTAGTGGCTGGGAAGTTATGGCTGAGTTAGTAACCTTGTTTTGTGACGCCCCCTACTGGTTAGAATGGTTTTGCAACATTTTAGTCAGCTTGAAGGAAACAGTTTACTCAAAATTAAAGGGGTAGTTCAGCCGCAAATGGAAATTGTGTCAGTATGTCATTGCAAAACCTTAGTAAATATAAAATTAGGCATAATCAGTCTGTACACTTAAGTCATATGTTCTGTAAACATTCTTCTATTGTGTTCCACTGGAAAACTGAGGATGAACAAATGATGGCCAGGTTTTAATTTTTGAGTGAAGGCCAAAAAAAAAAGTTAATTTTGACTTTTTATCTCACAATACAGAATTCTTTCTCAGAATTGCAATATATAAACTCTGAATTGCAAGACATAAGCTTGCCATTCTGATTTTAAAAAAAGAATTGTGAGATGAAAAGTTAAAATGACTTTTTATTCCATGCTGATTTTTTATTCCATGGTGGGGAAAAAAATTGCAAAATGACATCTTAGAATTCTGAAAAAAAGTCAGAATTGTAAGATAAAAAGTTGCAACTACATTATTATTTTTTTATTCCACAGTAAGAAAGCAAAAAAAAACCAAAAAAAAAAAAACAGCAAAATGTAATCTTAGAATTCTGAAAAACAACAACAGCAGCAAAAAAAAAAAAAAAAAAAAAAAAAAAAAACAGAATTGTGAGATAAAAAGTTACGCATTTACGTTTTTAGTTTTTACTCTGTGGTGAAAAAACTTTTGCAAAATGTAATCTTTAAATTCTAAGAAAAAAGTCAAGTCAGAATTGTGAGATAAAAACTTGCAATTACCTTTTCATTTATTTTCTATTTCATGGTTTAAAAAAATTGCAAAATGTATTATTGGAATTTTAAAGAAAAAAAGTCAGAATTGTGAGATAAAAAGTTGCAATTACCTTTTTATTTCATGGTTTAAAAAAATGCAAAATGTAATCTTGAAATGTTTAGAAAAAAGTCAGAATTGTGAGATAAAAAGTTGCAATTACCTTTTATTTTTATTCCATGTTGAAAAAAATGCAAATTGAAATCTTAGAATTCTGAAAAAAAAGTCAGAATTGTGAGATAAAAAGTTGCAATTACCTTTTATTTTTATTCCATGTGGAAAAAAAAAAATGCAAATTGAAATCTTAGAATTCTGAAAAAAAAAAAAAAGTCAGAATTGTGAGATAAAAAGTTGCAATTACCTTTTTATTTCATGGTTTAAAAAATGCAAAATGTAATCTTGAAATTTTGAGAAAAAGGTCAGAATTGTGAGAGAAAAAGTTGCAATTACCTTTTATTTTTTATTCCATGTTGAAAAAAAATGCAAAATGAAATCTGAGAATTCTGAAGTAAAATCAGAATTGTGAGATAAAAAGTTGCAATTACCTCTTATTTTTTATTCCATGGTGAAAAAGAAATGCAAAATGAAATCTGAGAATTCTGGAGGAAAAAAAAAAAGTCAGAATTGTGAGATTTAAAGTTGCAATTACCTGTTTATTATTTTTTTCATGGTGAAAAAAATGCAAAATGTAATCTTAGAATTCTGAGAAAAACAGTCAGAATTGTGAGATAAAAACTTGCAATAAACTTTTTATTTTTTTATTCTGTGGTGAAAAATTTTAGCAAAATGTAATCTTAGAATTTTGAGGGGAAAAAATGTCAAAATTGTGAAATAAAAAGTTGCGATTACCTTTTTATTTTTATTTTTTCCCATGGTGAAAAAAAAATCTAAATTTAAACTTTACCTTCCGTGGTGAAACAAAAAAATATATATATATATAGCAAAATGTGATCATAGAATTCTGAGAAAAAAGAGTCAGGATTGTGAGATAAATAGCTGCAATTACCTTTTTATTTGGTGTAAAAAAAAAAAAAAAAGAAAAAAAAAGAAAAAAAGTAAAATGGAGTCTTTAAATTCTGAGAAAAAAGTCAGAATTGTGAGGTACCTTTTTTCTGTGGTGGAAAAAACAACACACACACCCCACATAATTTGTCTCTCTAATACAGTAAAATAAAATTTTGAGACAAACTGAAACAAGATTAAGTAAATCCAATTACAAAAGAAACAAAAACATCATTAGATATTACCAGAGCTGGGGTAGATTGCTTACAAATTGTAGTCTGTTACTGATTCCAAATTACATGACAAAATTGTAGTTAGTAACATAATCCATTATGCTACACACATAATGTGTAATGTTTTAAGACTACTTTTTGATTACTTTTAGACTACTTTTGACCTAACTCATTTATCACATTGCTTTAAACAGGATAATTTTGTGCCATATTGTTATAAAAATACTAAGAGTAAGAAAATATATTCCATTCGTAGTTGTTATTAACAACATGAAGTGACTTTAAGTAAATATATTAGAAGAAAATTTTGGAAATCCTTTTGTGTGAATATTTTGTAATCATGTAATCAATAAAAAAGTAACTGTAGTCTGATAACAAGTATTTTAAAATGTAATTTAATCTAATTACAAGTACTTGATTTTTGGAATCTGATTAAGTAATCCAGATTACATGTAATCAGTTACTACCCAGCTCTGAATATAAAAGGTTTCAACAGTATAGCACATCAAACTCTCAGTTGCATGACAAAAAGAGCATGTCGTCACCCCCAAAGTTAAACAAGTTAGTGTTGACAGCCACCTGCAGTCCATTAAAACTGGGTGTGCTTAAAGTGTACAGATAACATTCTTTTTCAGTGAAACATTGTAATAAAAATGGAACAGTGCTGCCTTGAGAATACAAACAAAACATTTGCCGTCATATTTCAACATTTTCACAAACAAGACTGTCGCAACGCAACAATAAAGTACTAAAATAGCCCCCGTCCCAGTTTCGAGAGAGAAAAAACTGTGTAAATTGTGTAGAACAACAGCAAGATACACTATTATGTCTAAAAATGATATAAACAAAATAAATCTAATGGAACCATAGTTAAAAGCTGAACAAAATAGCAACAAACTGAGCAAAGAAACACATTTACGACATGAACGATATTGAACTTCAATATAAAAACAGCATTACAGTGACACTTACTGTTGTAGAATTAGTTCAGTTGGGATAATAGCTACTCAGCTGTAGTTTAAAACATAAAGAATATTATTCTGAATAATATGAACACATTCCTAAACCATTCACTGTATGCAGAGCCACAGAGAGGGGAAGGAAGTCACTGCCCACTGCAGAAACTGCATCAGCTCAGGAAAGAGCCATTAATGTGCCTTTTATTTGTTATTTAAACATAACAACTAGAGGCTTTAATCATTCGGTAAAACAAGAGTCTGTTGTTTATCTCAGTTCAGTCTTATATTACAATTCATACAATTCAGTATTTTCGACTTGCAGCTTGTTTGTTTTTGAACAGCAGCTGCCAACTCTTTTTTAATGACTTTTTATGACATTACAAATGTTTTTATGACAGTAATGAAAATATGACACAAAGAGAGAGACACTATACAGAATAAAGAAGATGAGAAAGATATTGACTGGTCAGTTGTAGTTTAAAACATAAAGATTAAATTTCAAAAAATTTCCTTTGATGTTGCTGGAATGCTGGAGCCTATCTGAAGCCATAGGGAAACTCTCTGGACTGATGTCCAGTCCATCACAGATCTCTAACACAATCAAACTGGTTTCTATGTTTTATGAGAACATAGACGTAATGGTTTTTATACTGTACAAACTGTATTATTGTCCGCTTACATCAACCCTACCCTAAACCTACCCCGCATACAAAACTATTAGCTATTTTAGATTTTCAAAAAATTAATTCTGTATGATTTATAAGCTTGTTTCCTCAGGAGGACCAAAACAGTGACCCACAAGGTGAAAATTTACTGGTACTTGTAGGAACGTTTGGTCCCTTAATGTAGGGAATACCAGAACACACACATTTTCACAATCACTGATTATTCAATGTCTCCTATTCACCATCACTCCTATTCACAGGCAGGGTCAGAAGGGCTTGTGGCAAAAATGTCACCAGAATGAACAAAAATGACCTATGAATTCAAGACAAAGGGGCAAAAAATGCCCCTGCAAATTTAAACACTATACTGCATCTGTTGTGATTAAAATGAAATGTGAAAATGAATAAAAAGTGTACTTTCGTGGAATTACATTTGGATTCACTCACACTGCATCAGATTGCTTTTATGTGCTGTTTTGTGCAGCCTTAAAACCAATCAAATGCATTTCTGTTGAATTTAAAAATGCTTTGGCCAATCAGTGCTGCTTAGATTAGTCAGCGATGAAAATGCTCCAGTCAGAGGCGCTTGGATTAGTCAGCGCTAAAAACGATCCAATTAGATTAGTCGCTCCATTCAGAGGCACTGGGATTATTCAGCAATGAAAATGCTCCAATCAGAGGTGGTTTGATTAGTCAGCACTGAAAATGCTCCAATCATATTAGTCTTTCTAATCAGACTTGGATTAGTCAGCGCTGAAAACGCTCCAATCAGAGGTGGTTTGATTAGTCAGCACTGAAAATGCTCCAATCATATTAGTCTTTCTAATCAGACTTGGATTAGTCAGCGCTGAAAACGCTCCAATCAGAGGTGGTTTGATTAGTCAGCACTAAAAAATGCTCCAATCATATTAGTCGCTCCAATCAGACTTGGATTAGTCAGCACTGAAAACGCTCCAATCAGAGGTGGTTTGATTAGTCAGCACTAAAAAATGCTCCAATCATATTAGTCGCTCCAATCAGACTTGGATTAGTCAGCACTGAAAACGCTCCAATCAGAGGTGGTTTGATTAGTCAGCGCTAAAAAATGCTCCAATCATATTAGTCGCTCCAATCAGACTTGGATTAGTCAGCGCTGAAAACGCACCAATCAGAGGTGGTTTGATTAGTCAGCACTAAAAAACGCTCCAATCATATTAGTCGCTCCAATCAGACTTGGATTAGTCAGCGCTGAAAACGCACCAATCAGAGGTGGTTTGATTAGTCAGCACTGAAAATGCTCCAATCATATTAGTCGCTCCAATCAGACTTGGATTAGTCAGCGCTGAAAACACTCCAATCAGAGGTGCTTAAATTAGCCAGCACTATAAATGCTCCGATCAGAGGTGGTTTGATTAGTCAGCACTGAAAATGCTCCAATCATATTAGTCGTTCCAATCAGACTTGGATTAGTCAGCGCTGAAAACGCTCCAATCAGAGGTGGTTTGATTAGTCAGCACTGAAAATGCTCCAATCATATTAGTCGCTCCAATCAGACTTGGATTAGTCAGCGCTGAAAACGCTCCAATCAGAGGTGGTTTGATTAGTCAGCACTGAAAATGCTCCAATCATATTAGTCGCTCCAATCAGACTTGGATTAGTCAGCACTGAAAATGCTCCAATCATATTAGTCGTTCCAATCAGACTTGGATTAGTCAGCGCTGAAAACGCTCCAATCAGCGGTGGTTTGATTAGTCAGCACTGAAAATGCTCCAATCATATTAGTCGCTCCAATCAGACTTGGATTAGTCAGCACTGAAAACGCTCCAATCAGAGGTGGTTTGATTAGTCAGCACTAAAAAATGCTCCAATCATATTAGTCGCTCCAATCAGACTTGGATTAGTCAGCACTGAAAACGCTCCAATCAGAGGTGGTTTGATTAGTCAGCGCTAAAAAATGCTCCAATCATATTAGTCGCTCCAATCAGACTTGGATTAGTCAGCGCTGAAAACGCACCAATCAGAGGTGGTTTGATTAGTCAACACTGAAAATGCTCCAATCATATTAGTCGCTCCAATCAGACTTGGATTAGTCAGCACTGAAAACGCACCAATCAGAGGTGGTTTGATTAGTCAGCACTGAAAATGCCCTAATCATATTAGTCGCTCCAATCAGACTTGGATTAGTCAGCACTGAAAACGCTCCAATCAGAGGTGCTTAAATTAGCCAGCACTATAAATGCTCCGATCAGAGGTGGTTTGATTAGTCAGCACTGAAAATGCTCCAATCATATTAGTCGTTCCAATCAGACTTGGATTAGTCAGCGCTGAAAACGCACCAATCAGAGGTGGTTTGATTAGTCAGCACTAAAAAACGCTTCAATCATATTAGTCGCTCCAATCAGACTTGGATTAGTCACCGCTGAAAACGCACCAATCAGAGGTGGTTTGATTAGTCAGCACTAAAAAATGCTCCAATCATATTAGTCGCTCCAATCAGACTTGGATTAGTCAGCGCTGAAAACGCACCAATCAGAGGTGGTTTGATTAGTCAGCACTAAAAAACGCTTCAATCATATTAGTCGCTCCAATCAGACTTGGATTAGTCAGCGCTGAAAACCCTCCAATCAGAGGTGCTTAAATTAGCCAGCACTATAAATGCTCCGATCAGAGGTGGTTTGATTAGTCAGCACTGAAAATGCTCCAATCATATTAGTCGCTCCAATCAGACTTGGATTAGTCAGCGCTGAAAACGCGCCAATCAGAGGTGGTTTGATTAGTCAGCACTAAAAAATGCTTCAATCATATTAGTCGCTCCAATCAGACTTGGATTAGTCAGCGCTGAAAACGCACCAATAAGAGGTGGTTTGATTAGCCAGCACTATAAATGCTCCGATCAGAGGTGGTTTGATTAGTCAGCACTGAAAATGCTCCAATCATATTAGTCGCTCCAGTCAGACTTGGATTAGTCAGCACTGAAAACCCTCCAATCAGAGGTGCTTAAATTAGCCAGCACTATAAATGCTCCGATCAGAGGTGGTTTGATTAGTCAGCACTGAAAATGCTCCAATCATATTAGTCGCTCCAATCAGACTTGGATTAGTCAGCACTGAAAACGCTCCAATCAGAGGTGGTTTGATTAGTCAGCACTAAAAAATGCTCCAATCATATTAGTCGCTCCAATCAGACTTGAATTAGTCAGCACTAAAAACGCTCCAATCAGAGGTGGTTTGATTAGTCAGCGCTAAAAAATGCTCCAATCATATTAGTCGCTCCAGTCAGACTTGGATTAGTCAGCACTGAAAACCCTCCAATCAGAGGTGCTTAAATTAGCCAGCACTATAAATGCTCCGATCAGAGGTGGTTTGATTAGTCAGCACTAAAAAATGCTCCAATCATATTAGTCGCTCCAATCAGACTTGAATTAGTCAGCACTAAAAACGCTCCAATCAGAGGTGGTTTGATTAGTCAGCGCTAAAAAATGCTCCAATCATATTAGTCGCTCCAATCAGACTTGGATTAGTCAGCGCTGAAAACGCACCAATCAGAGGTGGTTTGATTAGTCAGCACTGAAAATGCTCCAATCATATTAGTCGCTCCAATCAGACTTGGATTAGTCGGCGCTGAAAACGCACCAATCAGAGGTGGTTTGATTAGTCAGCACTAAAAAACGCTCCAATCATATTAGTCGCTCCAATCAGACTTGGATTAGTCAGCACTGAAAACGCACCAATCAGAGGTGGTTTGATTAGTCAGCACTGAAAATGCCCTAATCATATTAGTCGCTCCAATCAGACTTGGATTAGTCAGCACTGAAAACGCTCCAATCAGAGGTGCTTAAATTAGCCAGCACTATAAATGCTCCGATCAGAGGTGGTTTGATTAGTCAGCACTGAAAATGCTCCAATCATATTAGTCGTTCCAATCAGACTTGGATTAGTCAGCGCTGAAAACGCACCAATCAGAGCTGGTTTGATTAGTCAGCACTAAAAAACGCTTCAATCATATTAGTCGCTCCAATCAGACTTGGATTAGTCAGCGCTGAAAACGCACCAATCAGAGGTGGTTTGATTAGTCAGCACTAAAAAATGCTCCAATCATATTAGTCGCTCCAATCAGACTTGGATTAGTCAGCGCTGAAAACGCACCAATCAGAGGTGGTTTGATTAGTCAGCACTAAAAAACGCTTCAATCATATTAGTCGCTCCAATCAGACTTGGATTAGTCAGCACTGAAAACCCTCCAATCAGAGGTGCTTAAATTAGCCAGCACTATAAATGCTCCGATCAGAGGTGGTTTGATTAGTCAGCACTGAAAATGCTCCAATCATATTAGTCGCTCCAATCAGACTTGGATTAGTCAGCGCTGAAAACACGCCAATCAGAGGTGGTTTGATTAGTCAGCACTAAAAAATGCTTCAATCATATTAGTCGCTCCAATCAGACTTGGATTAGTCAGCACTGAAAACGCTCCAATCAGAGGTGGTTTGATTA
This sequence comes from Cirrhinus mrigala, assembly GCA_036247105.1. Lineage (NCBI taxonomy): Eukaryota > Metazoa > Chordata > Actinopteri > Cypriniformes > Cyprinidae > Cirrhinus > Cirrhinus mrigala. The sequence goes on from CM070031.1 coordinate 6,071,168, forward strand.
GTCAGCGCTAAAAAATGCTCCAATCATATTAGTCGCTCCAATCAGACTTGGATTAGTCAGCGCTGAAAACGCACCAATCAGAGGTGGTTTGATTAGTCAGCACTGAAAATGCTCCAATCATATTAGTCGCTCCAATCAGACTTGGATTAGTCGGCGCTGAAAACGCACCAATCAGAGGTGGTTTGATTAGTCAGCACTAAAAAACGCTCCAATCATATTAGTCGCTCCAATCAGACTTGGATTAGTCAGCACTGAAAACGCACCAATCAGAGGTGGTTTGATTAGTCAGCACTGAAAATGCTCCAATCATATTAGTCGCTCCAATCAGACTTGGATTAGTCGGCGCTGAAAACGCTCCAATCAGAGGTGGTTTGATTAGTCAGCACTAAAAAACGCTCCGATCATATTAGTCGCTCCAATCAGACTTGGATTAGTCAGCACTGAAAACGCTCCAATCAGAGGTGCTTAAATTAGCCAGCACTATAAATGCTCCGATCAGAGGTGGTTTGATTAGTCAGCACTGAAAATGCTCCAATCATATTAGTCGTTCCAATCAGACTTGGATTAGTCAGCGCTGAAAACGCACCAATCAGAGGTGGTTTGATTAGTCAGCACTAAAAAACGCTTCAATCATATTAGTCGCTCCAATCAGACTTGGATTAGTCAGCGCTGAAAACGCACCAATCAGAGGTGGTTTGATTAGTCAGCACTAAAAAATGCTCCAATCATATTAGTCGCTCCAATCAGACTTGGATTAGTCAGCGCTGAAAACGCACCAATCAGAGGTGGTTTGATTAGTCAGCACTAAAAAACGCTTCAATCATATTAGTCGCTCCAATCAGACTTGGATTAGTCAGCACTGAAAACCCTCCAATCAGAGGTGCTTAAATTAGCCAGCACTATAAATGCTCCGATCAGAGGTGGTTTGATTAGTCAGCACTGAAAATGCTCCAATCATATTAGTCGCTCCAGTCAGACTTGGATTAGTCAGCACTGAAAACCCTCCAATCAGAGGTGCTTAAATTAGCCAGCACTATAAATGCTCCGATCAGAGGTGGTTTGATTAGTCAGCACTGAAAATGCTCCAGTCATATTAGTTGTTCCAATCAGACTTGGATTAGTCAGCGCTGAAAACGCACCAATCAGAGGTGGTTTGATTAGTCAGCACTAAAAAACGCTCCAATCATATTAGTCACTCCAATCAGACTTGGATTAGTCATCGATGAAAATGCTCCAATCAGAGGCGCTTAGATTAGTCAGCACTGAAAATGCTCCAATCATATTAGTCGCTCCAATCAGACTTGGATTAGTCAGCGCTGAAAACGCACCAATCAGAGGTGGTTTGATTAGTCAGCACTAAAAAACGCTCCAATCATATTAGTCACTCCAATCAGACTTGGATTAGTCATCGATGAAAATGCTCCAATCAGAGGTGGTTTGATTAGTCAGCACTAAAAAATGCTCCAATCATATTAGTCGCTCCAATCAGACTTGGATTAGTCAGCGCTGAAAACGCACCAATCAGAGGTGGTTTGATTAGTCAGCACTAAAAAACGCTCCAATCATATTAGTCGCTCCAATCAGACTTGGATTAGTCAGCACTGAAAACGCACCAATCAGAGGTGGTTTGATTAGTCAGCACTGAAAATGCTCCAATCATATTAGTCGCTCCAATCAGACTTGGATTAGTCGGCGCTGAAAACGCTCCAATCAGAGGTGGTTTGATTAGTCAGCACTAAAAAACGCTCCGATCATATTAGTCGCTCCAATCAGACTTGGATTAGTCAGCACTGAAAACGCTCCAATCAGAGGTGCTTAAATTAGCCAGCACTATAAATGCTCCGATCAGAGGTGGTTTGATTAGTCAGCACTGAAAATGCTCCAATCATATTAGTCGTTCCAATCAGACTTGGATTAGTCAGCGCTGAAAACGCACCAATCAGAGGTGGTTTGATTAGTCAGCACTAAAAAACGCTTCAATCATATTAGTCGCTCCAATCAGACTTGGATTAGTCAGCGCTGAAAACGCACCAATCAGAGGTGGTTTGATTAGTCAGCACTAAAAAATGCTCCAATCATATTAGTCGCTCCAATCAGACTTGGATTAGTCAGCGCTGAAAACGCACCAATCAGAGGTGGTTTGATTAGTCAGCACTAAAAAACGCTTCAATCATATTAGTCGCTCCAATCAGACTTGGATTAGTCAGCACTGAAAACCCTCCAATCAGAGGTGCTTAAATTAGCCAGCACTATAAATGCTCCGATCAGAGGTGGTTTGATTAGTCAGCACTGAAAATGCTCCAATCATATTAGTCGCTCCAGTCAGACTTGGATTAGTCAGCACTGAAAACCCTCCAATCAGAGGTGCTTAAATTAGCCAGCACTATAAATGCTCCGATCAGAGGTGGTTTGATTAGTCAGCACTGAAAATGCTCCAGTCATATTAGTTGTTCCAATCAGACTTGGATTAGTCAGCGCTGAAAACGCACCAATCAGAGGTGGTTTGATTAGTCAGCACTAAAAAACGCTCCAATCATATTAGTCGCTCCAATCAGAGGCGCTTAGATTAGTCAGCACTGAAAATGCTCCAATCATATTAGTCGCTCCAATCAGACTTGGATTAGTCAGCGCTGAAAACGCACCAATCAGAGGTGGTTTGATTAGTCAGCACTAAAAAACGCTCCAATCATATTAGTCACTCCAATCAGACTTGGATTAGTCATCGATGAAAATGCTCCAATCAGAGGTGGTTTGATTAGTCAGCACTAAAAAATGCTCCAATCATATTAGTCGCTCCAATCAGACTTGGATTAGTCAGCGCTGAAAACGCACCAATCAGAGGTGGTTTGATTAGTCAGCACTAAAAAACGCTCCAATCATATTAGTCACTCCAATCAGACTTGGATTAGTCATCGATGAAAATGCTCCAATCAGAGGCGCTTAGATTAGTCAGCACTGAAAATGCTCCAATCATATTAGTTGCTCCAATCAGACTTGGATTCCAAGTCAGCGCTGAAAACGCTCCAATCAGAGGTGCTGGGATTAGTCAGCGATGAAAACGCTGCAATGAGAGGTGGTTTGATTAGTCAGCACTGAAAATGCTCCAATCAGAGACTCTTAGATATGTCAGTGCTAAAAACGCTCCAATTGGAGGCGCGTTAATTAGTCAGCGCTGAAAATGCTCCAATCAGATTAGTCGCTCCAGTCAGAGGCACTTGGATTAGTCAGCGTTGAAAACGCTGGAGCTGTTTTGATTAATTGTGCACACTTGCGAATTCCCTCATCATAAACAACACAGTACAGATATGATGTAAATAAAATATTAATTTTGTAGCTTTAGTAATTGTAACAGGAGTTTTAACTTGCACTAGACTAGAATAACGTCATGGACCAACATGTTTGTCAGTGAAGTTCATGTGATGTGCCCAAAACGCAGAAACAAAACAAAAACGTTTTTATATTGGTCTCTATATTGATATTAATAAATCATTATTACAATATAAAGAGCAATAATCTACAATAATGATTTTTGTCATAATATTACAGCCCTGTGAGCTTACACATAATTTAAATACAAATTTAAACAGTTTAAAAATTGTTATTGACAACAGTTTAAAATAACGATTAAAGTAACTGGGTAAATTTAAGTAACTGACATTAAAGACAACATAGTACGGTTATTATAATAAGATGATTATAAAAATTGCCCTCACAAATGTCAAAAATGCAAAAACATTGCCCCGTCATGAGAAAGTTCATTTCTGACCTTGCTCAGAGAAAATAAACGGCAGCACAAGGAGAACATGCAAACTCTACTGACTCTAGAAAGTTTCACCACACAGCAGTCAAACCCACATATTATATGTCCCCTTCTTTTGTAGCCTAGTATCATGTTCCTATTAGCATTACATCTTGTTACTTTTGCTAAATGTCATCCAGTATAACAAATACTCTCAATATTTACAGAGTTGGGCCACTTAATTAGAACTTGCTGGATCCAGCTAAAAGCTGTCTAGAGAGGACATTGAAATACACAATAACTGAACTTGCCTTTTTCACCCTCCACTCCCTGTTCCAGCTGTTGTCTTGTCCAGTTCTGCGGTTTTAAACAATTAAGTCATTGTCTTGTGCTGGAATCCAAAAATAGTTGGAAACAACGACTAGGCCACTTAGACAGCTCTCCTCAAAGTGTTCTTTCAGTATAGAAAGAAATGTTGAGCACCTGCCACACCTCAATAATACACAAAACTGCCTGTGCATATGCTCTTACAGGACTCGGTTAACACCTCATGTGAAGTTCAACAGGTATGGAGGAAGAAAAACAAACAGTCAGATATAAGATAGTCAAATACATTCTTAAGGAAGCGCTAAATATCATAGTTGATTAAGTGCTGATAGAAGTTGATGCATGAACAGCTTCCTTCTTGCTCTTGAAATACGTTCTGCTGTGATGAGCAATAAAAACATAAATATAACTGGAAATGACAATAGAAACCTGTCTTGCCACACTACTGTTCAAATATTAATGGTAACCTGATACTATGAAAATACATTATGGTGAGCAAATGATAAGGAAAAATTTCATTTTTTGGGTGGTATATCCCTTTAAAGGGGTCATGACATGAAAAATCTTTGTACCTTTGTACGTAATGGTCTTTGTACCATTAAAATATCCTGCAAGTTTCATAGCTTAAAACATCTTTCTCATTATAAACAAAGCATTTATTTAAAGAGCGGGTCATATTATTATTATTTTTTTTTAAAGAATCCTAATATTGTATTCGGAGTCCACTACAACAGGTTTAAATGCATCTAAAGTAAAAAAAAAAAAAAAAAAAAAAAAAAGTAATTTTCTCAGAATATACATTTATACATAGATTCATTTGTCAATGATTTTTAATGTTTGTAAACCCTTTCCTTTCATAAGCTCACTCTGCTCTGATTGGTCAGCTGGCCAAGTCTGTTGTGATTGGCACAGAGTACTTGAGCAAGTTAGCAAGTGCTACCATCTGCGTTGCCAAGTCTGCGGTTGTTTTTGATGTTCGTGGGTTGAAGCGCCCCCAATAATGTCCTATTTAGCTCCTGGAATACGAATTTACCAGGGTAACCCCGACAAAAAGCGTGTATTTTACACCCCAGAATGTGATTTTTAAAGGGGGATACCCCTCGAAATGCGATTGGGCTAATTTTGAGTAGCAATTTCAGCGGTTTTTGTTGTGAAGACCTGGCAACCCTGAGCATGCATCTTTACTTAAAACAATAATATAGTGCTCCAATATGTTTTTAAATTAATGACATAAAAACATTTTGTTTAACACTTATGCAAGTGAATCGTGTCCACAGCTAAAGTTTAGCTGCTAAACTGTAAACACATAACAAAACAATAATGGTGGATACGTTAGCAGAGTGCTAACGTGACTAACTGATGAAACAACACAGTTTGTAAACGAAAATATGTCTAAGTTACATTCTTTATTATTAAATGAAGTACACAGAACAACGACAGTCTACATTAGTCAATACATTTTTAGGAAATAGCGGGTTCACAACGAATTATCAGAACTATTTCAGTAAGACAGTAATATTGTAGTTTACCTGGAAACCTAAAGCTGCACTAGGTATACATTACATATTAGCATAGAAAATAGATATTTTGAGCACTCACTTGAAAAAAATGTACACATTACGTATCAATCGTACTTACAGGTTGTGGTCCGGAGCTTCTTGTTGGTTCAAATAATGATTAGAAGCCAATGAAGATAAAACCGAAGATTAGAAAACATTCCTTGGCAAAATGATGAGCACACAACAAAAGGTTTAAATTGTATTGCTGTGGTATCATGGAAAAATTTAACTACTGATTTTTTACATCAAGTTTCAGCAGTTAAAACAAAACAAACTTACTTTCACAGTGCAGAACACAGCTTTTTCTCGACATGATGTAAACACACTAACTAGCAGAAGTGTTTATGGGCAGGTCAGACTGTTTGTATATCATGGCAGGCAGGGATTATGCTAATATGTTACCCAGTGACAGATCGGTAACAGGCAAAAGATTTGAAAATATGTTGACTTAAAGGAGAAGTCCACTTCCAGAACAACAATTTACAAATAATTTACTCACCCACTTGTCATCCAAGATGTTCATGTCTTTCTGTCTTCAGTCGTAAAGAAATTATGGTTTTTGAGGAAAGCATTTCAGGAGTTTTTTTCATATAATGGACTTCATTGGTCCCCCAATTTTGAACTTCCAAAATGCAGTTTAAATGCAGCTTCAAAGGGCTCTAAACGATCCCGGCCGAGGAAGAAGGGTCTTATCTAGCGAAACGATTGGCCATTTTTTTGAAAAATAAAAACTTGTAAACTTTTTAAGCACAAAAGCTTGTGTAGCACAGGCTCTGGGATGCGCATCCACGACACTACAAATCACGTCTAAGTTCATAGTCTGTGTACTTCAGCTCAAAAAGGTAGAGTATGGCAAAAAACAGCGTTTGACTTATTTGCACTTTTTTAGTCTTTGTGCGTTTGCTTTGTAAACACCAGGTATGTAGTTTCGCCTACATTCCTTGTGACCTTTCGACGTGATTCAATAGTAAGTAGTATTGTGGACGCGCATCCCAGAGATAGTGCTGCACAAGCTTTTGTGCTTTAAAAAGTATACAAATTTTTATTTTCCGAAAAAAATAACAGATCGTTTCGCCAGATAAGACCCTTCTTCCTCGGCTGGGATCGTTTAGAGCCATTTGAAGCAGCATTTAAACTGCATTTTGGAATTTCAAAATCGGGGCAACAATGAAGTCCATTACATGGAAAAATATCCTGAAATGCTTTCCTCAAAAACATAATTTCTTCACGACTGAAGACAGAAAGACATGAACATCTTGGATGACAAGGTGAGTAAATTATTTGTAAATTGTTGTTCTGGAAGTGGAGTTCTCCTTTAAGGCGATTAAGAATCGACTCTTTCTTTGAGAGACAATATCTTTATGTATAATGCATTTTTTGATTAACAATTTTGCAGACTGTTTACATACATTACAAACTGCAAAAATAGATATTTTTTCGAAAACCCATATGACCTGCTCTTTAATAAACACTGCCTTCAGAGCAAGGCATAGACCAGGGGTGGCGAACGTTGGTCCTGGAGAGCCGCAGCCCTACAGAGTTTTGCTTTAACCCTAATCAAACACACCTGAAGCTAATCAAGGTCTGAAGGGTTGCTAGGAAGCTACAAGCAGGTGAGTTTTTGTTAGGGTTGGAGCTGAACTCTGCAGGACTGGAGTTCGCCACCTCTGGCATAGACAACATTTCAACCGGTCATTTTCTCAGCATAGGCCCCGCCCACTGCCGTTTAGTTGCTTACATTTGAATATGCTGAATGCAAATGTCACGTTGCGTCAAAAGCAAATATAAATTACAATCTGCCATTATCTTGTCTACACTGGATAAAGTATACAGATGCGCGTTTGCTTTCTGACTAAGTTCACACGCCTGAGTTTGTCGTCAATAGGACAAATGATGTGAAAGAACATTCGCTTTGACGCGTTTGGTTTAAACAGCTTGTTCGCGTCTTTGTACAGATAGCAGAAGAATCCCAGCGTAAGGAACAAGTAGATAGTTTATTTTTAATGGCATCCCGGATCGTGTCAGAGGATTGTTCGGACTTCGGAGCATGTTGTTTTGTAATCGAGGCACAGTGTCATGAAGAGTTCACTAAGGGTGTAGTTCGGTTTGTTTGGTTCATTTGGTCCGGACCAAAAAGGAAAATGATACATTTGGTCCTGGTCCGCTTAATGCTCACACTGGCATTTTTCACGGTAAACTTACGGATACCAAACCTAAAAGCATAGTGATTCACGACCTGATTGGTCGGGTCGAATGATGTATATTTCGTGACGGAACTCCCCGAACTCTCCAAACAAAAGGAAAAGGTGCGTTCGACAGCGATGCAGGTGTATGACATCAAAGTACCCATTCACTGATCGATCTGCTCAGCGCCACTTTAAGTCGAATACACCTAATTATTTAATGCCGTATGCTGGACTAAGCGCGTGTATATGATTTTATTTTTACCACTTGCAAACTCACAAAGAGCTCATAAAAGCCACTTTCGCTCATTTTATTTTGGATACACCACTTGTTCCCTTTGTGAAATCATCTCGCATAGCGTCGCATTTTGTCATTATATCCTGCCTTTGGTTCGTTTAGAAGTATTTGGTCCATGTTGTGTTCATATTTCATTTGAACCGTACCACACTTCATTTGGAAGCGGACCGTGACCCATCTTTTTAGCGGTCTCGGTCCGTTTGTTTGGTGCGCACCAGGGTTCGGATATCAGCGTTTACACTTACTCAAACGAACAGCACTAACAGAGCAACTGCATCAGGGTTTGTTTTAATTGAACCAAACATGACAAATGTGAACACACCCAAACAAACATTTGTTGAAAGATACTAGATCGGTACTAGATCTGACTGCAGCTGCATGACAAACCATAAGTATATGATTTTATAATGCTTTGGGGAGACACACCCCCTATAAACAGGTCGTTTCAGACAGAGGGTCAGAATGAGGGTTGAAAATAATCATTTTTCCACATATTTATTTGTTTTGTGTGTGTGTGTGTGTGTGTGTGTGTGTGTGTGTGTTTTGTGCAAAAAAACTTTATTAACATTATAAGTAACCCTGATCGCACATGCACATCTCGGAGATGACTATTTGACGTCTGCAATTACATCTGCAAGACGTAGTTTGCTCATCTGCAATATGTCTAATGGACATTTCCTATCAGATGTCTTTAAGATGTTTATGATTTAGAATGTATGTAAAAGTGACATCTTACAGATGTCTGCCAGATGTTTGCACACAGCAGATGCTTTTCAGATCAAGAGATCTTTAACAGACATCTTGCAGACGTATGTGTGCTATCTGGGAAACCTCAATGAACATCTGTCAGTCTGTTCCTCACTGTATGACTAGAAGACTACATGGCTGAATATCCCAACTCCTTAAAGGAGAAGTCCACTTCCAAAACAGATTCACATATAATGTAGTCACCCCCTTGTCATCCAAGATGTTCATGTCTTTCTTTCTTTGGTCGTAAAGAAATTATGTTTTTTGAGGAAAACATTTCAGCATTTTTCTCTATATAATGGACTGGAATGGTGCCCCGATTTTGAACTTCCAAAATGCAGTTTAAATGCGGCTTCAAACGATCCCAAATGTGATTGTAAACGATCCCAGCCCAAGGAAGGAGGGTCTTATCTAGCAAAACGATTGGTTATTTTCATAAAAAATAATACAATTTAAATACTTTTTAATCTCAAATGCTCGTCTTATCTTGGTCTGCCTGAACTCTGTGTATTCTGGTTCAAGACAGTTAGGGTATGTCAGAAAACTCCAATCGTATTTTCTCCCTCAACTTCAAAAATCATTTTAAAATCATCCTACATCGCTGCAGAAGTACCGACCCAGTCTATGCAAAGAAGATCAAACACCCTTAACAAAAAAGGTAAAACAGCGATATAGGATGATTTTGAAGTTGAGGGCGAGCTTGAGATAGGAGTTTTTCGACATACCCTAACTGTCATGAACCGGAAAAAACAGTCCAGGCAGAGTAAGACAAGATGAGCGTTTGACTTTAAAAATGTATATAAATTGTATTGTTTAAATGAAAATAACCGATCGTTTCGCTAGATAAGACCCTTCTTCCTCGGCCAGGATCATTTACAACCACATTTGGGATCGTTTGAAGCCGCATTTAAGCTGCGTTTTGGAAGTTCAAAATCGGGGCACCATATCAGTCCATTATATGGAGAAAAATGCTGAAATGTTTTCCTCAAAAACCATAATTTCTTTATGACTGAAGAAAGAAAGACATGAACATCTTGGATGACAAGGGGGTGCGTACATTATATATGAATCTTTGTTTTGGAAGTGAACTTCTCCTTTAATGTACAAAATAAATATAAAAATGCAAAATAAACGATATTTTACCAGAGTAGTAAGAAAACCTTTACACTGATATTCCCTGCGAGTTGCAGGCGAGAACAAACATACAGGGAGTAGTAGTCCAATTCAAATGACTCTTATGAGTCGGTTCGTTAGTGAATCAAAACCATGCGCAGCAATATTAATGTAGTCCGATTCTCAAATAACTGACTCTTCTGAAACGGTTCTTTTTAATGAACTATTCAAAAGGCTCACGAACTCGCGACGAGTTTATTCTTTAGTGAATAATAATTCATCACAATGGTTACTGAATCAACATCTGACTCACTGCTGAACTGCAGTTCTAGGCTACTTTTAGCGACGCCTGTCTTGAAATGAACCCAGTTTTGTGTACGTACGAGCCATAAAATCAGCAACATTACTGACTGATTCTTCATATGACAGAGTGTAGTTAAAGACGCATATTTTTAATAATGGATAAAACAAACTGCCCGAGCAATAGTTGATCTGATTCATATGTTGTCCCGCTCCAGAGCGCAGGGTGGCGGCGGATTACAATTAAAGTGAATGACAGCAGCACTACAGTACACTTGGTTTGCACTGTGTGTACAATGCAGCAGGCGTGAAGTATATAGGTACTCACTTTTCAGTTTTTATTACATCATATGTTTTTTTTTTAGGAGTGTCCATAACATGCTAAACTGCGCGCAGGTTTGGTTTTTGTTAGTTGAAGTAACCGCTCTCCACGCTTTCTTCACTTCCGCGTCTGTTTATGTAGGTTAAGGACGAATATTTTGAAAAGAATGGAAGATAAAAAGGTAAAGTTAAATGTTACCACACTCTCTGCTAGTGAACAACTCCAATAACTAACGAAACTTAGATAAAGTTATTGATTTACGAAATGTATCTCATTTGTTTATGCAGAGTTGCACAGGTCCTCTTATTATTGCGCTGCAATATAATGACCTATTTGACTTGGACTCAGTCTCAACGTCCACAAACACAGATGATGCACTACCCAAAGGCAGAGCATTCACTTTTATAAAGGTAGGAACTGTCAAGTTGTTAGATGTTATATGCATAGCCAATTTCTGTGGAGTTTTTTATGATTTTAAAAGGCTTGTGTGAATGTAGGCTGTGCAAACAGTGAATGAAAGACTTGTGGAAAAGAACAAGACCGAATCTTTGCTTTTTGAAGTGATCCTCATTGCAAAGGAGTGTTCGGAAGAAGTCAAAATGAAGATAGTTGAGAGTGTAAAGCATTATGGTAAGTTCACTGGTACAGCCATTTTTAATGTGACACATAAACAGTTTGTTCAAAGTTTGTGATTGGTAAGATTTTTTAAAGTTTTTTTTTAAAGGAGTCTGCTCTTCAAGGCTGCATTTATTTGATCAAAAATACAGAAAAAAGTATTTAAAAAAAAATAAAATAAAATTTAAAATAACACTTTTGTTTTTTAATATACTTCAAAGTATTATTTATTTCTGTGATGCAAAGCTGAATTTTCAGCATCATTACTCCAGTCATCAGTGTCACATGATCTTTCAGAAATCATTCAAATATGCAGTTTTTTTTTTTTTTTTTTTTTTTTTTTTTATCAATGTTGGAAACAGTTGTGCTGCCTAATATTTTTTTGAAACCTGTGATACTTTTTTAGGATTTTTTGATGAATAAAAAGTTTAAAAATACATAAACAGACATCTTTTCTAACAATATAAGTCACTTTTTTATCAATTTAACACATCCTTGCTGAATAAAAAGTACTAATTTCTTTCAAAAAGAAAATAATTTACTGCGCCCAAACTTTTGAACAGTAGTTTATACTGTTAAAACAAATTTCTATATTAAATGAATGCTGTTCTATTGGAATGATTAGAATAGAATGTTTTCTGAAGGATCATGTGACACTGAAGACTTAAGTAATGATGCTGAAAATTCAGCTTTGTATCAAAGAAATATATTATATTTTAAAGTATATTCAAATAGAAAAAACATTATTTTAAATTGTAATAATATTTCACAATATTACTTTTTTTTTTTTTCTGTATTTTTGATAAAATAAATGCAGCCTTGATGAGCAGAAAAGACTTTTTGAAAAAATATTACAAATCTTACTGTTCCCAAACTTCTGAACGACAGTGTAGGCATAAAATATTGAGTAAAACTTTTTTTGTGTGTGTGAAAGGAGTTTCTCCTAAAGTAGTTTTAAAAAGTTTAGTATTTAATATTTTTCAATTTGCAATCCTGTTTTCTAAATACAGTTTTGACTTTGTTGTAATAAAGGTTAGAATAAATAAAATTTACACAATATCTATAATATATGACAGGTTTTGACAGACTGGAATCACCAATTTGATGTGTTTAAAAATCATATTTCATGCTACTTTTACAGTTGCATTATAATTAATAAAAAATATCTAAGATGTCTCACAATGTCTCACACTAAACACATGAAATTTGTGCCTTGAATCCTTTGAAAAAAAAGTCATGAATGTTTTTTGTAACATAGTTTTTTTTATATTAATGTTTTATGCAATTCTTGTGCTTAGTTTGCATTGCTTTCTATCACCAGGTCTTGAAATAGGCAAATTTTTCTTTTGCAAAAAGGAAGAACTCATAAATACTCTTCAGTCAAACAAAGTTAAGCTTTTCCTCTCTACCGACAAGAATGATGTCTGTGAAGCTCTGCATACAGGTAAATCACCTCATGAACATTTAACAAGTCATTTTAAAATATAGATTTTTAATGCATGATTTTTATTTATTAATTTTTTTAACATTTGCACATTTTGCTGAGTTTAGGAATTCCAGCTGCTTTGCTATACGACCAGACAGATGATCACGTCCTCAATCAGTTAAAGGTCATTTTCTCAGGTGATGTTATCGGTTTCTCTGAGGATTCGCTTGATAGTCTTTTAGATTTTGGATTCAGTGAAAACCAAATAGAGACCTTCAAAGCAGCAAAGGTAATTCATGAAATATCTTTTTTGCTCTAGTACTGTTTTTTTTAAGCTACATTCGTCATATTAACCTAGTGTTATGTAACCAGATCTGCATGAAGGAGTTTGCCGTTCTGATCGGTGAGATGAGGAGAAGATTTGGACAAGAAAACAGCCCTCTCTGCACCAGTGTCTTAACTTCATGGGGCTCTAGAAACGTCTGTGCATCTGCACTGAAAACTCTTCGGGAGTGGGGTCTGGATGTGGACGAGGCATTTTGTCTGGCTGGAGCTCCCTGCAACCCCATTCTGGCCGTAGTTAAACCCCACATACTGTGGGACGGCGGTTTTCACAGCATAAGGGACTTGTCCGCCCAGTCCTGAGAGTCAGTAGCACTATGTTGGACACAAGTGTGGCTTAAGTTTCATTTTAATCAGGTGCCAATTCTGTTTTCTTGCTGTTGACACTTGATTTTGCGTATATTATTCAAAAAGGTTGTAAAATAAGAAGCATCCATTTGGGGTGATTTGGGTTTAATAGTGATTCACAGCACTATGTATAGATTTTTTAGGGGTTTCTATGAAGCTTTTCTGTGTTATAGTACATGTTTGATTATAGGAATCAATTAAAAGCGAGTTTAAATACCCCCAAATCTACTGAAGTTAAATGCAGGTATACATACAAGACAAGTCTTGAGCATAAAACATCATAATATATTTTATATATACATTGAAAATACTGAAATCTAATTCACAGAGTCAACATGCTTGCACCATCATTAAAGTTGATCCTAACATGGCTTGGGTTGAATTTCAGAAAGGCACTACTTGCAGCTAAACAGCTGTGATTTTATATACTGAAACAAATGATATAAAACAAATATATAATAATATTAAAGGTATAATTCACCCAAAATGATTTTTTTTTTAAATATCTCCCAAGTCATAAAATGTTAAGAACAACGTGAGTATGAGAATTTTCATTTTGGGTGAACCTTTAAGAGTAAAAGTACATTCTCAAGCAATAAGTCCATATCAGTTACATTGTATGCATATTTCAACAATAATGACATTGGCAAAATAAAAGCAAGGAATACAATATCTTGCAGTCATGCAGTAACATATTGCAACTAAAGTAGGTGATTGTCTTTGGCTCAACAGTCAAACACTTAGACAAACTGATAAATCAACCTTAGTATAAAATATAAAAACAAAAAAACTAAATATCACAGGTCAGATTGATCTTTGCTAACAGTAAACACAAATGTTAAAGTTGCACATTCATACAAATGTTTTTGAGGCTAAAATAAGAATACAAAAATATACTTATGCTTCCAAAGTAATGCATCCTTCATCTACTAGTTAATGTGACAAGGTTACGGTTATCACGCTCTAACAGTAGACACTACTATACAAAGGAAAATCAGCATACTTATAGTTTGTATTTAAAATGCTATGCAGCTCTTTGTGATCAAGATCAAGTATTATAATTGGGAACAGAAAAACTGCTTGAAAGGAGTTTGTGATACCACTGAAGTTCTCCTTCATGAGCAAATCTGCTGTTGGTTTTGCTTGAAGTAGCTGTGAATAAAAATAACTTCAAAATTGTATGAAGAGGTTCTGAATTACTTCTGCTGAAGTGATTTATAGTCCTCAGACGTAGATGCCCTCAGGATTCAAACCTGAGGAGATCGGACTATGGAGTCCACGGATGCTGCCAACCACTGGAAGAGATAAACCTGGTCGTTTCAATGAGCCAGTTAATGCAGCGAAATCTGGGAAATCAAAGAAAACAATTAAATTGAAGAACATTGTCTAATATTTCATTGCGCTTACAGGGATTGTAAAGCTCATTTTAATTATATGTGCTAAGAAGAAGTCAAGAAAACAATCAAATTTAGTGCAGTCTTGACCAAGTATTTCCATAGATCTTTGCTTTAGTCCAATAACAGTTGCTTGTTTGGAATATCGGACCACCATACTACCATTTCTGTGGTATATACAGTTGAGGTCAAAAGTTTACATACACTTGATTCTTAATACTGTGTTGTTACCTGAATGATCCACAGCTGTGTTTTTTGTTTAGTGATAATTGTTCAGGAGTCCCTTGTTTGTCCTAGAGAGTTAAACTTCCCATTGTTCTTCAGAAAAATCCTTCAGGTCCCACAAATTATTTGGTCTTTCAGCATTTTTGTATATTTTGAACCGTTTCCAGCAATGACTATATGATTTTGAGATCCATCTTTTCACACTGAGGACAACTGAGGGACTCATATGCAACTATTACAGAAGGTTCAAATGCTTTCTGATGCTCCAGAAGGAAAAATGATGCATTAAGAACTGGGGGTGAAAACTTTTGAACAGAATGAAAATGCGTACATTTTGCTTTTATTTTATTTTTTATTATTATTTTTTTTTCTTCATTTAGTACTGCCCTTCAGAAGCTACAGAAGATACTTGCATGTTTCCCAGGAGACAAAATAAGTTAAATTTAGCCTGATCTTCAAATTCAAAAGTTTTCACCCCTGGTTCTTCAGTGCATCAATGAGCGTTTGAACCTTCTGTAATAGTTGCATATGAGTCCCTCAGTTGTCCTTAGTGTGAAAAGATGGATCTCAAAATCATACAGTCATTGTTGGAAGGGGTTCAAATACACAAAAATGCTGAAAAACCAAAGAATTTGTGGGACCTGAAGGTTTTTTCTGAAGAACAGTAGGCAGTTTAACTGCTCAGGACAAACAAGGGACTCACAAACTATCATCACTAATCACAAAACTCATCTTTTATCTGAAATATCTTATTCAGGCTAGTACTAAATAAAAAAAAATTGCATGCATTTTGTATGATCCTTCTTATTTTGGTCAAATAATTAACATTTTGCAGATTCTGCAAGGTGTATATAAACTTTTGATCTCAACTGTTGTATGGATACATTGCAAATACAGAGCACACTGCAGTTGACTTATTTCTAGTGACGAATGAGCTGGAAATAATAGCATCTGCGATTTTGACTCGTTATTTGATCAGATTCAGGTTACATTTAACATGCAGTACACTAATACTCAAATAAACTAATTAGCCAAGCCTCTGGATATCATAAACTGTTTGGCCATGATTGCAGGAATAACATGTCCCATACCAACTCTAACCACAAGGTGGCACTTTGGATTAGTAATATAAACAATAATAGGAAACACTTCAACCTCAGTGACATCTACAAACAGAAGGCTTGCAACTGCAATGTTATTTTTCACCCAGGCTTGACGTCAATAAAGCCAGAAAGAAATAACAGATTTTTGTACTCAACGGAGTAAATGACAGAGGCAAGACCGCTGAGTCAATCGTTGCAACTATAATCTGTCACGGCACTGACGAAGGAGCACAAAAAAAAGTCTGCAGTGCTTCTGAATCACTCTCAGCTTTATTTGTTTTGCAGGAAACAACTCTGTCCTACATAGGCCTGCAGTTTTTTGCTAGATGTGCAAGTGAAAAGTTACTTGGCACTGCACTAAATTAAAACCAGATGTGGCTGTTAATGACACTTGTAAAATGACTTATTGCTCATTATGGTTGAGGTTTTGTCTTCATTCATGTTGAGTCCTAACAGTATCCATACTGTATGGAGCATATCCACTGATTTTGGAAATGCTGTCAGTAAAAACAATACCTTTTTCATCTGTTGTATTGCTGGAGTCCTCATCGCCAGGCTCCACGGGCAAAACCGTGACTTTGGTGCCTGTTTGTTGTATGAACTGCTGTAGGTTTACCTGCCTCAACTCTTTGGTAAGCTGCTCCAGTTCGTACTGACTCTCCTGTTGGAAAGAGGGTGGAGAAGGTGCTAATGAAATGTTTGTGTAGTATTGCAACTGGCATTCAGCCTGCAGCAATGCAGTAACAACTAGCTATAAACAGTAACAATGCTCCAATGTAGTTGCACATAATTAGCTCATGATTCCAAACAGATGCGTCATTTTTGCATTTACAGCAATCTCAAGAAGAGAGAAATGATTTAGATTGAACTCCGTGTGTGAAGTTATTTGCTAGTCCATTCCAGTTTGGTACTAGTCTAGTCAGTGTACCTTAGCCAGCCAAGCTGTTCACCGTTTGTTGAGGCTTGTCAGCCTGCATCAATGTTTTGCTGGTTTATCTACTTAAGAGGCCTTGTGGGGGAAACAAACGAGCCAAGGTTTGGCTGGTTAGCCTGGTCCTGTTAGTCCCTGCTGGTTGATGCAGATATTTTTGGATGGCTCGTAAAAGCGTGAAATGGAAATGCTCCCTGCTGGCTTTTAAGTCACAGCTAAGGCTAGTCACTAATGAAGAACTAACGACTGCACATTTTTGTGGTGCCATCAGCTAATGCCATGACGTCAAACGTAAGACAGACATACACTACACGACTTTTAAAATCTGAAAACACTAGGCACCAATCACTTCCCGAGTTTGTAGATGGTTACAGAAGAAAAACTGGACATCACATACTAAAAAACTCTCAAAGATCATACAGTACCAATTCGTTTTTTAAGTCTGATGTCATGCGTCACCATTTCCGTGTCCAAATGTTCTATCAGATGCCACGAGACAACAACAAATGGTGCTAATATACACTTATAATGTAATACTACAAAAAAATATATAATCCTCCCCTTTAAAGGAGAAGTCCACTTCCAGAACAAAAATTTACAGATAATGTACTCACCCCCTTGTCATCCAAGATGTTCATGTCTTTTTTCTTAAGCTGTAAAAAAAAAAATTGTTTTTTGAGTTAAACATTTCAGCATTTTTCTCCATATAGTGGACTTCAATGGTGCCCCAATTTTGAACTTCCAAAATGCAGTTTAAATGCGGCTTCAAACGATCCTAAATGCGGTTGTAAACAGTCCTAGCCGAGGAATAAGGGTCTTATCTAGCAAAACGACTGGTTATTTTCATTAAAAAAAATATATAATTTAAATACTTTTTAATCTCAAATGCTCGTCTTGTCTTGCTCTCCCTGAACTGTGTATGGTTCAAGACAGTTAGGGTATGTCGAAAAACTCCAATCATATTTTCTCCCTCAACTTCAAAAATCATTTTAAAATCATCCTACATCACTGCAGAAGTACGACCCAGTCTATGCAAAGTGAACATGCAAAGAAGATCAAACACCCAAAGAAGATCAAACACCCTTAACAAAAAAGGTAAAACAGTGATATAAGATGATTTTGAAGTTGAGGGAGAACATGAGATGGGAATTTTTCGACATACCCTAACTGTCATGAACCGGAAAAAAAACAGTTCAGGCAGAGTAAGACAAGACGAGCATTTGACATCAAAAAGTGTATAAATTGTATTATTTTTATGAAAATAACCGATTGTTACACTAGATAAGACCATTCTTCCTCTGTTTGGATAGTTTGAAGCCGCATTTAAACTGCATTTTGGACACTCAGGGCACCATTCAAGTCCACTATATGAAGAAAAATGCTCAAAAAATATAATTTCTTTACGACTGAAGAAAGAAAGACATGAACATCTTGGATGACTAGGGGGTGAGTACATTATCTGTAAATTTTTGTTCTGGAAGTGGACTTCTCCTTTAACTCCATACTGAAATCCCAGACAATGAAAATATACATATAAATAAATAAAAATCAAATGATTTGTGTTTGGGACGCTGTACGGAGCACAGAGACTATTGTGTACATCGTAAGTTTAAAACACTTTAGCTTAAATGTTTAATATGAATAAACAGTGCTCATAAACAGCTGTTCAGATAGTATTCCCAAGTGAAATAAGTTGAGGCTTGGGCCCGGAAACAGCATTTGTTGGACGCATTATGTCATTACTTAACAAGCGAATTGATGACAAATGATGATAATAGGACTGCAATGATAAGTCGATGCAGAATTGATTCATGGATCTATTGTTGAGATCTTCCAAATGCATGGCTATTCTCTCTGGAATCAATTCTGAGCTTAGATTTTAACAGCAGATGGCACTCCAATCTAGTTTTTATTCGCACACTCAAATACTCATGAAGACGGCTTGTGCATTTGGCTTTGTCATGTAATTTCACCTCATCTCAGAATGCTTTTATGACACGAGATTAATGTAAACAGCCCACTGTGAACACCCTTGTAATTCACTTCAACCTTTTTTCGAATTTTATGAATGATTATTTTAGGTTCAAATGTGTGTAAGGATTTGAAAACAAGCAGAGCAGGGCTGTTTCTAAAGCATGCAGTGCCATCTGCTGTTCAAAACTAAGCTCTGAATCAACTTGAGAAAGAATCACGATACATTCAGAAAATCTCAGATTCGATGCTGAAGTTTCTGTTCGTCCTGTTGGTCACGGTACACCGGCCCCAGCCCCTGATGAAAGTGGTTCTTACTTCTAGCCCAGCAATGTTTTGGTGCTACTTCTGAACCACTTTTCCTGGTTTGGAGCTGGTGCTTTGGGTGTCAAAAGACAAAGACACAATTTGAAACTTGGCTCTGGCTCCGAATAGGCACCAAAACTGCCTTGGTGGAAAAGGGGTATAAGATGAACAGAAATGGTTTACTGCATGGGTGTCCAAACTCTGTCCTGGTGGGCCGCTGTTCTGCAGAGTTTAGCTCCAACCCTAATGAAACACACCTGAACCAACTAATCAAGGTCTTACTAGGCTAGGGGTCTCCAACCCTGCTCCTGGTGGGCCGCTGTCCTGCAGATTTCAGCTCCAACCCCAATTAAACACACCTGAACCAGCTAATCAAGGTGTTCAGGGCTACTTGATAATTACAGACAGGTGTATTGGAGCAGGTTGAAACTGAAGCCTGCAGGACGGTAGCTCTCCAGGAGAAGGGTTGGAGATCCCAGTACTAGACACAGTAGTAACTTCCAGGCAAGTCTGTTGAGGCAAGCTGGAGTTAAACTCTGCAGGACACTGGCCCTCCAAGACTGAGTTTGGACACCCCTGGTTTAAGGTTTTTTTTCAAGGTATTATAGACTTCTTTGCAGCCAATGCAACATTTACTGGTAAAAAAAACAATTTGCCAGCTTATCTTTTTAGTAAGAATCAGTGGTGGAAAGCTTCAGTCACTGCAGCCTGCAATTTTTTTTGTTTGTAAACCTTGACGTACCTGCAGTCTCTTGCATGACTCAGACAGCGAGCGATCCACTGCTCTTGAGCTGTTTTCAAGCTGGGCTGTGTGTTGAGCTTGAGCCTTGAGTTCTGCTTTCACTCTCTGAAGTCTAGCCTTCACTTCCCCCTCACTGGCCTGCTGGCTCTCTCTGATCTCCTTATGCTGCTTTTGAGCCTCTATCCCTGCCTCTACGCCCTGCAGAGACATCAGCCGCTGTTCCAGATCCACCTCACAACCACGCAGCCTACCGCTCAACTCCTGGAGGCGCTCCTGCAGCTGCCTCTCGCTCTCCCGCTCGATCTCAAGCTCGGTTGCCCAGAATTCCTCTTCCTCAATCTCCACCTTGTTCCTTCGCACTTGCTTTTCTAACCTTGAAACTTCCTCCATCATCTTCACATACAGTTCGTCCTCCTCTAGTCCAACTCTTTTTTCAGACAGCTTCCGAAGCTCTGCTTCGTACGCCTCTATCCTACTGTCTAGAACTGAAAGAGTCTCCCTTTGCAGTCTCACCAGTTGGCTAAGATCCTCCACTCGGTGGCCTGGTAACCGGGGGGACATTGAGGGTGAATTGTGGGCACTTTTCACTAAAACCTCTCGTTGTCTGGCACTACTGTCGCTGAGCCTGCCTCCACTAAGGATGTCCCTCAGGCTGCGGGGAACACCGGTGAAGGTCAGAGATTTGCGGCGTGGCTCACGACGACGGAGGGAACGGTCACCCGGAGCTCTGAGCTTGGCCATCAATGGAAGGCTCTGCCGATGCAAACCACGCTCTGGGCCCCGAGGGTTCAGACCTTCGGTTGAGGGGTACTCATTGAGAGAGGGGCCTGTACGGTGTAGGATAAACTGCACGTCACCGGCATACTGCCCCCACGTGTTCAGAGAGGCCACTGGACTCTCGTGAGGAACAAGATGTCTCTCGGTGTCCCTCCATTTTTCAATCAGCGTATACCGTCCTGTGCGACCTACGAAAAAGAAAAAGGTTTATATCGCTGACTACCAAAAAGGCTAGAGCCATGGATATTATATGTGCTTAAGTAATTTTTCATTTACTTTTATGTAGCACAATTGACACTTCTAGAATAAAAATTTCCTGATAATTTAGCTCACTCCCATGTCATCCAAGATGTTTGTCTTTCTTTCTTCATGTCGAAAAGAAATGAAGGTTTTTGAGGATGTTGGCCAATGGGTTGAACGTCCAAATTGCAGTTTCAATGCAACTTCAAAAAATCCCAGCTGAGGAATAAGAGTCTTATTTAGCGAAACGATTGGTCATTTTCTAAAAACAAAAATAA
The DNA here is from genome assembly GCA_036247105.1 of Cirrhinus mrigala. Classification (NCBI taxonomy): domain Eukaryota; kingdom Metazoa; phylum Chordata; class Actinopteri; order Cypriniformes; family Cyprinidae; genus Cirrhinus; species Cirrhinus mrigala. Next base: position 6,092,454 of record CM070031.1, read on the forward strand.
TGTATATACTTTTTAAGCACAAATCTTGCACTAGCTCTGCAATGCACGTCCACGACGCATTACGCAATGATGTTGGAAAGGTTACGCATGGTTTGTTCTTCGTCTGTGTACTCCGGTTCAAAAGGGTAGGGTACGGTGAAAAACTCCACCTAATTTTCTCCTCCAACTACAAAACTGTCCAACATCGTTGTTTTACCTTTTTTGTAAAGTGCGTTTGACTTTCTTTGCACGTTTGCTTTGTAAACACTGGGTTGGTACTTCCACCTACATCATTTGTTACTAGACGAGCTAGTTAACCCTTTAACTGTCACTCCCATTTTTGAACACAGACATAAAAATGCACTATCCAGACTTAAATTTGTATAATTCATGAATGAAAACATTTTGTAATAGGATTTTGATGTATATTTTCCATGGTAATGCAATGTCTGATTTTAAAATGCCTTTCAAAGGATGAATTTTGAAATTTTAAGTTTTGAGCTGATATATAATTTCTTATGATATCTAAAGCGTGATACAGAAAAAGGCAATGAAGAAAGTCTTTTGTGACAAAGGTCAGAATTCATGTTATGATGTAGATTTTTTTAAGTGGCACTCTTGACCTATATTAATCTATTACTTTTTCTACATAATTTCTAACACAAAAATATGGTAAAATATCTATTTAGGAGTCTTAGTCCTTTCTAACGATGTATAGTTTGTCATGATTAGATTAGGATTTATTTGTAATATGGTAAAGTAAACGTAGCCGTCCCACAGGGTGGACGGTGACAGTTAAAGGGTTAAAAAGTATATACATTTGTATTTTTTTTTTAGAAAGTGATCAATCGTTTCGTTAGATAAGACACTTATTCCTCAGCTGAAATCGTGTAGAGCGCTTTGAAGCTGCATTGAAACTGCAATTTGGACCTTCAACCCATTGATCCCCAATGGGTTCCACAATATGGAGAAAAATCCTGGAATATTTTCCTCAAAAACCTTAATTTCTTTTTGAGTGAAGAAAGACATGAATATCTTGGACGACATGGGGGTGAGTAAATTATCAGGAAATGTTTAGCCTAGAAGTGAACTAATCCTTTAATGGGAAAAAAAACAGTGTTATTCTAATTTAAATCTGTCATGTTATGACTTATAACATTGTTATGTGAATACACAATTATATCAGGGATGTTTTTCCCTATCTTGTTCCACCCTCTTCCGCCCGTCATTTCCTGTTGTCCTCTACCATGTCATTTGCTTAAGGGCAAAATTACTTGAATAATTCTTCTTCATAAGGTTAGCACTTGAAGATGATACACATTTGAAACAGTGACCAATGATTAAACCTTCTTCCCCCTGTAAAAACATACACTCCTGAAACTTTCAAGGGGTACTGAGGTGGCGTTAAGAGTTTTCTCTTTCAGTAGAATGAGTCAGATTTTCCTTGTCAGCGGGCACTTTGGTTTCGCCAGCTCTTTTCTCGCTAATACAAGAGGGAGCCCTTAGATTCTACCAGTCTGAGCGCAGCTGAAAATAGAATCAAACGGTGACGTCAGCCAAGACAGGTTTGAGTCAAAAACAAATTGCTTTGGGTCCCACTGGTGATGTAATTAACTGAAATCAGCTTCGTAGACCATTTGGGCCCTTTCCTTGAAACTCCATAAAATATGCCTGATGTCTTTAGACAAGCTGTTAAACTAGTCTCAAGCTGTTGGAAAGCCAATACAAACTCTCCGATACTTAATCTTCTTTTTAATTATAAAATGGATGATGATTACTCAATCAACCTGGATGCCAGATGGTTTCAGCATTACTTAAAATATATGGCATCTGTGTTAGCTACTATAGCTTCCATGATTTAAGTCACTGCTGGGGCGTAACCAACCAAAAATAGAAGCAAGAGTTCTTTTCCAGTAAAGAGCAGGTTTTTTTTCAACCGATAGTAGTAGCATGACAGAATTGTTTGTCAGTGTTTTGTGTCATATTGTGTGTTGGAATGTCTGATTCATTTTGGTAAATCAGTTCGTTCAAATGATTCATTTCACTGAACTATCTACTCCTTTGAGCCATCACTAGCGCCTGTCCCAAATGACCCTCTAATTGCGTTCTTCCTCTGACGCCACACTTTATTGACATAATGCTGCTCTGACTGTTGGATAGAGGTCTGCTCAGCAGAAGTGTGCATCAAGGGCCCAAAACGGTCGCAAAGGGGCGCTCGTCGGCCAAACCTGAAATGACAAATGGGACACCCTTTGGTCTTGTGTACTACTTGAGGATGAGCATGTGGGAGCCATTGTAAATCCACAAGACCACAAGTCTACATGAAGTGCGCCTTTTGGGACACTCTAAATAGTATTCCCAAAATTCTCTGTGCAAAACAGATAGAAATCCAATCTTCATCAACAAAAGCAACAGTTATTCATCATTAGCTACTTTCAAGATCAAAAACTGCAATATGAGAGAGCACGGCATTAGCACTCCTAATATAATAACTTTCAGTTTCATTTGCAAAAGTTTGCATGTCAGCTTGCTGAAGAGATACTCAGCTACTCTCACCTGCGGCAATGCGTGCTGCATTAGCGCTGTCATATCTGGCTATGACGTGTCATGAAACCTATAACATGCTCTCACACGTTTATTATTTTAACACATTGGGAGGAGTAAAACTTACATATGTGGTTTCAGCAACCAGATGTATTTACACTTGTCCAGTTTCGTCTGCACTTCGGAGGGCATGTACACAAGGTCTTTTACAGTCAGATAGCTTTCCAATCAGAGAAAACACCCAAAAAAATGCCTGTATGTCCATCCATCATAAAAAGTGCTCCACACAGCTCTGTGGGGTTTAATAATGGCCTTCTAAAAATGACCCTGTTCAAAAGTTTACATTCACTTGATTCTTAATACTGTGTTGTTACCTGAATGATCCACAGCTGTGTTTTGGTTAGTGATAGTTGTTCATGAGCCCATTGTCTGGTTGTCAGTTAAACTGCCTGCTGTTCTTCAGAAGAGTCCTTTAGGTCCCAGAAATTCTTTGGTTTTTCAACATTTTTGTGTATTTGAACCCTTTCCAACAATGACTGTATGATTTTGAGATCCATCTTTTCACACTGAGGACAACTAAGGGACTCATATGCAACTATTACAGAAGGTTCAAACACTCACTGATGCTCCAGAAGGAAACACAATGCGTTAAGAGCCGGGGGGTGAAAACTTTTGAACAGAACGAAGATGTGTACATTTTTCTTATTTTGCCTAAATATCCTTTTTTTTTTTCATTTTGGACTGCCCTTCAGAAGTCACAGAAGATACTTACATTTTCCCAGAAGATGAAATAAGTTAAATTTACCCTGATCTTCAAATTCAAAATGTTTTCACCCTCATTGTAAAAAGATGGATCTCAAAATCATATAGTCATTGTTGGAAAGAGTTCAAATACACAAAAATGCTGGAAAACTGTGGGACTTTAAGGATTTTTCTGAAGAACAGCAAGAAGTTTAACTGTTCAGGACAAACAAGGGACTCGTGAACAACTATCACTAAACAAAAACACAGCTGTGGATCATTCTGGTAACAACACAGTATCATGAATCAAGCGTATGTAAACTTTTGAACAGGGTCATTTTATAAATTCAACTATTATGGACTATATGTAAACGTCTTTAATGTGAAATATCTTATTCAGGTCAGCACAAAATAAAAAAAAATAACATGCATTGTGTATGATCTCTTTTATTTTGGTAAAATAATTAACATTTTGCAGAATTTGCAAGGTGTGTGTAAACTTTTGACCTCAACTGTAAGCCAAGAGGTGACTGGTTTTCCTTTGCTGTAAACAAAACTTGGTTCTCACAAGACTAGCATATTCTCACTGCAACTTTACACATTCCGTCCAAGTTGAAATGCCACACTCTCATGAACGCACATATCAGAAGGCCTTTAATAACTTCCCAGGGCCATGTGGAGTTATTTTTATGATGGACTTTATTGGACTTCAAAATCTCTATAACCATTCACTGCCATTATAAAGCTTAGAAGAGCCAGGGCATTTTTTAATATAACTCCAATTGTATTCATCTGAAAAAAGAAAGTCATATACACCTACAGTAGAATGGCTTGAGGGTGAGTAAATCATGGGGTAATTTTCATTTTTGGGTGAACTATCCCTCAGTAACTATCAGAGAGTAATTGATGAGTTTTCATTCTTTTCAACAAAAATGTACAGATTATTTACTCACCCCCTTGTCATCCAAGATATTCATGTCTTTCTTCAGTCGATAAGAAATTATGTTTCTTGAGGAAAACATTCCCCAATTTTTCTCCATATAGCAGACTTCAATGGTGCCCCCAAGTTTGAACTGCCTAAATGCAGTTTAAATGAAGCTTCAAATGGCTCTAAATGATCCCAGCCGAGGAAGAAGGGTCTTATCTAGCAAAACGATTGGTCATTGTCAAAACAAATTCACAGTTTGTATACTTTTTAACCTCAAACGCTCATCTTGTCTAAGTCTGCGTAGTTCTTTTCTGGTTCAATATGGTCAATACAGTTAGGGTATGTCGAAAAACTCCCATTTCGTTTTCTTTTCCAACTTCAAAATCGCCCTACATCGCTGCAGATGTACCGACCCAGTGTTTACAAAGTTAACATGCAGAGAAGATCAAACACCCTTTAAAAAAAAAGACAAAACAGCAATGTAGGGTGATTTTGACATAGAAGAAGAAAACAAGACGGGAGTTTTTCGACATTGTATTGACCCTGATTACACGCAGAGATGAGACAAGATGAGTGTTTAAGGTTAAAAAGTAAATAAATTGTCAATTTGTTTCCAAAATGACCGATCATTTTGCTAGATAAGACCCTTCTTCCTCGCCTGAGATTGTTTAGAGCCATTTGAAGCTTCATTTAAACTGCATTTTGGAAGTTGAAGTCCACCATATGGAGAAAAATTCAGGAATGTTTTCCTCAAGAAACATAATTTCTTATCGACTGAAGAAAGAAAGACATGAACATCTTGGATAACAAGGGGGTGAGTACATTATCTGTACATTTTGTTCTGGAAGTGGACTTCTCCAACACTTTTCCCTACAACTTTTTAAAATACAAAGGACTGCAGTAAAAGAGCAACTTCGTATTGAGACGCCCTACCAATGGCTTGAGCCAGAGCGATGACCACTTCCTGGCAGGTGGTGGCCTCTGTGACCCCACAGACCACGCGCTGGACTCCATCGACCCACACCTTCAGCTCCATCCCAGGTCAATCTCTGGAGGGTCTGGGGCTACTGGTCTGTGACGTCATTCCGTCCTGCTCCAGGGGTCCAACGCTACAGCGGTCACCCCCTCACGGCAACTATGCAAAAAACACAACACGGGTTAGGAAACACCTGGAAATTATATATACCTCTCTGCATTGTGCAGATATTCTCATACTAAAAAGCGTGGGCGTTTAAAATGAATTCGATCTTGTGTTCTTCCACCAGAGGACGTGAAATATAAAACACATATGGATCACTTGTGGTGACATTTTTTAGCTTTAAGGTTTGGAACGACATGAGGGGAAGTAAATGATGAATAATGGCCACTCTGTGTGAACTATCCTTCTAACGCTATTGTTTTCCTGCTTTATTTTCTTGTGTAAATGCAAAAGATTCATTCCCACAAGATTTGTTCTGTCTCGTTTACTTTTAATGAGGTTTCAAAGTTGCATTTATGGTTAGAAAGCCACTGAAAGAACTTAATATACACATTTAGAACTTTTTTAGCTTAAATATCCGTTAACTTTACAACAATCTGAACTACAATCGCATCTGTCTAGGAACAAAGACAAGTGTTATAATGAGAGCATTTCCTAATCAGGAAAGCTTTGTACAAGGAAATGACTCTGCTATTAGCAGGAGACCTCTGTGCTTCCAGATGGACACATTTCCTTCCTCAGATCTCCGACTAGTTGAACATTCAGCTCTTCTTTTGTGTTCAACAAAGAAACAAGATACTCCTGTCTAAAAAAAAATGATTAACTTTCTTGAAAACAACAGCTCACGCGTGGTCCCAAAATAGCATATTTTCCAAGAAACGAATTGGCCATGATTCTGCTTTTTGTGGAGGTGTGCCGAGGGTGTGAAGAGGAGGAGGATGACATGAAAAACAGTTGGCTGCAGTGCGGACGTCCTGCTGGATACAGTGAGACCAGCTGGACCTGACATTATGTTCCTCCCACTTCTGCGAACAGGTACAATTTTAGGACAACGGGGCTGGCAAACCAAGCACGCCCAAGCAGATCTTCAGCTTTGCAAAGAAAATTCACAAGATCTCAGTTTATTCTCTCAGCAAAGAGAACGTTACACATACTGTGACGTAAAAAGAGACTGGCGTAAGCTCCACTTGAAGATTTACTGAAGAGTGCAATAATAATCCAAAGCAAACAGTTCCAGTATCCAAAGTCATTCAACATAAGCTTCAGAAAAATGTGAGTAAAACAAATGAGTAAAATTCAATAGCACAGGAGAATCAACCAGAATATACAGAGCTCTCCACATGCATGTTAGCAGTTTATAGGAGCCAATTTTTGAGACTCACAATCCAAAAGAGGTTTCAGTCCATTTACAAGACCAGAGACTATGGAAGACTGTTTTTAAAGCCAAAAAACAAACAAAATTTTGTTTTCTTATAATTTAGCTTATGATTTGACTCTAAATATCACAGTAGTGACTTTATGTCTTATAATCAATAATACAATCCATAAATTACACTTTTTTTGCATTGACTGTCTTTTTGTTTGACCACACAGCTGCTCTTTTGTTATTTAACCCAGTGTTTCCCAACCCTGTTCCTGGAGGCACACCAACAGTGCACATTTTGGATGTCTCCCTTATCTGACCAATATATTTCTGGTCCTCGAGTCTCTACTAACAAGATGATTCAGGTGTGTTTGTGAAAAGTTGGAAAATGTGTAGTGTTGGTGTGCCTCCAGGAACGAGGTTGGGAAACACTGATTTAACCCATCTTATGAAATGATTAGTTCACTTTAAGAATAAAAAAAATTCCTGATAATTTACTCACCCCCATGTCTTCCTAGACATTCATGTATTTCTTTCCTCAGTTGGAAAGAAATTAGGGTTTTTGAAAAAAATATTTCAGGATTTTTCTCCATATAGCGGATGTTAATGGGGATCAGTTGGTTGATGGACCAAATTGTAGTTTCAATACAGCTTCAAAGGGCTCTACATGATCCCAGCCGAGGAATAAGGGTCTTAACTATCAAACCAATCAGTCATTTTCTAAAAAAAAATGTAAATGTATATGCTTTTTTTTAACCACAAATGCTCATCTTGCACTAGCTCGACTTCACACATTGCGTAATCATGTTGGAAAGGTCCAACCACAGCCGTAGAAACATATTTTATCTGGGGCGTGCTGGAGGGCGGGGCTTGATGTTTTTACAAGTCGTAATCTAAAATTCCGGTAATATTATGTTAACATTTCACATGAAATTTTGTCAGCGAGAGGGAGATTCAGGGATACAACCGCACTATATTTCTGGTCAGTTTAATACAGACGTGGCGCTAGACTTTAACGTTGTCCGTCATTTTGACAGACATGGTCGTAAAAATTACGTCATAATCTATTATTACCCGTCATTTTAATTTTCATATTTTAATTATAATAACACATTTAATTTTTTTTTAATTTTTTTAATTTTTGTTCACATCGCAATGTTTAAAAACTACAAAATATGCTAGGGCTAGGTAAACAAAAAAAAAAAAATTCTTGATTTTAATAGATTCTCATTTTAATGAACCATTATCGATTCATAAATCCCAATCGATCTTTTGGTATATGCTGTTTTCGCCTCCCATCCAATAAATCCCAATAGGCTAAGCTTTGTGTTACTTTTGATATGAAACAAAGTCTCATATTTCAAATTTGTCCATTTCATTAAGAAATTCAAGCAATAAATATCGTTTTGGCACTCTTTATTGTGGCATGATAGATCGTTTGAGCTTCTGTGTACTCACCTGTACGTAATCAAATGCATAAATAGGAAAACATTCGTGACAGTTTTGTTTTTGTTTTGTATCCCATGCTCTACTGACAGACTACAGCACACTCGCCATCAACTGGACAGGGGTGGGAATTACAGCTACAATTTACAATAGATCACCCTCAGCCTAATCTGTCAAAGTGACGGACGGGTTCAGATTTTTCCGTCACTGATAAAAAAAAATGTCAATGACGGACATTTTTTGGTTAACACGACCTCTGGTTTAATATATCATTAATCACAAAACCTTGACTGAAGATTTTTCTGGTCGACCAGTAGTCGTTCATTTTAAGCATTATTCGACTATTAGTTGCATGTTTCTTGATAAATCATAATAATGAGCTTTTAATTGCCTACACAGCCTAATAAGCGCTCAAGCAAATATAATTATGAACCTGTCAGGAAAAACAGCAAGGCAACTGTATTAACGTTTTAATAATTTATTGATAAACTAGTGTTTTCTTTGTTTCCGTCTTAAGAGATGAAGTCAGCGACACTCTCTATATGTATATTTTTCATGTCTGTAAGGCAAGTATACACAGAGTTTTGAAGTTTCACGCTCAAGTTCACAGAGGGCAGAAAGCGCATCCTGTTTCCATTAAGTATTTTACAAAAGCGCAACGTTTTGTTGTTATTCTGAGTGCAAGCAAATAAACAGAGTCTTTACAAATTCAAAAGATGTATTACTTTTATCTGTATCACCAAAAATGACAGAGTATTTTAAGAGAAAATGATCACACCGTTGTAAAGTTGGCACTGCTTACATATTTCAGATGAAAAGCCATATTTGAGGTCGATGAATGATAGATGAGTGTTTGGATGTCCTGCCCAATGTACTGTATTACCACATAGACTAGTCGTTAATGATCTGTCCGTCACAGACTGCATGACTTCGCCACTTCCTGTGGAATTTTTTTCGGTGACTAAGTAACTAATAAAATTTTGGATGACCAAGCCTCTTCTTGTTGACTAACAGTTAGTTGACTATTAGGGGGCAGCCCAACACAAAAATTAAGTATTTTGGGGATGACCGAGAGGCACAAGGAAAATCTTAGACCCAGCCCTGAGGCGGCCCTAATTTCCGTAGCTATGGGTCCAACTTCAAAATCGTCTGACATTGTTTTACCTTTTTTTGTAAACGCCGTTTGACTTTCTTTACTTCCGTCTACATCATGGGTAAACTTTCCAATGTGACTTCATGATGTGTGAGGTCAGGCTAGTCCAAGACAAGCATTTGTGATTAAAAAGTATTAACAATAACAAATTACAGATAATTTTGCTAGATAAGACCCTTATTTCTCAGCTGGGATCATGTTGAGCCCTTTGAGGCTGCACTGAAACTGCAATTTGGATCTTCAACCCATTGACTCCCATTGAAGTCTAATATATGAAGAAAACTCCTGAAATGTTTCTCTCAAAAACCTTAATCTCTTCTTTTCTGACTGAAGACAGAAAGACATGAACATCTTGTATGACATAGGGGTGAGTAAAAATGATCAGGAAATTTTTATTCTGGAAGTGAACTGATCCTTTAATAATGAATACATTTAAAAAAAAAAAACTAACATTTTTATATGCAATTTTTTTGTTAACATATGCCAAAAATGACTAGATTATGCATAGCCACCTTGTATTTTTTTTATTATATTCAGGGCGATTTTATTTCATCCGCTTGCTCTAGTTCTTTGAAGAAGCTCTAATGTCAAAACACATCCGTTCTTTTCATCTCTTCATTATGTTTATAGAGCTTTGAGTTTGGCTCCAGAGCAGGGACAGGGACGATTTACTGACTGTATGGGGCACTGCGCTGGAAAAGTAAAGCACTGAACAGCCAAAGACCACAGCATCAAGACAGAGCTCCTCTCTGAATGAAATACTACACCCGTCCTGCACTAATAAAATCTGCAAGCACACAAAATCATGCATTACGATGTGCAGTCCTTAAAGTCCACAACTCTTTTTGGGACTAAAAACCAAGTTGTTAAATCATAAAGCTTTCCAAGTTTTTTTCAACAGAAGACTTGCGTTCAAAATCCTAGGTGACTGAAAAAATAAAAGCTAATGATATAGAACTTTTCTTTTCTTGAACCGGCACTATTGGATACAGTATAATTCATTCATAATTCAATTTTTGAGCTTAAAATTGAAACTTTTATCCAAAGCAGCAGTTTTTATCATTACAAATTTTATCAGGACATGTTCCTGGAAATCAAACCATGACCTTGGCGTTTCTATTGCCACACTCTACCATTTCTGCAGGAGTAACCCAATTGTCTGCATGACATAATACTTTGCACTAAACAATCAAGCTATTATTTCCAAGACCTTCCCAAAAAAAAGGTGTCTTTTCAATTGCTTCTTTTCAACTCCGTAAGGAGGAGTACACTGAATATCTCTGGCTTAGTACGGAGACATATGGTGCGGTGGAACCCCTATAAGAGCTCTTCTGTCTGAGCCAAAATGGAAAAAGGGCGCTTATTACAACAAAACCAAATAGCTACTGGAGTCAATGTGGAGTTCTTGCCAAATTTCTAATTTTTGATTTATGCATGGTTTGGAATCAGAATCCGGGCTGCCAATGCAAGGACATTCAAATTGGCCCATAAATTTATACAGAAATCCCACTTGGAATTGTCATGCAACATTCACTCTTTCTTCATCTCTATTTAGGTGTGAAATACTCAGTCAAAAATGTGACGTTTGTTGCACGCTGCATCTCCATTTTGCCCTTCGGTGAGCAGATAAGTGTTTTGTCCTTCATTTTTACTACCCTTTAGCGTCTATGACAACAGATGGAATCCTGCAGCTGATAGTCGGATGCATTGTGGGGCCATTTTACATGTCCTTTTCCGGCTAACGAAAAAGTGGCTCGCAGCTGACTCTATTCTGACACTTTTCCAGAAGCGATCACTGAAGCACAGAAGCCCAGTTAATGGATGACTTCACGTCTGCTGCATATATGTTTGACTGAATTAACCAAAAACACAAGGGAACCAAGGTTGTCCGATCAGACATAGTACAAGATGTAATATCAAAACATGTCATTTAAAGTTCAACCTCTTTAACAAAGAATAAGATCACATGTGCATAGTATTTCTAGTCTTTTTACCAATGCAAGAGCAAAATAAATGGGAAAAGCCAATGATAGGAGTAAAAGAGCTCATTAATTCAATGCCTCAATATACTCCGCGTTTTTTGGACAAAGAGACAAATTATGGTCTCATGAAACAGCAAACGAATGTCACAAGACACGTTCAAGTCAAGTGTGAAAATTGAGAACAAATGGAGCTACATTGGCCATTTTGAACTGTTATGTTCAGGCCACCGGTGTTAATCAGGAAGAGACTGTGTTGAGTTTGATTGGCGCCCCACCATGAGCACTCCATTCAATCATCAGCACATCATGCTGAGCACAAGTGATCACTTAGTCTAAAACGAGCACTGCAGAAGCGAATCAAGCACCATTTGTGGAAGTCACAATGAAGCATTTGGGAACTGACTGTACATTTGATTGATCCTTCTCTGACTTCATCATGACGACTTAATCCCACATGAAAACTATGGGCCAAAACCCTCTTTTGGCATTAAAAACTAATGTCAGGATTACTAAAGACACGCAGTGCAGTGAAACAGCAATGACAAGGCATGGACTGTTATTTTTGAGGCTGAACTTTCTGCATATGCATTTGTAGGAGTTTCCCTTGTAGGAGTTTCCCTGTCAGATGCAACATTTATGAGAGTAGAGTATTAAAATAAATCATGCAAGGTGATTTACTAAGGTTTGTAGTAGTCAATTTACTGGTTGTTAACTAGGGATGTCACAATTCTCAATATAATTATGAACCGTTCGGTAAGACATCCACGGTTCAATACATACTTGTGAATTGCGGTTTTCCAGTTTTGCATTTAAATAATTTCGTTGTTTTATTTCTCTCAGAATTTGCTGTGTGTGCCCGTGATTTCACGTGCTGAGATGAGGAAACGCTTCCCCGCTTATATTTGAAAAAGCAACACACGCAGAGCACACAACATCAGTCGAGTGTTTAAAATAACTTCCTTATGTGATCTGATGTGGCTTCGTATCACAGAATGAGGCAGACAATAAATTCTATACTCATATTCTGCATGTCAATTAGCAATGGCTTACTAATCATTATGGAAATACACTAGATGGCTTGAAGAACACAGATCAACCATATATTATGTTTTTTGTCCTTACATTTCATCATTCAAAACGTTTAACGTTATATTTTGTTTTTATTCAGTTACAGCGATAGCGATGCCTTTATCCATATTAGGGATTTCCTGGCTGGAACGGAATGTAATCAGTGCTACTTCTTTGACGCATATGTGGATTTTCTGCACGAGGGTGCCCTCTGGTGTGCAGTATGAATGAAACCCATCCTATTTCACGTAAAAATCGAAAAAATACCTCTCTCAAAAGAAATATTAAGCAGACATATAATAATCCACGCTTTTTCTTAGTGTACAGATGTTTACAGAAGTATTTTGTTGTCAATTTGTTGCAAAAAAACACACTGATGTGACAAGCTATTAGAACCGTGAAAAACCATGGCTAAAAACTGAGGTACGTATTGAACCGTGGACTAACTGTATTGTTGCATCCCTATTATTTACCATTATTTAATGCCCCCAAAAAGCATATCTTAAAAGGAAACCCCTGGTATTAAGAGTTGTATGGCTTAATAACAAATGTATTAGAAATCCCATTCGATTTATGTTAATTTTAAAATCCACATCATTTTATTCATATTTTGGACTATGCCATTATTTTGATGATGCCAAATGGTTGCACTTAGTGAGTTACTGGCGCTACCTGTTAATATTTTTAACCGTAACGCAACTCTGAAAAAAAAAAATACTGATACGATGACCACATTGTGCAGCTAGTAATTTTCAGTCGAAGGGCAACGAGAAAAGTCTTTACTACTTTTTCTAGTAATAAGAAGAGGAGAAAAGAATGGGAAGATGCCTTTGGACAAATAAAACTTCCTAAAGACCTGCGTCTTTGTTATCTCCAATTTAGCCTTGATGCCTTTAAGGCTTTTAGTTGACCACAGCTACTGAAAGAGCTTACAAACGACAGAGACGAGAAACGGTAGATGCCATCCTGGCAGGATATAAACATGCTGACAACTGTCATGACATCAAGGAGTTTCTCAGCGTGGATTTCGCTCAAAATCCAGGGGCGTTTAGAGTCCCTGTGAGGAAAAAAATCAATGGTGCGGCATTTGGTTTAAGCCTACACTTATATCCATCGCCACCCGTAAGCTCTTTCAGTAGCTGTGGTCATTGTATCAGTGTTTTATTTTCCAAATTGTGTTGCGGTAAAAATAGCAAAAGTGGCAGTAGATCACAGAGTGCCACCATTTCATGTCATCGAAATAATGGTGCCCCTCATAGTCCAAAATGTACATAAAACGATGTGGATTTTTTAAATAACGTAAATCTTTTTGGGGTTTTCAACTACATATTTTAGTAAGAAACATCATTAATGTTATATTAGGTCATATAAGTCTTAATACCCAGGGTTCTCTTTAATCCATTTTGTGCCTGTGTTGTTAGTAGATTGCATGTACCTGATTATTATTGGCTCTGTTTGTGTGCGACCCTATGCTAATTTGCGCTGCTCTTGTTGATTGCATTGTTCATAATGGAAATGTACTGGATGCGTCTGTGTTCTTTAAAAATTGTGAATGTCTCTTCTCAGGATATTATGTCAATAAACACCTTATTTCTATATCTTTTATCTATACTCTAGTAGCATTTAGACCATCAGAATGGTGTGAAGGAAACGTACATTGGGAAATGTGACAGAACCTGTTCTTTGCAGACAGAAAGCAGGAAGGAAGTATAAATTCCACAATTTCTCTTTCTAACGCTATCTCAATGAACTCAGTTGAGTAATATCCTCTTACGATTGCTCATACTTGTGATTCAGGCATCTGAATTTTCCCTCAGGAATCAATGAAGTAAGGTGCCCAACGTTTACCCGCCAATTTCACTGTACTCCGTGTCCAACTTTGTGTGTAAATATAAACAACACATTTCATGTCAACCTACTCATTAAAAACATTTGGCAAACACTTCCTCCTTATGCTTTGTCCGTGACTAAGAAAATCATTTGTGGTGCTTGCTAAGACAAACAAGACTTATCATTGCTCAAACTTAATGTTGAACAAACCACTAACCCGAAGTTAAACTTTGGATGGCATTTCTGGATGCGGGGTTTTGTACAGGCACTCACATGTTCTTCAGGAAAAACTCAAGTTCTGGCTAATCCAAAAACTGGATAAAAGCTAATACAGAAAAAAACAACATCCTCCAAATGGGAAATTACCATAGCATATCTCCAACAAAACCTTACCTTTGGTAGAATCAAGTAAGCTCTTGGCAGAGGCTAAACCCTAAACTCTGTGAGGAAAGGATCAAATTAAAAACAAATGATACAAGACTCAAGGTCTACCCAAAACCAGAGAGAATGAGCTAATTTCTTGAGGAACGATGGTGTGCTGTTACTATTGCCGAGCTATTTTGGATTAAGCTTCTATTCTGCTTGTGCTTGTGCTAGCTGCCATGCTACATGTAATTACTAGCAATTTATGCACTCTCCCATAATTAGTTGCAGGCCTCGGCTGAAACCGTTCCAAGAGTAAAAACACTCCAAGAAACGCAGATAAATAGATAGATAAACAGATAGATAGATAGACAGATAGATAGATAGATAGATAGATAGATACTTTGAACAATGTTTGATCTTTTTTTGTCCGTTTTATAAAAGTAAATGGGAACCAAAACTTTCAAGGTCCATGAAGGTTATAAAAGTATCTCGTGAACGTGTGACAAAGACTGACATGGAAGAGAAGAAATTGTTGAATGAAGTGGTTAGCTGTGTGGGCTGTTCGATTCCGGAATTTTTGGAATTAAGTCTGATTCCGATTCCTGATCCTGGAATCGATGGGATTCGATTCTTGTTTTTTAGATTGGGGAAACCTAATTTCACCAAGACTGCAGGATATATAGGTCATAGAAAGTAGCCTTCTCATAATATGAAGCTTCATTTGTAAAAATTACAATACTTTTCTGTAGCTCTGATTGATTTCAGATTGTAATTTTGTCTGCATAGCCCACAGCTCAGCAGTGGAGATGCGTTTTTTGCACGAATGGAACAAGACAAAAGTGTCTAAGGGTGTGTTCACACTTGTCATGTTTGGTTTGATTAAAACGAACTCTGGTGCGATTGCTCTGTTTGTGCAGTTCATGTGAGTAAGTGTGAACACTGCCATCCTAACCCTGGTGCGCACCAAACAAGCGGACCGAGACAGCTAAAAAGATGGGTCTCGGTCCACTTCCAAATGAACTCTGGTGCAGTTTGAATGAAATATGATTGCAACACGGACCAAATACTTCTAAACGAACCAAAAACAGGAAGTAATGACAAGATGTGACGTCTCTGCAACATGATTTCATGAAGGGAACAAGCGGTGTATCCAAAAAAAAAATGATCAGAGGGCAAACGTGGAGCAACGAGGAGGTAAACGTCTTTTATGAGCTCTTTGTGAGCTCGCAGGTGGTGAAAATAAAATCATATACACAAAACAATGAGCACGCTTAGCAGACGGCATTAGGTGTATTCGACTTAAAGCGGTGCTGAGCAGACCAATCAGTGAATGGGTACTTTTTTTTAAAAAAGAGGTTATTTTACGGTGGAACTGGCTTATGTTGTCCACAATTCTGAGCGCTGCATGACAGAATAGATATAGAATAGAACAGATCATGTCGTGATCGACGGTCTTGTGCTTATTTCCATCCTACTTCACACCTTTTCCTTTTGTTTTGAGTGTTCGGTGAGTTCCGGCATTAAATATACATCATTCAACCCGACCAATCAGGTTGTGAACGTGACTTTAGGTTCGGTATCTTTAGGTTCGCTGTCAAAAATGCCAGTGTGAGCGCTAAGGGGACCAAGATCAAATGGATAATTTTCCTTTTTGTTCCAGACCAAATGAACCCAACTACAAGTGTGAACACACCCTAAAATACATGTGTACAATTCAACTGAATGATGTTTACAAAATGAACAACCTGTAGACTGAAACTAAATAACCAGAACATTAACAACAAAACTGATATAAGAGCTGGTGGTTTATCTGTCAGTCAGATGTGCTCTCGGCCAATGATCTGTGCTCTCATCATTCTCTTTTAAAATGATCGTTGGCTGATAGACAGGTTAAAAAATAGCATTTTATTTAGGATGGAAATAAGCAAAAGACCGTTGATCACGTCATGATCTATTCTGTCGTGCAGCGCTCAAAATTGTGGACAACATAAGCCAGTTCCACCATAAAATAACTTCTTTTTTTAACTGGATCATTAAAATGATCTATCTGAAAGAACCTTTTCATGGAAACAAATCAGAGCAAGAGGCGAATTTATGGGTGCTTCTCAAAACGGAAGGCTGCATCCTCAAACTCACACAAGCTCAGTACTGACTTGTTTTCTTTCAGTTTATTTTCACCAAATGTTCAGCAACGTAGCATCATAAGCTTTGTTGAACTGAAAACGGTTCTGAATGAGAAGACGATTCCCCTTGATGGGATCTCGATTCCCAATGCCTCGGAATCGATTCTTTTTAGAATCAAGTCCCAGCTCCAACTACTTTAACGATACCCTTACTACCTTTCTGGGCCTTAAATGTGGTAGTTGCATTGCTGTCTATGTGGTCAAAAAGAATTTAAATTTTTTGGGTTAGCTAACCCTTTAATAATATGGACAATAAGATCTGAAACATTCTTCAAAATATCTTCCTTTATGTTCCACAAACAAATGAAAAGTCATACAGGTTTGGAACAATATGAGCACGAGTAAAACAACTATTGCTTTACTTTTTGGGACCACTGTATAGTGAAGTTACTGAAAAGACTATCTAGTGACTGAGGCATTGTTAAGGCTTGAAGGCATGCAGGTGGTTATCCAAAGACTTGGGCCTTGATTTTACACCATGGAAACTGATAACATTGAGGTTACACATTCCACGCAGCTGGGCACTGAACACCGAAGGAGATAAGATGTTTCTAGCCCCCCTCTTGCTTTCTCTAATCAAAGACTTGAATTTCCAGTCATCGTCCATGAGTTATATGAATGCTATTTTTCACAAACCAGGTTCTGATACTAAAGTAGTTCTTTTGATTTAGATTTCTTTTGTTTTTTTCCTGCTATTCTCTTATATGAGCTACAGCAGAATTGGAAAATATTTTTAAACCTTGTGTTTTGAATCCCGTTTCTTCCCAAGGGAAAATTAAGGTGCAAATCTAACACTAAGTAAACAAACAACACCACTACACAATCAAATTGAACCACGAAAGACCTCCCATCTGCCAAACACAGAGGAGAACTGTGTCCTCACCAGATCTCCCATCTGGGACGACGGAGGAAGCAAAACAAACCTTCGTTCCCCACCCCACTAAAACAATAACCTGAGCTTTTGGAAGAAAGTGAGTGAATTTACAGAGAAATCTCCAAATCTTGTTCCTAAATCCCCATGGGTGTCCTAAAATGTACTTTGCTATGCTTGATCCTTTCAAATAGTTTGGCACTTTTAGCTTGTGCGAGTAAAAAAACAATGAGGAGCTTTCATGGAAGGTAACAAGAAAACAAAGCTTTCCTCCAAACTATGAAGGGAATAATACCGTGCCAGGTTTTAAACAAAGTCCTTCTCTAAGGAACATTAGATGGCAAGAACAGTCTACCTACTGTGGTATTTAACTACGCACCAGCAAGAGACCGCCTTCGCTCTTGTAAATCTCAGAGTTTGTTGAGTCTCAAGTCTCAGCTGAGGTGCTTTAATAAACTTGAGAATAAGCGCCGACCCCCAAAACCCACCTCCACGCCCACGGCTAGGACGCAGACTGGCAGAATCGCTAACATCTGGATGGCACGTTTAGCTGGATATAATACTGCCTTTGTTCTTTTGCCATGGTTGTGATCATCATGCTAGCTTTGAAGGACCAGCCAAAAACTGAGTTACGAGGGTACTGGATGAAGTGTCAACGTGACTAAGTGGTTTATTAATAATCTCTCATCTTACCACTTTCAGTAAAGCAGTTACGCATTCCCACTGTGAAGCATTTGCATACTTTTGTGGCAATGCAAAAAAAGCACTAAAGACACTTTTTTGGATTAATTGAGTATTTTGCAGTAAATAGCCTACGTTATATGATATGATAAAAGAAAAATAACCAAATGACAATCACTCTCTATAAAGTCTTTGTTAGAACCACCAAGGTCAGTAAACTTTCCATTGCATTGCATGACATACTAATTTATTATACAAATTAAAAGTGCATTAAATACATTTTAATAGCTAGATAATAACTAGGTTTAGTAATAACCACATATTGCATCAAAGAAGCATAAATAGTCATACTTATGTTTTTAAGCAGACTGATCCTTCAAATATCAATAATTAAATAAAATTTACATTCCAAAAAACGTATCAATTCATTGCATTCGCATTTGTGACCCCGGACCACAAAACCAGTCTTAAGTAGCACGGATATATTTGTATCAATAGCCAAAAATACATTGTATGGGTCAGAATTAATGATTTTTCTTTTATGACAAAAATCATTAGGATATTAAGTAAAGATCATGTTCCATGAAAATATTTTGTACATTTCCTACCGTAAATATATCAAAACTTAATTTTTGATTAGTAATATGCATTGCTAAGAACTTCATTTGGACAAATTTGAAGGCGATTTTCTCAATAATTTGATTTATTGCACCCTCAGACATTTGTATCTCTGCCAAATATCCTAACATGTCCTATCCTAACAAACCATACATCAATGGAAAGCTTATTTATTCAGCTTTCAGATGATGTGGAAATAAAAAAATGACCCTTATGACTGTTTTTGTGGTCCATGGTCACAGTGAAAAATGACTTAACAATTTTAACTGTTAGGTGTTATTACATGCATTTTACAGCATCATTAAAAGCAAATTAATTGCTTTGAATGTGATTACTAAACTCACTTTTTGTGTTGATGTTAACTGATATGAAGGTCTGTATACAGAATAATAAAACATGCTGTTTTAATATTGTTTTTTTTTTTTTTTTTTTTTAAAGTTAAATAACAAAATATTTACAATACACGACATAATCATGATTTTGTTATTCCGTTAAAACGTTCGATGCAAAATTAAGACTTAAGAGTTAAATCATTCAACTGAATATTTCAGATTGTGATGCTAAATGCGTAGGAACATATAGCTGCTGTTTTTAAGTTACATTTATTAAGTATTACATTTTTTCGCATGCAAAATCTGTACGTTCTTACCTTTATGGCTAAATGTAGAAACACATTTATCCACTTTTAGTCCGAGCCGATGTTATAATGACAAAAGTTTGAGCAATAAATTAAAAGGACACTGTAATATTCAGGGTATTTTTCTGTGTTAAAACTTACTATGCAGCTCCGTTTGCTAAATATATACGAACTGCTCTTATATTTTGTGTTTTTTACGGCGCAAAAGTCTGAGTAAATTAGCGGATTTCATCCGTAGGGATCACCGCCCCACAGGAAAAAGTTTTCACGCTGTGCTGCAGTCAGTCCATCCGAGCTAGAATGTGGAAAATACGAGCATCTGATCTTACTCGCCGTATTCTGTCAAGTCCCGCCCTCATTCTCATCATCCTGTGATATTATTGGTAAGGCACTTGAAGTGCATCTAAACAGTCCAATCAGAGACCGCCTGTGAGGCTCCTATTGGCCCATCTCGTGGGGGAGGTGGGACTTGTGTGAAGACAGTTTTCTTCCTGAAGAGGGCGCTTGACGGCTCACAAAATCAAAGCCCATCTCTGGACTTTTTTGTTTGATTTGATATATTTGCACAATAAGAGATGCCATTTAAATAATTTAAATGATTAATCATTAAATTAAAAAGGATTTTAAACTGAAATCTAAATTGCCCCAGCAATATCTATGTAAAAATTCCAAATTCCATAACAAACGGTTTTGATTTGATCAGCCAGTGCTGAGAAAAGTAACACGCACCACGTGACAATCAACGATATCAACGTTTTATAAGCGGGTTGAATAATTATTTAGAACGAGTAATGGCGCTTATTAATTTGTAATAACCATTAATAAAAAAAAAAAAGACAAAACATTTGAATACAGCAAAAACAGTTTGACGTCATTATTTAAATTGCAAAATCATGGAAATACTGACCCCTTGTGTCTTTAGCGTTTTTTGTTTATATATTTACTTGTAAAATCTAAATATAAATGATTTATTTCAAAGTTCGAAAATATTTAACACACACACACTAAGAGTTTATTTGCAAAAACACTTTTTTTTTTCCAAAAATCACGTTATCATCATGTTTTTTGATTGTGTTAGTTATCTGTAATTTATTTATTTATTTATTTATTTTTAGTTATTTTTACTTAATCAACTGTGCTAAAGTCGTACATTTTTTACCCTTTTGGTGTTGCGAAATGTTTTAGAATTACTTCCATTATAATAAAAATATATAAATAATAATTAAAAATGAACTCAAATTTAAAACTTTTTAAAAGGTTTAAAAGGTTTGTGTAGGTGAACCTCAAGCATGATACATGTCATCAATTAGGCTTTTCGTGGTGAACCATCTCTGGAATTCTAGTTACGCATTATAAAAGTAATCCACCCCTGATTGTAATATCTTTATTGTTCATTATGTTGTAGTGAATTTTATTTCCCTGTTAGTCAAAGCTAGTTAGCCTATTATTTTTGATTACAGAACGATCATTTCAAGTATGCTAAATGTTTTATTGTTAACGAAATCTGTTCACAAGCTGTATATACACGAATGTGCATATATATTTTTTTTTCGCTCTTGGCAGTTTTTCTAAAAAAAAAAAAAAAAAAAAAAAAAAAAAAAAAAAAAAGCATTAGAGACAACTACATTTTTATTTTACCTATATATATTTTTTCTGCTAACTAAATTTACATTAAACGGAAAAAATAAATAAATAAAACTATAAACATCTAGGTCGAGTAATTTGTATTATTCTGGCGATAGCCGTAGGCAATTGGCTCCTTGCACAGCGTATGCAAAACCCCTAATTCAGACTGACAGGTGAAACATCCAATGAGAATCCACATACGCGATGACGCACGCACGTACACGTTCCGGTTATATTTAGGGCCTATTTAAGCACCAAGCCAGTCTATTCCAATACTGCCCTTAGCGCTTGTCAAAAGCCGGTCTTTGCCCAGTTTCGAATATGTCGTAGCACATTCTCTTGTGCTATTACACTGTAAACTAAAGTACATTTATTATCCGTCGTATAACCATACCTAGCCTGGAATTAGCAGTGTTGATTATCGGTCAGTTATTGATCAAGCCCTCCGCCCTGCACATCTCATTGAAAGGACATCGATCGGGATTATTTGTACCTACAGATGTTTCGTCTATTATAATGCAAGATGCATGCTGATGCTCGGAAGAGGCTGCTCGACTGCGTATTACTCATTCTTTTAACCTCCTCCACCTACTGAAAATAATCGTAAACAGCTGAAAATTGTTGATTTTTTTGGGGTAAGTGATTATTTAGCAGGACGCAACAGTGTGTCCGCCCATATTTATGTAAAGCACAGCCTCCGAGCGCAGGCCATGTAGCCTGGAAAGAGCAGAATTCATCTCTATTTCGTATGATATGTCGGTTTTCGGTTAGAAAAACCGTTTAAACACTTCAACCGGATTGTCAGCGGATATATGCGGCTTTATTCACGCGGTTTAAATTGATAATAACATTATGGCAAGGTCATGATAAACGCTTGAGTCATTAGAGGTTTTTCAGACGCGGAACTTACAGCAAACCCAAAGGTAAAAATGATAGTAAAGCTATGTTAGCGTGTAACTTTGCAGTCACACACAATTATAAAGGGATAAAGCTAATAACTGGTTTAATGTGAGTTTTTGAATGTGTGTATTTTATTCCGGTGTATTATTGTCATCGCACGCCCAACAGGAATTCGGGCCCTGCCATACAATGGCGCTTAACTATACTTATTAACGATTAACTTATTTTAACTCGAGTTAAAATCTTATTCACACGTCATTATTATATCATGCATAAATCATTTAAACTCAAAAAGATGTTTAAAATACTTTACAAATGTTAGCCAGTAAAAACGTATAGGTACAATGTTAAATGATGTCAAATTATGTTTTAGTCTGTGAGTCTTTTAGTTATTCGATTTTTAGATTTGTTATAAAGAAAAGTCATCGTAAATAAGGTCTAACAGAGGACTAGACTATAAATATGTAACTTAAAATGGTTAAAATGTTATGTTTTGCTAGTTTAGTTGTTTGTTTACTGTTGATTAATTGGTTTTGAGTTATAGTAACGAAAAGTGATAAGTAATGATTAAACATGGTAAAGTTACAGAGTAGCAGCATGAAGGATAATACGTAACTACAACGTGTTAAATCATGTTCTTTAATCTGTTATGTTTAATCTGTTTGTTTAGCTATAGTAACAAAATGATTGAAGAAATTCTATTACAGCGTAAGGTAACATTAAAGATGAGTAATTGTATAGGCTTGTAACTTAGTGTCAACAAACTGTTATATTTACTCTAACTTATTGCTATACAATTTCAAACAGTAGTGAACTGTAGAATTCCTTTATGGATCTTTTGATTCAATTCCATCTGGATTATCTATTTCTATAAAGTTTTTGATTTTTAATGTTTTTTTAATGCACTTATTTTATCCATAGTACAGCAAAAACAGAAAAATGTTGAAATAGTTTTTTCGTTTTCTATTTGAATACATTTTAAAATGTAACTTATTCCTGTGATTTCAAAGCTGAATTTTTAGCATCATTACTCCAGTCACATGATCCTTCAGAAATCATTCTAATATTATGAATTGCTTTGTACTCAACTGTTTTAAATATTGATAATAATAAAAAATGTCTCTTGAACAGCAAATCAGCATATTATAATGATTTCTGAAGGATCATGTGACTGGAGCAATGATGCTGAAAATTTAGCTTTGAAATCACAGAAATAAATTATACTTAAAAATGTATTCAAATATAAATTAGTTATTTTAATAGTAAAAATATTTCAAAATTTCACTGTTTTTGCTGTATCAAATAAAAGCAGGCTTGGTGAGCAGAAGAGGCTTCTTTAAAACACACAAAAAAATCTGGTCATCTATATAAAAACAGACTGATGATAGTTATAAATAGTATTAATGGTTAAGTTGATAGTGTATGATGTTTTAATAGTAGTTTTTAAATACTGTTTTTTTGGGTCAGTCCAATAGGCCTGGCATTTTAAATAAATGTCAGTGTGACACAAACCTTCACAATACTGTCTAATTGTAGGGTGTTGTGGTGTAATGGTTAAACATCTGGGCTGGTAGCTGAAAGGTAGTAAGTTCAAACCGTAAAAGGCTTTATTATTAAACTATCACTGTTGTGGCCTTGGGCAAGATGGTTAGTCTAACCCTGTTACTCCAGCCAACTGAACCTGTAATTAGGGAACTGTAAGTCGCTTTGGATAATAGCGCAAGTTAATTAACAATTACTTTAAGTCTGCTAAGTACATTAAAGCTGAAGCAGAAAAAGCCTTTAACTGCTTATTGATTTTCACCATTTTATGTTTTTCTGCTGCAGGTGAAGAATGACAGAATATAAGCTTGTGGTTGTGGGGGCTGGAGGCGTGGGAAAGAGCGCTCTCACCATCCAACTCATCCAGAACCACTTTGTGGATGAATACGACCCAACCATAGAGGTGAGGCATGTGTATCTCTGTCTCTAGCGCTGTCAGGGCACTCACTTTGTACTGCCACACAAAGTTGTGAAACTCACCTGCATGTGAACATGCAAAAAATGTGCTGTTAAAGATTCAACAGTGCAGTCCGGTTATTCTGGTTTAAAAGGTGGATTCCACATTGAAGGCCACTGTGTCTCTTGCCTTTCACTTTTCTGGCTTGGCACCCTTCTATGTTTAGATTACAGATTTGCATGATACCAAATAAGTGTTTTGCTTGTCTGCTTGTTCTTTTTTTGGTGCTTTTCTTGTTTAAAATGAATAGGCCAAGATGAATTTTATCTTTAAAGGTTATCTTTAACTTCCAACTGCATTCACAACCCATTTTATTTATGTAATGCATTTTAGAGTGAGGAAAAAATGTAGAAAATAACTTTTTTTTTTTTTTCTTTTTTTTTTTTTTTTTTTAATTATTAGGTTTTTTTAGATGCTTTTTAGTTGTTTATTTATTTATTTATTTATTTTTTTAAAGTTATTTCTAGAGTTTTTGTAGTTTATTTTTAGATGGTTGTAATTTTTTTTTTTTTTTTTGTGGAAGTATTAGATGTACAGTTTTTTGTAGTTTAAAAATGTTTGCAGTTTTGTAATTGTATTTATTTTTAAAAGATGTTTGTTCTGTAGATGTTTTGAGATTTTGTAGTTTTTTTTGCAGGTTTTGTAATTAAGTGGGGGGTTTTTTATAGTTTTAATGTTTGTTTTTGTAGTTTTTTTTTTTTTTTTTTTTTAAGGTGTTTGTAGAAGTTTAGTAGTTTTGATGCAAAATTAGAAACAATTTTTCTTTAGAGTAATGTACACTGATGAATTAAGACAGAACATTCATTGAAAATGCTGGAAATCTTTAATTTTAATTTCATGTTGACATGTACTTGTTTTTTTTTTTTTTTTGTTCTTTTTGTAGTTTTAAGATGTTTGTAGGTTATTTTTTTTGTTTGTTGTTTTAGATGTTTGTTTTGTAGTTTATTTTTCATAGATGTTTTTAAATGATTTTGTTGTTTAGATGTTTTATAGTTGTTTTTTTTAGAGGTTTGTAGATGTTTTTGTAGATGTTAAGTGTTTTAGTTGTTTTAATGTTTGTTTTGTAGGTGTTTATTTATTTTTATTTTTTTAGGTGTTTGCAGATGTTTTGTAGTTTTGATGCAAAAATGCAGAAATTCTTTAGAGCAGTGTGCACTGAATTAAGACAAAGTACATTGAAAATGCTGAAAATAATCTTTCTAATTTTAATTTCATGTTTTTTTGTAGTTTTTGAAGTTTTTGGTAGTTGGTGGTTTTTGTAGGTTTTTTGTAGTTTTAAGATGTTTGCATTTTTTAAGATGGTTTTTAGATGTTTCTTTGCAGTTTTTTTTTGTGTGGATGTTTTTAGGTGGTGCTTTGCAGTTTTGTAGATATTAGATGTTTTAGTAGTTAGTAGTTTTTTAGATGTTTGTAGATGTTTTGGATGTTTGTTTTCTAGCGTTTTGTTTTATAGTTGTTCATGTTTTTGTAGGTTTTCAGGTTTGTTTTTTTTTTTTTTTTTTTAGATATTTGCAGATATTTTGTATTTTTGACAATTACAGAGACAATTTTTTTAGAGTAATGTGCACTGATGAATTAAGACAAGGTACATTGAAGATGCTGAAAATAATCTTTATTTTATTTAATGTTGACTTGTTTTTTTGTAGTTAGTTTTGTAGTTTAGATGTTTTTGTAGTTAAGATGGTGTTTTTTTTTTTTTTTGTTTGTTTTTTTTTTTAGATGTTTGTTCTGTAGATGTTTTTAGATGTAGTTTTGTAGATGTTTTGTAGTTAAGTGGTTTGTTACATAGTTGTATTTGTTTTGTAAATGTTTTGTAGGTATTCATAGGTAGGGTTTTTTTTTTTAGATGTTTGCAGATGCTTTGTAGTTTTGATGCATAATTGCAAATTACAAAAAGTAATGTGCACTGAATTAAAACGAACATGCATTGAATGTTTTTTGTAGTTTAGATGTTTTTGTAGTTTTAAGATGTTTTAAGTTCATTTTTTTTTTTTTTTTTGTAGTTTTTAGTTGTTTTATAGATGTTTTTAGATGCTTTGTAGTTGTTTTCAGATGTTTGTTTTTGTAGTTTAGTGTTTTGTTTTATAGTTGTTTTAATGTTTTTGTAGGTATTTATAAATATTTTTAGATGTTTACAAATGTTTCGTAGTTTTGGCGATTACAAAGACACAGAATTACAAAGACAAAGGTTCTTTGGAATAATTTGCATTGAAGAATTAAGATCAAGAAAATGCGCTGAAAATGCTGAAGATAATCTTTCTAATTTTAATTTCATGTTAACTTGTACACACATTTTGCTAGACAGCTTTTGTTAATAAATATTTTTTTGTCATTTTACACATGTTAGAAGGGTTGTCAAATGGTACCGGGTTCGGTCCTTACACGTTCAACAGACATGACTGCGATTGGCTACAATGATAAGTGCTTCATGCTCCTCACTGAGCACTCGCACATGAGCACAACGGGAGCGTTTGAAAGCCACGTGTGTTAGCGGGTCCCTAACACATCTGCATATAGACGGATCCGCTGACAGACGCGGCTTTCAAACGCCCCCGTTGTGCTTATGTGTGAGTGCTCGGTCATGTTTGTTGAGCGCGTGAACACTATGGCCAATCAGCGATGTTTAAAAATTGGCTCAACAGTGCTCAAATGTGAGCGGGAAATGAACGTTTTTAAAATTTCAGTACCGAAAGGACAAAACCTGGTACCTCTTGACAACCCTGCATGTTAGGTCTTAATATAATTTTTCTGATGTTTCAGGCTTGAGTATTGTCATAAATTGATATTACAGAACTAGTATAGTTTGTGATTGTTGTGCTGCTCAACATGCTCAAAATGTCATGTCACATGTGCAGGACTCCTATAGGAAGCAGGTGGTGATTGACGGGGAGACGTGTCTACTGGACATCTTGGACACTGCAGGTCAAGAGGAGTACAGCGCCATGAGGGATCAGTACATGAGGACAGGAGAGGGCTTCCTTTGTGTATTTGCCATCAATAACACCAAGTCCTTTGAGGACATTCACCACTACAGGTGAGGGTTAGATATAAACTGAATGGTGTGCAGTCACAACCTGCTGGAACAGGTCTGTAAAGGGTTAAAACATCTCACAAAGTTGAATTAATTTTAGACACGCAATGTTCCATGTGTTTTGGCAGAGAGCAGATAAAGCGGGTAAAGGACTCAGAGGACGTCCCCATGGTCCTGGTGGGGAATAAGTGTGATCTTCCATCCCGCAGTGTGGACACCAAGCAGGCTCAGGATTTAGCACGTAGCTACGGCATCCCATTTATAGAGACCTCAGCAAAGACAAGACAGGTATGGAAAACAAGGGCGGTTGTGTATTCCATACAAGCATGTTTGACAAATTAATGAAAAGTTTGAAAGTGCCAGATGTTTATTTTGACTGGTCTAAAGATGGCATGAAATCAAAATCAGCATTTTTTTTTTTTTTTTTTTTTTTTTTTTTTTAAATATCCTTGTTGACTGTTCATCATTATAAAATATATATGTGACCCTGGACCACAAAACCAGTCTTAAGTAGCACTGGTATATTTGTAGCAATAGCCAACAATACATTGTATGGGTCAAAATTATCAATTTATCTTTTATGCCAGAAATCATTAGGATATTAAGTAAAGATCATGTGCTGTGAAGATATTTTTTTTGTAAATTTCCTACTGTAAATGTATCTCAACTTAATTTTTGGTTAGTAATATTCATTGCTAAGAACCTTTTTTTACTCCCTTAGATTCCAGATAGTCAAAAATCTTAATTCTTCAAAAAAATTTACCCTTATAACTGGTTTTGTGGTCCAGGGTCACATATATTTGTGGTCCATAAACTTCTATTCATTCTGTGTAACAACTTTTGTTTATACAGATATGGCCACAATTAATACGAGTCTAATATCCCGGTATAACATGGGATTCAATCAAATTCTGATGCATAAATATTTCACAATATTATTTTGCTCAGAAAAGCATTGCTATGGTTTCATGCTGTGTTTAATGTCATTATAATGCATTATGGGATTAAAAATGGTTTTAAAATCTATAATAAAAGTTTACTATAACCAGATTATAAATGTACAAATGTTCAGGGTGAGTGGTTGTTGTGTGGGGGTTTTTTTTGTGTGTGTGTTGTGTGTTTTTTTTTTTTTTTTTTTTTTTTTTTTTAAGCACTTCAAGAAGATGTCTGGGTCACATTTCACCCCAAAATCAAAGAAAAGAAAGTAGAAACTACTATTATTTCTTATCAATATTAAAATTACAATTTTTCATATTAATCAATTTGGTTTATTACTATATGCATACACATTACCACTCAAAAGGTTTTGAACAGTAAAGTTTGTGGTGTGGCTTTTTTTTCCCCCCTTCTGCTCACCAAGCCTGCATTTATTTGATCCAAAATACAGTGAAAGCAGTAATATTGTGAAATAGTTTTACTATTAAAATTACTGCTTTCTGTTTAAATATATTTTACAATGTAATTTATTCCCATGATGAAAGCTAAATTTTCAGCATCATTACTCCAGTCTTCAGTGTCACACGATCCTTTAGAAATCATTCTAATATGCTGATTTGCTCTTCAAGAATTTTTTTTTTTTTTTTTTTTTTTTTAACCATTATCAATATTTAAAACAGTTGAGTACTTTTTTTTTTTTTTTTTTTTTTTTTTTTTTTTTTTTGTGATTCTTTGAATAAAAAGATCCAAAGATCAGCATTTATCTAAAATAAAAAGCTTTTGTAACATTATACACTATACCATTTAAAGGTTTGGAGTCAGTGACTAAAATGGAAAAGCAATTATTTTAAATGGTAAAAAGATTTGGATCAAATAAATGCAGGCTTGGTGAGCTGAAGAGACATGAATTACTATAAGGGGTGTAACAAATTGCCATATAGCAGTAATATTTATTGTGGATAACAACAATCTGTATTCTTTATAGTTCCCCCAAGATGAAAGTTTGGACAAATTTAATTAATGACACACTAAATACAGTAAACCAAGAAGCTGACACATTTCTTCACATTTCTCATAGCTTCCATGTTAATTATTATTCAAAAATGACAAATAATAAAATCATTATTTAATAAAATACAGTATTTTGAACTCTTTCATTTGAAGTAGTCAAATATAATTCTCTATTTTCCGCCCCTGATTTAATGCCAAAATACAGCATTTTAATAAACAGTATTTTATGATATATCTTTGGAAGTAATAATTTTACACTATTAACACTATTTTGGCTTTAAAGTATTGGTTTGTGAGATCAGTGATGTCTATTGAACAGTGGGTTGTTACATCCCTTTTTAAAACATTTTTTTTTTTTTTTTAAATGTAAATCACAATATATTGCATGAATCTATGCATTGTATTATTATTTTAAAGAGGTAACTGTGACCTAGACATGTTTTTGTAACTTTCACACTCCAGCTGAAGGCAGTTGAAATGTGTCGAATTGTAGGAAAGCTGGTCATTGCGTCCTGTTGTTTTACACTGGGTTTATGCATGAGTTCATTGTGACGGGCTCTATGAATAATCAATCAGGTCATATCACACAACACAACTGATCTGCCTTTGGGTTTGTGCCTGGTCTCTCTTGTGCGTCCATTATAATTTGTCTGTGTTTGATTTCATTCATTAATCTCTTTAATGGCAAGGAATGCAAATTGGATTGATTGATCAAGGGTTTAATCACTATAAATCAATTGGGGATATTGAACTACTCTATCTGTAATGTTGAATATCAGGGCAGACACTCTATACCTCCCTCTGCAGTGCTCAAATC
Organism: Cirrhinus mrigala; assembly: GCA_036247105.1. Lineage (NCBI taxonomy): Eukaryota > Metazoa > Chordata > Actinopteri > Cypriniformes > Cyprinidae > Cirrhinus > Cirrhinus mrigala. The sequence goes on from CM070031.1 coordinate 6,122,143, forward strand.
ACAACTCCTTGTGGTGTTGGGGAATAATAAAAGCTCCTGAATTAATTTCTTTTCTTTCTGTTTCGAGCCTCACATGCTACCCGCCGACACCATAGTGCCGTCTTCAGTGCGCACACATCCCTCTCTGGCTGCAGGCTGAAATGGTTCTGTGTGTATTGCTCTAATAGCAGATTCACTTTCTAATTGTTTAAATCTGTATATATTTGTGTGGGGGATTTTTATTTTTTTATTATTATCATTTATTTATTTGTTTCCAGTGGTGTTGAGGGGCACAACTAATTTAGAAAGTCTTAAACTTTTCCGAGTGTGAAGATGCTGCAACAAATGACATGGCGTGGAATGACCTGGCTTTTTTTTATTTTTTTATTTTTTTGTGGAAAGTTGCTTGTAAATTCTTGATTATGCCAAACTCTTTCAGAATTCCCAGAAATAATCAAAAGAAAACGCTTATATTAATTGTGCCAGCACTTTGTAACTTTATAGTGCGACTTGGTTCCCGAAATCCAATTCAGACTGTTTACCCTTCTCAGTAATGACCGCTGTGCGTTCCTTAACACTGAAGGGAGTTGTGTTTTGCACTGCAGAGAGTGGAAGATGCCTTTTATACTCTGGTACGGGAGATCAGGCAATACCGGCTGAGAAAACTCAGTAAAGAAGAAAAGACGACACAATGCATCAAGCTTAAAAAATGTGTTTTGATGTGAGAGGGGTAAGTTTGAAGCGCTGCCCGTCTGTAGCCCAGCTGTGGGGTACGACAGCTGCTGTACAACACTTTACGCCTGTTCTCGGGTGGATCTCGCAATCTGTCAAAGAAATATCCAGGTCATATTTCATCCTGAAATTACATTTCATAAAAAAGAATCTATTTTTAGAACCAGTGAGAGATTTAGTGTTGTGACATTTATTTTCATAATCGCATCTTCTACAGTTGGCTGTAGAATAGGAATAAAACTTGATTTAGAACGCAAAATATATTAAGTGTGCATCATATACAGTTGAGGCCAAAAGTTTACATACACCTTGCAGAATCTGCAAAATGTTAATTTTACCAGAATAAGAGGGATGCATACAAAATGCTTATTTTTTTAATTAACATAAAAGTTTACTTGTAGTCCACAAGAGAAAATAATAGTTGAATTTATAAAAAAAAAAAAAAATGACCCTGTTCAAAAGTTTACATACACTTGATTCTTAATACTGTTACCTGAATGTTCCACAGCTGTTTTTTTTTTTTTTCTTTTGGTTTAGTGACAGTTGTTTGAGTCACTTGTTTGTCCTGAACGGTTAAACTGCCTGCTGTTCTTCAGAAAAGTCCTTCAGTTCCCCAATTTCTCTTGTTTTAGCATTTGTGTATTTGAACCCGTTCCAACAATGATGATATGATTTTGAGATCCATTGAGGGACTCATATGCAACTATTACAGAAGGTTCAAACGCTCACTGATGCTCCAGAAGGAAACATGATGCATTAAGATCTACGGGGTGAAAACTTCTTGAATTTGAAGATCAGGGTAAATTGAACTTATTTCGTCTTCTGGGAAACATGCAAGTAGCTTCTGACGGGCAGTACTAAATGGGGGAAAAAAGATGATATTTAGGCAAAATAAGAAAATTATACACATTCTGTTCAAAAGTTTTCACTCCCTGGCTCTTAAAGGAGAAGTTCACTTCCAAAACAGCAATTTACACTTAGTAAATAGGCTCTTGGATGCGCATCCACGGGTCGTTCTTGAACGATTCGTTCATTTTGTACAAATCTTTAATGTGACTCAGGAAGAACGAGTCGTCTCAGGGAGTGATTCATTCATTCACGCATGTGCAACAACCTACTAGGTTCTGTACTGGCATTAGTTCACCTGTTTCGAGTCTTGGGGTTTTTTTCTGAGTCATTCGTTCATCTTATGGGGCTGTCACGTGATGCTGATTTTGCTAAAATTAACGAAATGACTCAAAAAGATTTGTTCATTTTGCTGAATGAGACTCAAAGGTCCAAGTCGGTAAAATGATCTGGACTTCCCATCACTACTACGAATCACGTCTAAGTTCATCGTCTGTGTACTCCGGCTCAAAAAAGTAGAGTATGGCGAAAAACTCCATCTTATTTTCTCCTACAACTTCAGAATCATCCGACACGTTGTATCTTTTTATTTGTAAACAGCGTTTGGGGGCGAGTAAATTATTTGTAAATTGTTGTTTTGGAAGTGGACTTCTCCTTTAATGCATCGTGTTTCCTTTATTTAAAAATCATACAGTCATTGTTGGAAAGGGTTCAAATACACAAAAATAGTAAAAATCCAAAGAATTTGTGGGACCTGAAGGAATTATTATTATTATTATTATTATTATTATATATATATATATATATATATATATATATATATATATATATATATATATATATATATATATATATATATATATATATATATAATATTATTATTATTATTATTATTATTATTATTATTATTATTATTATTATTATTATTATATTTTTTTTTTTTTTTTTTTTTTTGAAAGTACAGCGGACAGTTTAACTGTTCAGGACAAACAAGGGACTTGAGAACAACTATCACAAAAAACACAGTTGTGGATCATTCAGATAACAACACAGTATTAAGAATCAAGTGTATGTAAACTTTTGAACAGGGTCATTTTTATAAATTCTATAATTTATCTTTTATGTGAAACCTCTTACTCGGGTCAGTACTAAATGGGGGTGGAAAAAAATAACATGCATTTAGTATTATGTCTTATTTAGGTAAAATAATTAACATTTTGCAGATTCTGCAAGGTGTATGTAAACTTACGACATCAACTGTATTTGTATGTAGTATTTGTTGTGCTGAATGTATTTAATGCTAATTATAAAGCAGTATAATTGTTCTGGCTTTTGTTTATTGGTAGTGTGCATTTGTGATGAATGTAATGAATACAAACTTAAAAGAGAGAATTTTTCCAGACAAGATTTATTTACTTGCTAAACTCATTTTAAATTATGCTAATTATAATTTAAAAATTATAATTTCCCATACAGGATTTTTTTTATTGTATTTATTTATTTATTTATTTGGTGCTTTACTGCCATGAAGGTGACACAATGAAAAAGAGAGAGAGAGAGAGAGAGAGAGAAAAAAAATAATAATTTCCTATAAACTTTCTAATTCCAAAATAAAGGGTCTTATTTTTTGATTTTGGGATTAAATATGACCATTTCTTCGTGAGATTCACACTATTTTTATTTTTCCCAATTTATTTTAAAGGCTAGTGCACCAAAAAATGAAATTTCTCATAAGACCTTCATTCGTTTTCAGAACACAAATAAAGATATTTCTGATGAAATATGAGAGTTTTCTGACCCTGCATAGAAGGCAATGCAACTACCACCTTCAAGACCCAGAAATGTAGTAAGGACATCGATTAAAATAGTCCATGTGACATCAGCGGTTCAACTGCAATGTTATGAGAGATCCTTTTTGTAAAAAAAAAAAAAAAAAAAAAAAAAAAAAAAAAAAACTTTTGTTAAAATAAATTTATTCAACAATTTCGGTGCATCCGGGTTCTTTGTCAGAACATCACACATATGCATCGTCATACTCAAAGAGAACAGGACGGAAGAGAAGAAATTGTTGAATGAAGTTATTTTTGTTTTTCTGTGTATAAAAAGTATTCTGGTAGCTTCATAACATTAAGGTTGAACCACTGATGTCACATGGACTTTTTAATGATGTCCTTACTACATTTCTGGGTCTTGAAGGTGGAAGTTGCATTGCTTTCTATGCAGGCTCAGAAAACTCTGATTTCAACAGACATATCTTAATTTGTGTTCTGAAGATGAACGGTCTTACAGGTTTGGATTGACATGAGGGCGAGTAATTAATGACAATTATTTTTGGGCTAAACTATCCTTATTTTTTTATTTATTTATTTATTTTCCCACTGTTCGGCTTTGGTGATCATGGCCTTTTTAATGCCTATCTGAGGTCTGTTTTAACATTAAGTGACTAAAGTTTGGAATATGGCAGCAAAAGTTGGGCATAGATCTTTGAAAAGGCCTAGTTCTTTTTTATTTATAGTGTTTGATGCTTCAGATAATCACCTGAAATTCTTGTTTTCCTTTATTTTAAAGGGCGTGGACGACGCGTTTTATACTTTAGTCCGAGAAATCCGGAAACACAAGGAGAAGATGAGCAAGGAGGGCAAGAAGAAAAAGAAGAAATCCAAAACAAAATGTGTATTAATGTGAACAAGCCTTTCCTGTCATTATAGACTCAAACAAACAAACAAACAAAAAAGTTCCACAACTGCATTTTGTACATTACACTAAATTATTAGCCTCTTCAGAAATACAGAACGGATCCTTATTCTACTTGCTTTCTTAAAAGAAATAAGCTTTACTTCTCGTTCGGTGCCAGTCGCCCCAAAGTGTTGGTCCCTTAACACCTTTATGGCTTATTTTATCGACTGGGCTGTCAGAACTGGTTTTATTTTGCAGTTGGTTTATCTAGAGTAGTAAAGAAAGGTGTGGACTTGAAACAAAAAAAACAAAAAAAGGCTTTTGGTGTGCAGTACGTGAGAGAGAGAAGTAGCCGTGTAGCTGTTGTTTAGAAATGAGATTTGCATGTGAGTCACTTGATTTTACAGGAACTGAAACTTCGAGGAATTGCTTTTTTTTAGGACCAACACTTTCAGGGGGTGTTTTGATACATTATCACTGTGTATGACCCTGCCTTTGGACGTCCCAGACTTCCAAAAACAACCTGCATGTGAACTTCCATTGTAGTCGGATTAACGCGCCCTCTCTTGAAAGCCATGGTTATGTATATATGGTGAAATCTTAACCACGTTAACCTTATTTCCCTGTGTGCATGCTGTGTTCTGTTCGTTAAACCTCCAGGGAACGGTAATGCGTCAAATACTGTATAATAGCCACTGTTTTGTAGAAACGATTGGCCTTTGTTCATTTGTTTCATTTTCAGTTCAACTCGTGAGGGTTTATATACAAGTCAAAATCTGCTAAGAGGTAACGCCATTTTAAGAATTTGTCATGTTAAACAACAAAATTTACAATTTTGAAATATTTTTGCTATTTAAAATAACTGGTTTCTATGTGAATATGTTTTAAAGTAGTTTATTCCTGTGATTTCACTGCTAAATTTTTAGAACCTACTCCAGTCACATGATCCTTCGGAAATCATTCTAATATTCTGATTCGCTCCTCAAAAAACATTTATAATGTTGAAAACAGCTGAGTATATTTTTCAGGTTTCTTTGATGAATGGATAGTTCAGAAGAACAACATTTATCTGAAATGGAAATCTTTTGTAACATAATAAATGTTTTTATCATCACTTTTGGTCAATTTTAAGCATCCTTGCTGAATAAAAGTATTTAAAGAATTATGCTGCTTTTTGTTTCAGGTAAATGCTGATCTTTAGATCTTTCTATTCTTCAAGGGGAAAAAAATGTTCTCAACAGTTTTAAATATTGATGATGATGATGATGATGATGATGATAATAATAATAATAATAATAATGTTTCTTAAACAGCAAATCAGCATGTTAGAATCATTTCTGAAAGATCATGTGACACTGAAGACTGGAGTAATGATGCTAAAAATTTGGCTTTGAAATCACAGGAATAAATTACATTTTAAAATATATTAAAATAGAAAACTGTTATTTTAAATGGTAAAAATATTTCAAAATTTTACAGTTTTTGCTGTAATTTGGATCAAATAAATGCCGGCTTGGTGAACAGAAGTGGGTTTTTTTTTTTTTTTTTTTTTTTTTTTTTTTTTTTTGACTGGTAATTTACATTTTATAAAAGCCACCAGTCAATTTCAGCAAGTGAAGAACAAATTTATTCTTGCACATTTTATGTATTTGGAATGTTACAGTTTTTGACAGACAGCATGTTGAACCCGCTCGAGTGGTATTTTCCCCTCGGAAAGCGATGAAGTAAAATTTTACACTACCTGGATGTTTTAAGGAAATGCGCACACTCTCTGAACCTCTGCAGGCATTTTGTGAAAACAGTGTATTGTGTGTCTTATGTTTTGACAGACAAACTGTTATATTCAGCTGTCGCAAATTCGTAGGAATAGTTTTGATGCACTAAGTTGCTTTCGTTCTCTTATCATTAATTTTTTTATTTTTATTTTTTTAATTTATTTAAACCCATAAGAATGCAGATCCTGTTGTAAATAATAAAAAATTACTTTTTAAGACTGTTGTTCAGTTACCCCTTAGCAGATTTTGACAAACTATTCAAGCTGCAGTTGTCCAATCAGAATCATGTATTCCAGAGAGCGTCTAATACCGTTTCAAATCTCTTTTCATAAGGATCTACACTAGCGAAAGCCTCACTTCTGCACTCTGAGGAGGATTTTTATTACGTATGAATATTTACCCTCTTGTGCCCAGCCAAACAGCGCCTTAGAAGTCTGAATAATTACATTGACTTTTATTTTGCTAAATTTGATTAGTGAATATAACCTACTGTACCACTAGTTATTGTGATGCAAATATATGTAAAAAAAAAAAAAAAAAAAAAAAAAGGAAGACGAAAAATGCCTTTGTTTATGCTGCCATTGAGACATTCTGGTTCTAGAAGCCCAATTATAACAAATGCATAAATTAAGAGGCAGTTGTGATTTTAGTATACAGTGGCAAAATGGCTAGTTTAGTTCTGGAGGGCAAATTTTTCAGCCATCACTCAAACCAAAGAGAGTGATATAAAGACTTATTTTGTGTGGCAATACATGTGATGTCATGCGATGATGTCATTTACGATGTTTGCGAGCAGAATGTTGCTTTAAAACCTTCGGTGAGCTGTTTTAACCATGCGTCCTTAACCATTACTAGTTGCAGTTTGACTAATGCAGAGAAATCTTAATGCGAGATAAATCAGGATGTCTGCTCTTATGCAAAGTGTTTTGGGTGATTTCTGTTCCCTTTAAAATCATTTACTAGCCGTCTGTAACGCAAAGTCATTTAGATATTTTTTTTGAAATGTTCTCTGTCTGTTTGTGTGCCAATTGCAAATGTTGATAAAATGGTTCACGTATACATGGACCTTGTTTTAACAGCCTTTGTACGGTTGTGATAAGAAAGATGACTATTTTGTAAATTGTGCTTTTTTTTTTGGTTTAATGAATTGAATGACACTTAATTGTAATTAAGGGTCTTGTGTTAACGTCTATGAGAAAGTGCCGATCTGAGGTCGTATTTCGCATCTTTCATATTTCAGTGATTTGTTCGTATGAGGAAAGCTGTTCTCAGATCTGCACTGTTTTATAAATGCAACCCGATCCTGTTTTTTCCCATTAATCTCATCAGTCTTATTTAATGTGTAATTAAAAGAAGTACATAAAATCCACAGGAGCGACTCTGTGTGTTTGTTGGTTAAGAATGAATGCTTGGTAAACCTGTACCAAAAATTGATATAATGTCAAATGAATTTGAATCTCATGAAACCTCAAAAGAACATTTTATCCGCAATATCAGATTTTGTATGACTATACATTTAAAATACAGTTAAAACAATAATGTAAAATATTACAATATTAACTGTTTTTTTAATGTTTTTTTATGGGTCATTCTATAATTGTGGGTACATCTCATGTTCATCGATATAAAGCCCCGATACTTCATTTTCTAGTATGCAATTATATTTTTCCAATCACACTACTATATGTTGTAAAAGCCATATCTTTTGTTCAAAAATGATGTTCATATCACATACAACCCTGGTGTTCAGCTGTCCGATTTTGCGAAGTTGCTCATTCTACTCTGCGTTTAAGTATGAATATTACCTCAAATATAAATTAATTTCATAGTTTTGCCTTCAGTTAGATTAGGTTATCAAGACATTTGGGTGTGCGCTAAAATAAGTGTTTATTGTGATGTAATTTGTTTTATTTGTGTCCAAAAAACCATTGTCAACTAAGTTACCCACTAAAAAAAAAAGCCCCTCAAAACGGAATGGTTTGTCCCATTCTCACATCATTTCCACAGTATGATGATATTTCCTCTAGAAGCACGTGGATGAAACACTAGAAGTTATGTTCTCTTTCTTCCCCTAATATTGGTTAAACTAGCAAACCTGTGTCAAGAGTGGATTAATTGACTGTCAACCATGTTACCAAAGTATTATTGCTGCAAATGTTAACAAGACAATTTAACTAACACTTATGTTTTGTTTATGAAAATATATTTCTAAACATACCATATGCTCAGTAGTTCTAAGCTTCCATGTTGAGTATAGATCCAAAACATTAAAAATGTCAACTAAGTTACCTGTCAACTGTGTTACCCAGTAAAGGTAACATGGTGGACAGTAGCAAACATAGATGGTATTTATGCACATATTTCTACAGATCACCATTATATTTTTCCAATCACGCTACTACATGTTGAAAAAGCCGTATTTTTTATTAAAAAATGATGTTCATATCACATACAACCCTGGTGTTCAGCTGTCCGATTTTGCAAAGTTGCTCATTCTACTCTGCATTTAAGCATGAATAATACCTCAAATATAAATTAATTTCATAGTTTTGTCTTCAGTTAGATTAGGTTATCAAGACATTTGGGTGTGCGCTAAAAAAAAAAAGTGTTTATTGTGATATAACTTGTTTTATTTGTGTCTGGAAAACCATTGTCAACTAAGTTACCCACTAAAAAAAAAAAAAAGTATTATTGCTGCCAATTTTAACAAGACAATTTAACAAAAAATTATGTTTTGTTCATAAAAAAATATATTTCATGAACAATATTTCATGAAATATATTTTTGTGTTTTGGGCATAGTATAGGCCCAAAACACTAAAAATGTCAACTAAGTTACCCGTCAACTGTGTTACCCAGTAAAGGTAACATGGTGGACAGTAGCAAACATAGATGGTATTTTATGGATTAAATAATGACCTCAAATATAAATTAATCTCATATTTTTGCCTTCAGTTAGATTAGGTTATCAAGACATTTGGGTGTGCGCTAAAATAAGTGTTTATTGTGATATAACTTGTTTTATTTGTCCAAAAAACAATTGTCAACTAAGTTACCCACTAAAAAAAAAACCTTTAAAAAGGAAAGGTTCATCCCATTCTCGCATCATTTGCACAGTATGATGATATTTCCTCTAGAAGCACATGGATGAAACACTAGAAGCTATGTTCTCTCTCTTCCCCTAATATTGGTTAAACTAGCAAACCTGTGTCAAGAGCGGATTAATTGACTGTCAACCATGTTACCTAAGTATTATTGCTGCAAATGTTAACAAGACAATTTAACTAAAACTTATGTTTTGTTTATGAAAATATATTTCTAAACATACCATATGCTCAGTAGTTCTAAGCTTCCATGTTGAGTATAGGCCCAAAACACTAAAAATGTCAACTAAGTTACCTGTCAACTGTGTTACCCAGTAAAGGTAACATGGTGGACAGTAGCAAACAGAGATAGTATTTTATGCACATATTTCTACAGATCACCTTTATTTATATAGCATTTATACAATATAGACTGTTTCAAAGCAGCTATGTAAGGTCATGTTTGGGTTTTTGGGAAAGAGAAAAACATTTTTCTTCACATTGTTGAATTCTAAATGTATTCCTAATTATAGAATGACCCACATTGAAATGTAATTTATTCCTGTGATCAAAGCTGAATTTTCAGCATCACTACTCCAGTCTTCAGTGTCACATGATCCTTCGGAAATCATTCTAACATGCTGATTTGCTGCTCAAGAAACATTTCTGATTATAATCAATGTTGAAAACAGTTGTGCTGATTAATAAGACTTGTATATATTAATATATATTGAATTTTAAGTCATTTCCATGACTTTACTACTTATACTTCTGCATGCATGTCTCTTATATGCCACAAAGTGGCAGTATTCTCTCATGCCATGATATAATAGTTTCACAGATGGTCTTCTGTAATGTCATCCTAACAGAATTAAAATTACAGGCACTCTCAATAACTCCCTGATTTAATCCAGGGCGCGGTATCATTTCTTCGGCGTAATTACATTCACCACGTGAAATTAAATATCGAGCTTGCTGTGGATTTGAAACCTACCTTTGTCTCTGGTGCCAAGATGAATAGGTTGTTCCATATTAGTTTAGCTGCAGGCGAAAAGGACACGTTTCATAGGATAAGCCATTTGCCATTAATAATGCAGTTTTTAAATGTGATTGCGGTGCTCGGGTGTCCTCTCTGGTGTCTTGAATGCAATTTTACAAAGAATACAAAAATATACATGTACGGTCTAATTATGCTGTGTAGAAAACCTACAGAAACCTTAATAAAGCTACTGGGCTCAACATTGAGCTTGTTTTTAAAATGTATTTTTGCCTTGATCCTCTCAAAGTGCAATTTTCATCATTTTTTCATGACCTTTTCGTTATTCATTTGTGATCCGTGATTACTAGACAAGGATTTTTAATCCTTCTAGGCAGATTTTGTTTATATGTCAGGTACTAATCTTTTGAATTAAAAAATATTTAATCCGTTTTGCTTAGTAGTATGACATCTAATTTCTGTTACATTAGAAAGAAATCATGCTTTGATAGATCCTAATTATAAAAAGTAGTAATCATGACTAAAAAGTTCAAACTGTTAGAATGCTAAGTCATAATTCTAAGATAAACAGTCATAAGAGATGAAGACATACAGCAATTATAAGATTAAAAAGAACTAATGATTATGACAGTTCAAACAGTTTAATTTGAGATGAGATGTCATATGACAATGAAATGAGATGTTGAAATTAGAAAGTCATAATTACACAATTTACAGTATGTCAAATGAAAATGTATGAAATTGTTGCCATTTGTCAGTTGTGACTTTTTATCTTGTTGTTATGACAGTTTGTCATAATTTTGATTTTCTAACAGTCAAATTTGAGATTTTATGAAAATGTTGACATTTGTCATAATTGTGACATTTTTATCATATAGTTATGACTTAGTTTGCCATAATTTAGATTTTTCAATGACATAGTAAATCAAAACTATCAAATTCTATGAAAATGTTGACATCTGTCATAAATGTGACTTTTTATCTTATGGTTAGGACTTAGTCTGTCATAATTTAGACTTTTTATCTTAGTTATGAATTAGTTTGTCATAATTTTGACTTTTTATAACATAGTAAGTCGTAATTTGATTTTATGAAAATGTAGATTTTTTTGTCATAATTGTCACTTTATCATATAGTTATGACTTAGTTTGTCATAATTTAGATTTTTCAATGACATAGTAAATCAAAATTATGAAATTTGACGAAAATGTTGACATCTGTCATAAATGTGACTTTTTATCTTATAGTTATGACTTAGTTTGTCATAATTTAGACTTTTTATTATATAATTATGACTCAGTTTGTCATCATTTTGACTTTTTATCTTATAGTTATGAATTAGTTTGTCATAATTTAGACTTTTTATCTTATAGTTATAAATTAGTTTGTCATAATTTTGACTTTTTATAACATAGTAAGTCATTATTAGATTTTATGAAAATGTAGATTTTTTTTGTCATATTTGTCACTTTATCGTATAGTTATGACTTAGTTTGTCATAATTTAGACTTTTTATTATATAATTATGACTCAGTTTGTCATCATCTTGACTTTTTATCTTATAGTTATGACTTAGTTTGTCATAATTTTGACTTTTTATCTTATAGTTATAAATTAGTTTGTCATTTTGACTTTTTAATCTTATAGTTATGAATTAGTTTGTCATCATTTTGACTTTTAATCTTATAGTTATAAATTAGTTTGTCATTTTGACTTTTTAATCTTATAGTTATGAATTAGTTTGTCATAATTTTGACTTTTTATAACATAGTAAGTCATAATTATTAGATTTTATGAAAATGTAGATTTTTTTTGTCATAATTGTCACTTTATCATATAGTTATGACTTAGTTTGTCATAATTTAGATTTTTCAATGACATAGTAAATCAAAATTATGAAATTTGACGAAAATGTTGACATCTGTCATAAATGTGACTTTTTATCTTATAGTTATGACTTAGTTTGTCATAATTTAGACTTTTTATTATATAATTATGACTCAGTTTGTCATCATTTTGACTTTTTATCTTATAGTTATGAATTAGTTTGTCATAATTTAGACTTTTTATCTTATAGTTATAAATTAGTTTGTCATAATTTTGACTTTTTATAACATAGTAAGTCATTATTAGATTTTATGAAAATGTAGATTTTTTTTGTCATATTTGTCACTTTATCGTATAGTTATGACTTAGTTTGTCATAATTTAGACTTTTTATTATATAATTATGACTCAGTTTGTCATCATCTTGACTTTTTATCTTATAGTTATGACTTAGTTTGTCATAATTTTGACTTTTTATCTTATAGTTATAAATTAGTTTGTCATTTTGACTTTTTAATCTTATAGTTATGAATTAGTTTGTCATAATTTTGACTTTTAATCTTATAGTTATAAATTAGTTTGTCATTTTGACTTTTTAATCTTATAGTTATGAATTAGTTTGTCATAATTTTGACTTTTTATAACATAGTAAGTCATAATTATTAGATTTTATGAAAATGTAGATTTTTTTGTCATAATTGTCACTTTATCGTATAGTTATGACTTAGTTTGTCATAATTTTGAGTTTTTGTGACAGTAAGTCATAATTATCAGATTTTTTGAAAATGTTGACATCTGTCATAATCGTAACTTTTTATCTTATAGTTCTGACTTAGTTCAACATAATTTAGATTTTTGATTTTTGATAATTATGACATAGTAAATCATAATTATTCGATTTTATGAAAATGTTGACATGACTTTTTATCTTATCGTTAGGACTTAGTTTGTCATATTTTTGACTTTTTATCTTATAGTTATGACTTAGTTTGTCATAATTTTGAGTTTTTGTGACAGTAAGTTTTTGTGATAGTAAGTCATAATTGTCAGATTTTATGTGAATGTCATAATTGTGACTTTTTATCTTATAGTTTGTCATAATTTTGACATTTTTTCATTATTTCAAGCTTTTATGTCGTAATTATGACTTAGCGTTATCTTAATTTTGACTAATGTCATAATTACATGACTTTCATTTCAGTTTTGGCTGTTTATGTCATAATTATGATTTACCAAATGATTTACCAAAAATTACGATTTTTGTCTTATGTAGCAGAAATAAGCTACCATATTTTACATAGCCCCACGCAGATGATAAAATATTTTATTTTTCAGTATAAAAATGTACATCATTTTCACTCACAAAAGAGTAAAACGCTAGAAATTGTAGCAGTTTATACTGTAGTCACTAAAACTAAAGACAGAAAGTGATGGTGTATTATTTCTTGTCTCAACGGATTCAAAATGATTTGTGGCCAAAATGGCAGGGCCCAAGTATATGATTCAGCCCACAACTAAATTTCGATTGTTCCTCCGCTTCAGCTCTGAACTAATTGTGTCCAAATTCTTGAAAAATGGCTCTGTGGCCACAGTTGTTCATTTTACATCCTTGTCTCGTAGTGGACAAGCAAGTGACCTTAATACTCAATCACTGTCTTCTAGTTCTCAGATGGTCTAGATTAAGGTCTCACAAATGTTTTTAAACCAAGTTTTTCCAAAAGCTTTGTCCAAAGCTCAATTTATACCTTGTTACACTTGAAATGCCACATAAACAATGTGATAGACTCTCAAATCCTCTTGTTAACCTTTCAAATAGAAAGAACAGTGGCTCCACCACTCCAGGAGCACAAATAGTGAGAGAAAAAGAGACTCTGTTAAATTATGCAGACTATTTCTCAACTGCATCATAGTCCTGAGCCCTGACAGGAGAGAATGGAGAGGAAAATACAAGCTGGAGCAGTCACTGTAAATCCTCCTCTTGATTCTCCTGGGTGCACCTTAGGCCAGAGCCTGTCAGTCAAACCTCCTCCACAGCTGTAATCTCTGGACAACAATGAGGGGCCTGCATGTCTGATAAAACTGCTGAAACTGAGCAATCCTCATCCGCAGAACCTCCGCTGGGCCGAGAGGGCAGTGAAATGGAGGATGTTCAGAAGTTGACAGACTCACAACTCTCTCAAACATGCCTGTGAAACCCTCCCAAACTGGGACAAAGACATTTTGTCAACGTTGCAAAATGTTCCTGGATACAAAGTGAATTTTGAACCTTCTCTTCAAAAGTCCTTACTTTCTTGCATTGAGTAGACAGTAATGAGGACAGTAAGGAGACAGTATGAATGTAAAATAAAGCACACACACATACAAAACTACAGTCAAACAGTAATATTGTGAAAGATTTGACTGTTTTTATATATTCCAGTGAATTTTCAGCCTATTTTACTTCAGTTTTCTGCGTCACATGATCCGAATATATTGATTTGCTGCTCAGGAAATATTTTTTATTATTATACATTTGAAAACAGTTGTGCAGGTAGGACAAAAATACACTTAGTAGCACTTCAGCTGTTAAATAACTAAAACTCGGACAACAAATAGATTGTAGAAAAGGGAGGAACTTATTTTCCTTTTATTGTACTGCATAAAGCAGCAGGACAGGGTAGTCATCATAATAGGATCCCCCAACAAAACACCATGAATTTTTAAACACCTTGAGGCAACAACTGTGTGACAGCTATAAAGAGAGATTTGCAGAGGGTCACAGCTGAGAGAAAGAAGATCTCGGTCTTGTCAAGATTAAGATCGAGTATGTTTGATATGTCAGTCAGGCATACAGAGATTGCAGACATCGAGACAGAAGGGGACGTGTACTGCTAAGTGTCATCGGCACACCGGCGATAAGAGAAGCCATGCAATTAAATGACAATTCAGAGCTATCTATAAATGTCTGAGTGTAGACAGGAAAGGCTAACGGTCCCAGCACAGAGCCCTGTGGAACTCCCACACTGAATCCACCTTATTCTTCAAGGCAAAAGTAAGCCTATGGACGAGACTTCCAGTTCAGTAGCCAGTTTGTGTATAATACATTAAAATAACATGGTAAGACACACCAATTTGCAATATCAAACAACAAAACCAGCTGTTTTGTACAGCTAAAAATAGCTGGATGTGGATGAGAAGTGTTTCATGAAGTTTTTGTCCAATGAAAGTTTTATTAAAAGATGTTTCGTCAGCTTAACAACAGAGTGTTTTCATGACGCATCATCCGTCAGCCATATTGGCGGCACTGAATGTAAACAATACCACTGAACTGAACAAAATGTACATATTTTGCTAATTATTACTGTTGAAAATGGCCAATTACTGGTATTTTTTGGGCTGTACTAATCGTTCGGACCGGGAAAAATATTTGGAGTACTATAGACTGCCAAAAGTTATAACAAATCAAGGAGAAGAGTGCAAAAAAACAGCTCCTGTGTTTGGCCAGGGCAAGATATCCAGGGCTGGAATCTTGACAACATTCGTGTTTGTTTTTAGCATTTCCAGTCCGGTAGGTGAAATATTAGCCTAATATCGTAATTAATACTGTTTGTACGTATCTTTAACACCTATTAACTTTAGTTTGTCAAAATATTGCGACCCTTTCCTGCTTACTAAGTTCTTCTCAGTAGCAGGTCCATATGTTTTTCTGTGGGTTAGACAGCATAAATTAGCAGAACTGTGCAATCCATGCTATTGTTTACATCCAAGTATGGCCATGCATCTGGGTAACTGACCAAATTGTGACGTAAGTGCAAACCCTCTATCAGTATGGTGTCAAACTACAGTACAATCCATTAAACGCACTGTACTTACATCCCTCACGGTTTTCAAATAATTAATTGCATTAAAGGGATTTTGGACGGAATTACACATTTCTTACTGCTGTACTGAGCTTTATTTTTATTTATTTATTTATTGCTATTTTTTTTTAAGTGCGCTTTGAACAAAAAGGGCATAAACAGCATACAATGCACATTAGGTGAGCAAATTATATTTTATCAATGATATAATTTAAAAGCATATTCTGGCAAGATAATTCTAAAATTCATACAAACGTAATTATGAGCAATTAATTTTTATCTGTGTTCAAGTAAAAATATATTTTAGATTTCGATTTTTCATTTCCTGAGTTGTTTAGCGCTAAAGTACTGTAATGATAAGCAAAGTATGCGTATTATGAAATGTATTTCACGCAAGTTCGGTGTATGTGAATGATGGGAAATGTAGTTTGGTGGTCTGTCTCCTTATAGAAAGGATAAATAAGTAGTGCTGTGTGGAGAGAATTTTTTTTCGCTTTTCTTCATCAAAAGTATTCTACACAAATGCACTTAAAATTAAATTGTACAGTTTCATATTTAATAATAATAATAATAATAATAATAATAATAATAATAATAATAATGATAAAAACTTTCCTTCATGATTCTGCAATTGACGCGCCTTCCCGCCAATCATCATTTACAGGAATCAGGAGGCAGTCGCAAGAAAAAAAAAAAAACGAAACAAACCGCGACATTAGTGACTTTTGTGAGTTTGGAAACGTTCAGAACAGGTTTAATTTGCTTTAAATAACAAATATTGAGGTCAATGGGTTCGTGAAGAGTAGTTTGAAATAGAAAATGTCTCGTTTTGGTAAGTTAATAAGCAAAAAACGCAACAATGCTAACTGACCGCTGTCACAGGTGTTGAAATAACGATACTAAATTTTGTTTTGATCTTTTTTTAGGAAGGATAAATGTGCTGCACATGATGTCTGTCTATCTATCTATCTATCTATCTATCTATCTATCTATCTATCTATCTATCCATAAACACACACAGTATAGCTTTTGCTCATTCCTTGTAGTTTCTAATACGATATTTTGATTTTGACCATTATACAGATAAAGCAGTCTGTTAGCTAAGTTGTTTTTGCATTTTATCCTAAAAAGGAGGAATATTTGTGCATGTAGCAGGAATAAAATGACATTGCTATAAGAGATGTTGGAGCTGTGATATAATCATTATTTCTGTTAATGTTATTGCCTGGTAAGATCTTGAAGTGAGCAGGCCCTGTCTTATAAATGCAGGTCAGGTTTTATGGCAAC
Organism: Cirrhinus mrigala; assembly: GCA_036247105.1. NCBI lineage: Eukaryota > Metazoa > Chordata > Actinopteri > Cypriniformes > Cyprinidae > Cirrhinus > Cirrhinus mrigala. Next base: position 6,139,182 of record CM070031.1, read on the forward strand.
CCCATCCATTTTGAGAAGAAGAGTTATTCAGTTCACGGATGTTTTATTGATGCCGAGCCACCCAACTAAGCCTGAAGATACTTCACACTGGCAAAAGAAGATTCATCGCTCCGGAATAACAGATCTGGATCCCAGGACCTGTGGTGAGGTAAGACTGTATCTTTCTCGCACGACGCAACATTTACAGCTGCTGAAGTGGATCTGAACTCTCTTGTTTGTCTTGACAGATATAAAGCTCTTGAGAAAAAGATTGCAAAGCCTTGAGTTTTTTATTTCTTATTTCTTTATAGCCTTGAGAGAGGGTAGAGAGATGACCAGTAGTTTTTGAAGTTGATGGATTTTTGGAGCGTTGAAGCGTTTGCTTGACTGCATTAATACTTTTTGACGTTTTACATTGATTTAGCTTAACCGCTGAATTGTGAGTGTTGCAATACTCTGGCGTTGAAGTCTTGATTGTGACTGGTTCATGCACATAGATGTTAAATAATATTTTGTAATTGCAGGTGTCATCACAATATCACTTTGTCATGTTTCCTAATTGGTACAAAAGTATAAAAGAACTTCAAAGAGCAATACAGCTGCCTATGGCGACACAACCAGACACTAGTCAAGCAAATCTGATAAAATTGACAAATTGGGAAAAAGCTGAAAAGGGCTGCTGACAAAAATTGTATGTACATATATAATATGTACATATTTAATAACCTTTCTCAGTGCATGTGTGGATGGACTATAACAATAGGAGAGTCTGGTGTTGGTTCGGAACAGGGTTAATTTCAGGTTTTTAATTGGGTGCTGTCACAAAAATGTGACTTTTTGCCCTCTTGATCCACACTTGAGTGATTTTATCAAGACATTAGACGATTAAAACCTGTCAAGCTGAAGACAGTTTTTCAAATTTGCTATGTCAAAACAAAAATGAACTCCCTTCAGCTAAAAATATTAGATAATGTGAAATATTTAAAATGTGGCAGTGTTTGTTAGAGATAGAAACCAGTGATAAGTGTGTTTCTGACATTCACATTAGCACTTACAATAATTTATTTAGAATTATTTTTATATTATTTTTGGCCCACTCCAGTCCATAACGTGGATGATATAGAAATTCAGCTCAAGGAGCAACAAATATCTACAGTCTCCATTACCATTATAAAAGATTGTTACAATTTTATTTCATAAATGAACTTTTATTTAGAGAATTGTGTTTAATTTAGTTTTAAAAATACCTTTTCCATTCACTTTTCTCTTAGAAATAAAAACTTTTAACACTGTGCCATCCATCCCTGTTTTGGTGTTGTTTACCTTGACAGTTTCACAACATGATAACATATTGATATAACATGTTTTGCTTTATAAAATATAGAATATAATATAGAATATCGGGTAGCCTAAAAAAATAAAATAAATAATTACAAATAAATACATACAAACAAATAAATAAATAAATTCATAATTGGTTTCAAAATGATTAAATAATAAAATCATTAATAATTCAAATGATCTAGTTCCAAACCTGTGACGTGTATGTAACATGTATTTTTTTTAATTTTTTTTTAAACGCATTACTCTTTTCCATACCATAAAATTGAATGGTGGCGAGCACTGTCACGTATTAAAAAATGACAAAAAGCTCCTTAAAAGTAGTTCAGAAAACATTCTAAAGTCTATTGAAATCATGTGCAGTGTTATTTCAGTATTATTTACTATATAATTATAGTATTTATTCATATTTAAAATTAGCTGTTATTTTTATACTTTTAGCTTTCAGTTTAATGTTCATTTGTAATTTTGTTTTTTTAAATGTTTCTATTTGAGTATTTGTTAATACTTTTATTTATTTATTTACTTATTTTATTTTGTTACAAATTTCAATTTCAAAGGCAGCATTTCTCATTTTTGTTTACATTTTAAGTTCTTAATCTAATATTTATTTAAAAAATATTTTTAATTAAACAGCACTTGTCAGATAATATCTTTATTAGAGAAACAGACTGAAATTATAAGTTATTCCTTATTAATTATCATATTCCATTCACGCACATTAAAATATGACAAATCAAGATGTGAAATGAAAATAAAAGCTGAAATTTAAAAATATGCATATTTCATTCCCAAAAATCAGATTTGAGAGTTCAAAAGCTATTGTGTGGCTTTGAATATAGATTTTGAATGTAAGTTATATTGACCACATTTATTTTGCTTTTTTAGGGCTCTTCGCTTATTTTTCTCTTTAGGAGCACAGTTAAAATTTCAGGAGCACCTTCTAATCAAAAAATGTGCCTTCCCATTACGAGGTGATATTTGACTCCTTAAAGTGATTTACAGGTAATTTAGTATTTAGTTTTTACTTTTGTAATGGCATTTTTCTAACTTTATTAAAAGTATGTCATCTTTTATGTAAATTTTTTTAAATATTATATTTTTTAAGCTTTTTTTTTTTTTTTTTTTTTTAATTCTAATTAAAACAACAGAATAAGAACAAGTAGAAAAAGAAAAAGTTACCAATCAAATGAAATGAGTATTAACTATATTAATTTGTACTACAGAGGTGGCACAGAAGAACACAAAAGTGGCTTGTAGGTGTATTTTCATGTTTAATGAGGCTCAGAGTTGGCATGGATGCACTCAAATTTATAAACTCATGCTGAGATTAATGTTTTAAATATAACATCTTAAATACAGAAATATTAAATGATTAAAGTAACTGAAAAAAACTACTTCAAAAATGAAACTAAAACTGCCAGTAGGTGGCAGCAAGTCACTGATTTAATTACTGAATCATTAATTTGATTCATTCGAACAGCTGATTCATTCAGGAATAAAGCAAGTGACCTTATCTTATGATCTTATGAATGGGAAATTGAATCATTGACTCACTAGATTAGCTTAAAAACGCACCTTCATTCATAAACGAAACACCGCTGTGTTTGAATGGAGATGCGCAGTGGCTCGGTTGTGACTTGTTTCCGACTGTTTTTGATGACGAAATAGAACAAAATCAGGCAACAGTGTTATAGTCAGACAATGTAAGTCACTTAATACTAACTTCTTGTTTATTTAACAGTTATAAATTAATATCTTATTTACAAACTCCCTTAAAATCATTAAAAGCTGTCACTCATTTTAGTTCATCGTGATCTCACAAAGTTCCATTATAATCAATGAAGCTCTCTACACTGCACAATCAATCTCTTATTTACACTCTCTACACTTTGTTTATGAAAGGATTGGTGAGATATGTCTGTGATACATTACTCAACGTTCAAAAACACATAGAAACCATTGACGCTCCCCTCAGCGCAAACACAAATATGCTGATTGGGTCACTCGCACATGATGCTCCTAAATATTTTTCATAGTCGCACGCAGTAATTTTTTTGTCATTTCTGAAGTAAACCATTGTCACCACTGCACTGTTAACATACTAGCTAACATTTCCTTTTGCGTTCTACAGAAGAAAGAAAATCACACTTGTTTGGAAAAGCATGAGGGTGAACAAATGATGAAAGAATTTTCATTTTGGCTGAACAATTTCCTTACGTGTTCATTTGTACTTTGTTGGGTTATCGTAATGTTTGTTCCTCCAGAGAAGAATGACAATTGTGCCAACCAATTCTGGTCTGCCCTACAGATATTGCCTTAAAAATACAGCACCGCTTTTCCCTGAGTTTCCCTGAGTAGTCATGACTAATATCAAAACATTTCAAAGCAGTGCAAACACAGCTCTACAAGTCCCATCACCATCATTTCACTCAGACCAGACCAGAATGATGATGGTCTGTTTGTTGGCGTCTTCTCTTTTGAACCGTGTTGTTTTGTATGACAGTTCTGCTCTGCTGCTTTGTGGAAGTCATGAGTGCTGGGGCCGAGTTTGTGTATGTGTGTGCGTTTCGTCGTATATATACGTGTGCCCGAGGGGGGCAGGGCTGGCCTCTGCATCTTTCTCTCTGCTCCGTACGGCCTCAGATGGGTGATTCATACTGGTTCCTCGCTGGTAACAGGAGGGACATCCAGCTCTTTATTACCCTCATCCGTCACCATCAGTTCATCAATCCAAAGACCCGCGGCTCTGACCAGTGGCTGCTCCTCCTGAGTCCCTCGTCGCCTCTTTCTGCGATGAATGGGAAATTTACGCTGTCTCAGATGCACACAAACACGGAGGCAGCAGCCCGTCAGCCTCGAGACAGTGTCAGGGATGAAGTCCCCCGAGATTTGAGTGTGAAGATGCTGGTTGATTCTTGCCATCTCATTTTCATTGTCTCTGCTTCCTCTCACGTCAGTTCTTTATCGTTTGGTTTAGTTGTATAAGTATCACTGTTGCCAAATATTGCAAAACTCAGTAATGTTGTGATTTTTTTTTTTTTTTTGTAAGATATTGATGTTTTTATTTAGCAGAGATTTGTTCAATTGATCAAAAGTAAAGACATCAAAGTATCCTAAAAATGTAGGTTTCTACAAAAATATTAGATATTATATTATATTAATATTCTTAAAATATTAAGCAACACAACTGTTTTTAGTACTGATAATAAATGTTTGTTAATCAGCAAATCAGCATATGTGACCCTGGACCACAAAACCAGTCGTAAGTAGCACGGGTATATTTGTGGCAAATGCCAACAATACGGGACAAAATTATCGATTTTTCTTTTATGCCAAACATCATTAGGATATTAAGTAAAGATCATGTTCCATGAATATATTTTGTACATTTCCTTCTGTAAATATATCAAAACTTAATTTTTGATTTGTGATATGCATTGCAAAGAACTTCATTTGGACAACTTTAAATGCGATTTTCTCAGTATTTTGATTTTTTTTTTTTTTTTTTTTTTTTTTTTTGCACCCTCGGATTCCAGATTTTCAAATAGTTGTATCTTGGCCAAATATTGTCCTGTATTGTCCTAACAAACCATACATCAATGAAAAACTTATTTATTCGGCATTTAGAAGATGTATAAATCTCAATTTCAAAAAATATACCCTTATGACTGGTTTTGTGGTCCAAGGTCAGATATTAGAATGATTTCTGAAGGATCATGTGACTCTTAAGACTGGAGTAATGATGCTGAAAATGTAGCTTTGCATCACAGGAATGAATTACATTTTAAAGTGTATTACAATAGAAAACAGTAATTTTAGATTGTAATATTATTTCACAATATTATTTGATTTTATACCTTTTTTTATTAAATTAATTGGTGAGCATAAGAGACGTCCTTCAAAAACAAACCCAAGGTTTTGAACAGAAGGGTTTTTTGAACAGAAATCATTCATTCACTTCCACATTTTGATGTGTTTCTGTGTGAAACAAGATATTTAACAACAAAAAATGTAGGTTGGAGCTTGATTTTATCTGACTGGTTTGTAAAAATGTGGTTGTTACCACAGAATGGAGGCTGAATGCATGTTGTAGTGGATGGTTGCCAGAATGTTTTTTAGTTAATGTGTTCTAGGTAATTTTTAGCATGTTGCTAGGAGATTGCTTGGTATTCTGGGTAGGTTCTAGGTGGTTTATTATATTCCCAAGTCAAAAGAGTTCACCAGAAGTCTCTTTGAAAAAGAGAGAAATTTCAAATCTTTATTCCAGATTTTTGCTCCTAAGCAATATATATTTTATAAAACTCTCCGTAGATTTCATCCTGAAAGTGTACGTACGCACAAAAGCTAGATTTTGCGTACGCACAAAAGTTTTCAGATTTATAAAACCATCTGAACGCCAGAACCTGTGCACAAATTCCAGTCAGGGGAAGATTGTGCGTATGTGGATCTCCGCCCCGTCTCCTCCCCGAAATCACCATATATGGAGCTTACAATGCCTAGTTTTACTATGCATTACCTCATCTGCATATCATTTCTATGCATATTCCCATCAACGTGACACCATGTTTAACACCGTCAGTTGGTACAACACATTAAGGAAATATGAGATAAAAGATAAATATTTTAGAATAGAGTTGATCTCATTCTTTTACACTGGCCAAATAGTATTACAATTGTTTTAAACAATTCCAATCAAATTACATTTCTGCAGTTTTTCTGATAAGCTGAACATCTTTTAGATATTTTTAATGGAAACAGATAGGCCTATATTTATTGCTGTGTAAATACAATCGTCACTGACGAAGTATTTTATCAAGGAAGCGTGCACATCTTACTGTTTTTACTTACTAAGTAGTATCCTTCAAATACAGTGGTATTTTTCATATTGTTGTGGAGATGCCTTAACACCTCCGTGCAGCGGCGTTTGTATTGAACCTATTCAAACCGGACTATGGACCATCCAACCACCAAATTTATCTGGCAGTGTCCGCCATAATATCAAAGTGTGCGTCATTGATCATTGTTCTCAATAAAAAAATTTTTCTCATTATATGACATCTGCAGTTTAGTTTAAAGATGAATTATTGTGCACCTATAGCACTCCTATAGGTGTGCTATAAAACATATATAGCGTGCTACAGGAAAAGTGATCAAGTGCATCAACTACTTGCATATCTAAATTTTGGTTTAACTTCTGCGTAATGACTTTATGTAATTTCAGTGCTTATCTCCATTAATGAGAGTGGAATATATCACATAAATGTGTATATCAACATGAAAACAGTCTAAAATCATTGTTTGCTTCACTGATTTTCTCACTCCAGGAAAAATAGTTTGGGTCATACGTGAAGGCGCGCAAATTTACCCAATAAGTTTGTATTTATAAATCCCACATTTTGTGTACAAAGTGGCGTATGCCTTTTTCATGGCAGGTTTTGTGCATACACTGTAAAAAAAATGCCTGTAAAATAACTGTAACTGTAAAAATGCTACAGTAAAAACCTGTTAAGTGGTTAACGGTAAAATAATTCCCTGTTACCTTTGTTTTAAATTTGATGGTTTTTTTTTTTTTGGTGAAATAACGCTTTCTTCTTCGTTTTTTCTCAGCAGTTTTGAACATTAGGGTTGTATGTTACATCTAATATTGTTAAATGAATGTTTATTGCATTATTTCAGATTCATGTGTGTTATCATGATGGTGTTTAGTGTTTGTGTGAATGGCACTGTGCACCTTTCATGTATGTTAATATTTAAAAGCTGTTTGTGATGAGCTTTGGTTCATCATGTGACTTTCTCATCACCACCTGCTTTTGACGGTTATCAGTGTATTACAAAGGTACAAAACAGATTTCAGTACTTCAGTAGGTTGGTACATTAACATTATATCAGTTAATAAAATTTCGGTATTTACCTGTAAATTTAAGTGAAAACCGTAAAATGTTGCTACCATATTTTTTACGGTAAAATTCCGGCAACCGCAGCTGCCATTTTTTTAACCAAAAATTTTACGGATTTTTTTTTTTTTTTTACAGTGTAAGCAACAGTTATAAATGAGACCCCTGATAATTTTTTGTGGTTTTAAACTACTCTTTAAGGTCAAAACATGACAAACATTTCACACTCTTGAATTATTTACACTTCCCAGTCATTTTTCCTTAACAAAATAAATATATTATTAGAAAAATGAATTTCTTAGTTTTCTCATGTTCTAATGAGTTGCTTTGTTTCAGATCATGAAACAGGTTTGTGTTGCCTGAACTTAATGACTTCAGCACAGGTTTCAATGCAGGCTGCAATATTAAAATATTACTTTTTTTTTCTCCTAGAAATTCACATTTGACAGTAGTAGTAGCTTTATTTTATTTTTTATTTTATCAAGGACAGTAACATCTGTAAATATATTAACAACCTCACTTTTATATGATGAAATTTTAATTTATTTTGACTGTTTGAGTTTTATTCAAATTAACCAGTAGCATACATTTGGATCATAATAATAACCACAGTAGACTAAATACAATTAATATAGGCCTAAATGCACAAACAATATAGCTTAATCACAACAAAATGCTGTAATTATATTCAGTTACTCTTTTAATACATTTAATACATGTCTACATTAATAATATATTAATATTCAATATGAATATCCCACATTTCTGCCATAATACCATGGTGCAATTAGTGTTACTACAGTAAATCCATGGTAAATGATGGCAATTTGTAGAATGAAAAGCTTTCTGACTGTATCGTTGCGCACAGTGTTTGTCAATATTAGACTTTTAATTTTTAAATGCCCATTTGCCCTATTTTTACATTTATATTTTCTTTGCTGTCATCTAATATTCACTGTTTTTTAGCGTTTTTAAAGCTAACCTTTAAAAATAGACAATTAATAACAGTTTATTTTCAAGGGAATTGAAACGCAATTCTTTTTATACAGTGCTTTATAATGTTAGGATGCCTTCATTCAGTTGTAGTAATTAATATCATTGCTTTCACTTTGTTCTTGGTTTAAGAGATGAAGTCGGCAACACTGACTCTTGTCGTCTCCGCATTAGTGGATGCACCTGTATGCATGTTTCATACGGATTACATAATTTGTTTTCTGTTTGAACTGGTTCGTTTAAAAGTAGCTCAAGTTTCGTGCTCAAGTTCACAGAGACCGAGGCGGCAGAAAGCGCATCCTGTTTCCTTTAATTATTTTACAAAAGCGCAACGTTACGTTGTTGTTCTGAGTGCACACAAATAAAGTAGAGCCTTGACAGATTTGAAAGATGTATTACTCTTGTATTACTCCATCTATCATGCGGTGAGCGTGCTACTGTTCAGCTTCCACACTCTGCACTAGGGCAGGAGTGTGGAAATAAATATCGCACGATATGAATTTCCTCAATAAACGATAACAAGAGTTTGATAAATGTTCGGCATGATGTTAATGCAGAATAGACGGAACAAAGCACAGCAATCGGACCATTTATCCACTTGGACCAAAGTTCAAAAATATTGTCAGAAATATACGTATATTTGTGTCAAATTTTATTATATTATTAATGTAGATGTATTAAATGTATTAAAGGAGGACTAATGGAATACAATTACAGTATTTTTTTGTGTTTAAGCTACAGCTCTAGCATTTATGCATTTAAATACTACTAAATGTATTTAGATTACTCAGTGTTTCCCATTCCATTACATTATGGGGGCAACCCCCCAACGGCACCCCCCGCCCCCCTTGAAGGTCAAGTTAATGTCAACAAACGTCATTTAAAGGAGTCCACTTCCAAAACAAAGATTCACATATAATGTACTCACCCCCTTGTCATCCAAGATGTTCATGTCTTTCTTCAGTCGTAAAGGAATTGTTTTTTGAGGAAAAAATTTCAGGATTTTTCTCCATATAATGGACTGCTATGGTCCTCCGAGTTTGAAATTCCAAAATGCAGTTTAAATGCAGCCTCAAACGATCCAAAATGCGGTTGTAAACGATCCCAGCCAAGAAAGAAGGGTCTTATCTAGTGAAACGATCAGTTATTTTCATAAAAATAATGCAATAACACAAACCTTTTTCTTGATTTGAAACAATATTACTCATTAAAACATGCAAAACTAAGAAATTATTTTTTTCTATTAAGAGATTTATTTTGTTAAGGAAAAATGACTGGAAAAAGTGTGAAGAATTCAAAAATACATGAAGAGTTTGTCATGTTCTGACCATAAAGAATATTGTCAAGCCACATTTAACTGTCTGGTTTTTACAACTTTCACACTTTAACAAAAAATCTGCCTTTAAACTTGAAAGAACTAAAAATGTGACATTTATCGCTATAATTATCGATATCGACTGATGTAAAAAAAAATATTATGCTAATTTTTTGAATAGTATCTGTGCGGAGTAGCCATATTTGAGGTTGATGAATGATAGGTGAGTGTTTGGATGTCCTGCCGAATGTGCTATATTACCACATCAGGGTTGCCAGGTTTTCACAACAAAACCCGCCCAATTGCTACTAAAATCTAGCCCAATCACGTTCTGGGGGATAAAATACACATTTCTTTTCTGGGTTCCACTAGTAAATTCGCAGGTAGAGGTAGATTCAACCCGCGGACATCAAAAACAACTCATGGCAACAGTGTTAAAGTAGCCTAATTCCACGGGAAAAACGTGGACTTGGCAACACTGTAACACATAGACCAGCCGTTAACGATCTGTCCATGATGAACTGCGTGACTTTGCCACTTCCTGTGGATTTTTTTTTTCTGTGACTAAGCGACTAATAAAATTTTGGTCAACCAAGCCTCTTCTCGTTGACTAATGGTTATATTTTAATGTTGGATCTGTTAGACTAAATTGTATAACATTTTAATATCAGACATGTATCTGTTATCAGCCCTAACATGAAAAATAATTATTGGCTTATTGTACCAGTCAGAATTAAGTGCATCCCTATTTCCTTCATTTCAGGCAGTTCAAGTTATTGAGTTATGATCCATAAATCTCCCCTCATGCCTCAGAAGAAAAGCAGTGTGTGTGCTTCATATGAGAGGATTCTGCAACCTCACAACAACGCCTGTCAATATTGCTGTAATGTCAATAAGCCACACAAATACTGTACTTCATGATATCAGATACATTTTCATCAACAATTTTCGGAAATCACTGATGCAACTAATTATGCATTTGGTAAGACAAGAGCTAATAAGATGAATCAGCTGCAGTCACTGAGGTAAATACCTGAAGGGCACCAAATCCTTGAGGATAAATTAGTTCTTTACAAACATTTCCATCATCTTGTGACATTCTTGTGACCCTGAGCGAAGTGACTGGAATAATAATGCAAATATTGTTTTTATAAAATCTGTTCTGTGTTGGAGAATCCAGCATACTGCTCTGGCTATGAGGCTGTTTTATTTTCTTATTCATCCAGGTCAGTTTTTACAGGGAGTTTGGAGGTACTGGGTTTCTCCACTGTGTGCACATCATTATAAATTGCATATCCACAATGTTATGATTTTGCAATGCAAAAATTTTCTCTATGCAGAATATGGTAATGGATTCCCACTACAGTTTCAGCCTCAAAAAGGTTATTGCAAATATAAACATTTATCTTAATGCGTAAATTGTGGATGCTGCCGCTGACTACTGCATAAATCCACATAAAATTGTCACCTACAATGGATCAAGGACTTTGTAAACAAGTCTGAATTTGAGCGTTAGGCCAGTCTCACCAGATAAAGCTCATTGCAGGCATTCATTTTAGAAAAGGAAATCATGAAAACAATATGCAATTAAGCTGATTTTGTTTTTCAAAACTTTCTCATTTCATGTCTGTTAAATGCCAACAGGCTACTTTAAATTCACACGGATCATTAATTCGGTCCTATTGATCTCAAATGAAGTAAACACAAATTAAAGAGGACTCAAATCACGAGACCTAAAGTTTCAATCAGCGGCTTCTGAATTTGTAATTCATAAGCTCGTATAAATGGACGGATCTCACTTTTCTGCCGCGGTTTTGCCACTAATGGTTCATAAGGGGGTCTATCCATGGAGACCACCTTGTAGCAGTGCACTAGACTGAATGTATAAATTAGTAGCTGCATCATGTTTACTCAACTGAAAGGCTAGTGGGGGCAGAGCCAGAGTGTGTATCCGCCAGTGTTCCCTCATGAGGAAAAATTATGCTTTTAATGCAAGTGACAGCGAGTGGAGAGTGAATTTGTGGGTACGGGTGGTTACCTTAGCGACAACACAGACTGCAAACACGTATAGGCTATTGCTCAACAGCGGTCTCTAAAAGGTTGTGTTGGGAAGAGCTATCGATTTAATGTTAATTCAGTGCTATTAATTTTCTATTAAAACACAGGATAAATTAACACATTTAACCATGACCTGTATGCTCTCACCAAAGCACACCTGCTGAAATCAGGCAGCACTCAATGAGTGAGTTTTTACATTCAAAGGCAGTTTTAATGGAATAGAATGTAGGTAGAGATTTGTTTACCATAAAAACAAAAGGGTGACATTTAGGGGTGTGCGATATTGACCAATTAATCATGATTAATCACATCCTCTATATATATATATATATATGATGCGATATATACACTGTCAGAAAAAAAGGTACAGTTCTGTCGCTGGGGCGGTACCCTAAGGTACAAAGTGAAAAGGTACAAATATGTACTTTTAAAGTACTAATGTGCACCTTTAAGGTACCAATGTGTATCTTTAAGATACCAATATGTACTTTCAAAGTACTAAAATGTACCTTTAAGGTACTAATATGTACTGTTTAGGGGTAGGTAAGGTACAAAGATGTACCTTTTCACTTTTGTACCTTAGGGTACCGCCCCAGCGACAGAACTGTACCTTTTTTTCTGAGAGTGTAGGATACGATTAATCATGATTTTATATATATAGGATGTGATTTTATATATATATATTTATATATTTATATATATATATATATATATATATATTATATATAATACTAAAATAGTTGAGTTGCCTAATTATGGTGTCTGTGATTATGTATATATAAATACAAACACATTAATGTATATATTTAGGAAATATTTACAAGTGTGTATATATATATGTATATATATATATATATAATATTAGAGATGCACCGATGTATTGGCCAACAATCGGTATTGGCTGATAAAAGCCATTTATTTCACTATCGGCCATCTGATAGTATCCTGTCAATCAAAAGGCAGACTGCAGCTCATACTGTGAGTGAAGAAAATCTCTGTTGAATTATTAACGTGTCAAAATTAGTGTGACAATTAGGCTTTAACCGTTACAAATAGCGACATTAAAGCAGGCTATTTGACTATATGACTCACCCGTAGTTCAAGCCAGCATTGCCAGATCGCAGTTTTTCTCTACACGCCTGTATGCATGTAGCGCGCATCGCATCCAATAATCACAAAGAGCTCTGTGCTTTCTTACCTCTGTTAAGAAACAATGTCTCAGCTTTTAAATCCTGTACATTCAATCACGAAAACAACGAATGACGTTTTTAAATGTGACGTGACAAATCAATAATGCACCTCATTTTAAGCAGCAGCACGGAGCGCGAGTCTTTTCCAGTTAAAAAGGTTACAGCGCAAAAAACACATGATAAATGCACCATATAAGGTATGATGAAAGATGGTATGGCTTACCAAAATGTATCATGTCTAATGTCATCGCTCAATCAGTGTTTCAAACGCGGAAAGATGCCAATAAAACAGATTGTGAACAGTATGTCACAAGTTAATCCACTGTTCACAGTTCATTAGTTAGCTATAAAACAGCGCTAAAGAGGAGTTTTTTTTTTTTTTTTTTACTTAATGCATTTATGAAGACATAAAAGAAAAGTTTGTTTAAGCTTATGGGACATTCTACCAGAAACGTACATTATTTTATTATTATTAACAAAAGTGGTTAACATTTAACCGGTTCTTTTCCATCAGTATTATCTGTGATTTGAATTTTGTGAACCGGAGTTACTCTTTTAAGCTGGGCTTCGGACGCTTTCGCTTTTGAATTCACGACCGTCACTTTTTACAAGACTTTTGCTTAAAAACCAAATCCTCCGTCCCTCCGCTATCCTTTATATTCACGTCATTTTTGCAGCTGGTGCTGACGCGGCCAGTATAAAACAGGCTCTGCTTCCAAATCGCTTGCACTGAAAGCCCTCTCTCACTCACTTCACGCGATCAGAAAAATCTGACTCCTGTTGCACTGTCTACAGCGCGTGCTTTATGCATAGAGTAGAACAGAACATGCATTGGCACAAATGCAATCATGTTTGAACTCACATTCTCAAAAAACTGTCGCAGTCTAGAGCCCTGCAATTGATAGGGTTCCATGTGTAGTTAACAGCATCGGTTAGGACATTTTTTTTCCTTAAGAAAATCAAACTATCGGTATCGGTATCGGCATCGGTATCAGCCGACATCATCCTGAATAATCAGCTAACGGTATCGGCAGAGAAATTCAGTATCGGTGCATCTCTAATAATATATATATATATAATTTTTATATAATTTCTGTTATATATAAATAAAAGTATTTTGTACAGAACATGTTTCTCTTCAATATATATGTTAATTTGTGTGTGTGTGTGTGTGTGTGTGTGTGTGTGTGTGTGTATATATATATATATATATATACAATTATGCACAGTACACACATGTATTACATGTAAATATTTTACATTTATGAAACTGATATTACATGTGTTTAATACATAAACATTTTTTCTTAAATATATGCCTGCATGTGTGTGTGTTTATACATAAATATACACAGCACACACACATATATTATGTAAACACTTTTATTTTGGATTAGATTAATCACGATTAATTGTTTAACACAGCAATAATTTACACACTTTTAATGCAGCTCAGAGTGATATGAAAAGCTTTAACCTGCAGTTTCAAATACGTATGTAAAGTTTTGATAACATTGAACACTGATATTTGAAATGATTTAAAAAAGAAAAGATGCCATTAGGTGGGAGTAAGTCACTGTTAAGTAAGTCACTGCAATTGAACTGAATCATTTTAACGGTTGATTCATTCAGGAATGAAATGTTGTCATGTTGCTGAGAGATGCGAAACAGTGCTGTGGCTGTGTTTGGAATGATTTTTGTTGGCGAAATAGAGCAAAAACAGAAAATATGGTGTCTAAAATGTAAGCCTCTTAATATTATCTTCTAGTTTATTAAACTCTTGCATAAAATCAATATGACTTGTAATCATGCTGGCTTTTGGAGAAAAACAGCACTCTTCATGTGATATTGATTAACTATATGAAATTCTATAAATATATTTTAATAGACTGAATAATGCAGTTAAAGAACGCACTCTAAATGCATATGCTTGCTAGTTTAACCTAACTTACTAGACTTCATCACTTAATGTATGCGTGCACTCTGTAGGTGTGTTTTGTTTGCCTTTCGTGATATGTGCGATAATGTCAAATTGCACATCATTAAAACATTTACAATACTATCACAGATGATATATATATATATATAGAGAGAGAGAGAGAGAGAGAGAGAGAGAGAGAGAGAGAGAGCACACTCCTGTTGACATTTTAAAAGATTAACTGAATGAATATCTTATGCCTTTATTTGATTGCCACTATTTTCAATAATAAATTTGTATTACATCATTAAACATCCAGAAAAATTAAAACATGCAACACAGAATTTTTAAAAAAAAAAATAAAACATGTTTTAGGGCCATATTGTTGTGAAACAGTTAAGTTATTAGTTTGTTAAAGCTTTAAAGTTTCAGTTGATTTAATTGATTCAATTGATTAAACTTTAAAATGGAATCCCGAAAAATTCAAACAGAATGCATGTAACTTTGAAAAAAAAATAAAACAGAATTTCAGGAAAAAAAAAAACAAAAGTTTAATAAATTTGTTATAATAAATTGTTGTAGCATTGTCTCGGTTTTAATTAATTAGAAGTGCTTTTTGATTACTAAAATGTAATTTAACCATTAAAAAACACAAAAATATATATATATAATAGGGCCATGTATAGGGGTTTTAAATTTTACATTTTAATAGTTTTATAAAGAGACAGCTTCATTGGCAGTAAATTTTTTGTAGGGCCCTATGAAATCCATCATATATTTTTTTCCCCTAAATTCCAGTTTTTGTAGGGCCCTATGAAATCCATCATATTTTTTTTCCTAAATTCCAGTTGATTTTTTTCCCCCCAAATTTTGGATTCCCTTTTTCTGTTTTAATTTTTCTTGATTCTGTTTTAATGGTTAAAAAATGATATTAATAAAAAAGCATGTCTAATAAATTGTCAAAAATTTTATTGAACCATAAAACTTACACAATTTATCAGCAGTTTATTGAAAGTGTAACAAAAATTACATTTTTAAGGCCCTATGAAATGCACTTTAGTTTGTTTTTTTTTCTCAAATTCGTTTTTTCCATTCATTTTCTAGATTCCGTTTTAATAATTTCAAAAAAATTTAATAATCCAAAGCATCTCTAATCAATTGATTTGATCAAAAATTTATTTATTATTATTGTATTTATTTATTTGAAAAATACTCAAATGCTGTTGTGTATTTAAATTTTTCAGGTAAATAAATTCTGATAAATCTAATTTTTTTTCCCTGTTAATTACATTAAGTAATATATTTCTGTCACACTTTCTTCAAGTTAAACCAAACTTTTTTATTTTTTGATGGGCTGCTGTGAAGACCTTTAAGTTTCTGTTTGTGTATGATATGATAATAGTTTTCCTGAAATGAAATGGTAAAATGCTCGTGAAGTGACTAGAGATTGTTTATGTGTTCATGTACTCGTATATTGAGGCGCAGAGACTGAAAACACTGTGAGCATCATGCACGCTTCAGTATGTGTGTAGTAAATGAAACGGAAATGTCATGCAGTATTCATATGTAAATTTTTTTTTTTTTTTGGCTTAATATTCATAGACACTAGTTCATGAGTTTTGTGTTCTGACCTACTTTTGATTTATTAATTCAAAATTTGGCAAATTCCGTGACATTCCGCATCATGCAGTAAATTCCATTTTTATTACTGGATTTTGTGATTCTGTCTGTGCTTAGAATCTCCTTTTTTATTTGGGGACTTTCCTTACCAAATTTTAATCCATTTGTTTTATTTGTCACTAATTGATACATTGTTTCAGCATATGTAATTATCTTTGGAGTGGTTTGTCAATTTGACAGTCCTAGTGTTTGTTATTATATTATCATCTTGCTTGCCTCATAAACAAATGCCGGAGTTTAACCCTTTTTAGCCATACCAATCATATTTTGTGATCCAGCTCAGAAATTACAGCACATGTCTTTTGGTATTCAGTGCAGCCTCATTCTTAATGCAGGAAATGGAAATGGATTTCATTTCTCGAGTGTATTCGCACAGACTTCCCTCAACAAGTGTGCAGCGCTACTATGGCCAATTTATTTTATTTCACGTGTGCATGGTCTTTGTGTGTTCGTACCCGTGTATGTGCACGGCAATCTCTTCCTCATTCAAGTCATGTCACAGACTAGACACTCCATTGTCAAAAGACGCTTTCATCTATTGGCTTCAAATATGGCTGTCATCCAGTCCAATTATACACAGAGAAATAGGTACCGTTACGCCTAAAGGATTGATTGAAGACAGAATAGAAAGGAAAGAAAGGAATGCCGACTTTGATTCAAGGACACACACGGCTACGGAAAATCAAGTGCTCTACAAAAGTCCTAATTTGTTTGGGAATTTAGGGCATATCTACATTTCAGATGCTAGCTGATATGATGATCAAGTGAAGGACTTTACTGTGGCACATATTTCTAGACCTTTCAAGCTACAAAAGCACAGATGCTACAGATTACATAATGCACTTGTGTAACTAACTCTTATGCTGAATTCCACACAATTTGAAATTCAGGTTTTTCCTGCCTCCTACTTGGAAATAACATCTAGAATGCTGCTTGAAGTCAGACATCTGACCTGTGATTTTGGGGCAGATTGATCAACCCCGACTTTTAACGTCACTGCTTTAAATGTGCACAGTGTGGAGCTACCTTGTGTCAAACTTAAAAACTGTGCACATTAGGTTTATAAAATTATATATTAATTTTTGCTTTTCATCAGCTGTTTTTAAAATGAACGATTAGGGTTCATTATAGCATGCTACCTACGATGTTTGAAAACAAATAGTATATGTGACCCTGGCCCACAAAACCAGTCATAAGTAGCACAAGGATATTTGTGTCAATAGCCAACAATACACTGTATCGGTCAAAATTTTTCTTTTATACCAAAAATCATTAGGATATTAAGTATAGATCATGTTCTATGAATATGTTTTGTAAATTCCCTACCGTAAATTTATTTTCGATTAGTTTTATGCATTGCTAAGAATTTCATTTGGACAACTTTAAAGGTGATTTTTCTTAATATTTCGATTTTTTTATTTATTTATTTTTTTTTGCGCACCCTCAGATTCCAGATTTTCAAATAGTTGCATCTCGGATAAATATTGTCCTATCCTAACAAACATACATTAATGGAAAGCTTATTTATTCAACTTTCAGATGATGTAAAAATCTCAATTTCAAAAACTTGAACCTTATGACTGGTTTTGTGTCACATATAAATTTGTATGAAATAGTACACTGGATCATCTAATGATACATTTACCATAGTATATTGTGCATACAGTATATCACAATCCAAACATTTCTCAATACCAAGTACGCAAAGTTCGGACTTGCCTCCTTGGTAGTTTGGACTTCGCAAGTTCGATGGGAGAACGCAAGTAATTTTGCAAATGGAACAGCAGTGTGTACTTGATAATGTCAGTCAGCTCGCCTTTTCTACTCCAGTTATCTTCACTCTATGTATTTACAATAAGACAAAATATGATATCAACCACCACTGCCTCTTTTAGTTTTCATTTGAACATATTTATAGCCACAAAATTATGGTTCATGCCCATAAGTTATACGCATTACAATAAAACGAAATATGAAACACCACTGCCTCTTTTTGTTTTCTTCAAAATATAAACCACAACCATCTTTTCGTTTTCATTTTAAAAATAAACTATATACAGATATACTCTGATTATCTTCACCAGTTGTGTAATGTAATGAAGTAATAATACTTTGTTATAGTACTTAAGATTTTTTTGGGAGTATCTGTACTTTACTTTACTTTTACTCCACTACATGTCCTAATTAAAATGTACACTTTTTCTCTGATACATTTCACCAAAGCATATTCGTTACTCACTACAAAATAGTCAGAAGAAGACTGACTGCAGGAAAGCAGGTTTGACGAATCAGTGGTCTGGCACTTGCAAGTTAGACTCCTAAAAACACCTTTGCTCATGTGCAAACAAGTGCGTGCACAACAGCAGATGATTCTTTTTCCACTCAAATCGAGTCTGGGGTGTGCGATACTAAGTATGTCTTCTGCGAAAATATAAGTGTTGTTGTAATGATGTGCGATCTGACATTATCAAGTAGGCTATATCACCAAATCGCACACAGTGCATGCACATTGCTTCTGTATGCTTCATTTATATAATGTTGTTAACTTAATCTATATCACACAAAGAGTACCGTTTTTCTGAAGATATCAGCATGATAACACATTTAATAATCATTTTATAGATTTCAGTAAAGCATTAAGTGACTTACATTCTAGACTTTCTAGACATTCTAGACATTCTAGATTTACATTCATAACTTTTTGAACAAATCGATTGGTTAAAAATTATTCAGTGATTCGCTCAATAACACAGTCAAATGATTTGTTCTTGAATAAATCAGTCGTTTGAATGAATCGGTTGAATCTCAATGACTCACTCATTAACAGCCACCTACTGGCGGTTTTAATTTCATATTTCAACTATTTTTTCATGTCTTAAATTATTTCAAATATCAATATTCAACATTTTTATGTTAAAAACAAAACATTAGGTCTATTTATGCATCTGTAACTGCAGTTTAAATGCATCCATGTCCCCTCAAAGATGCTTTAAACTGTGTAAATACATCTAAATGCTATTTCATATGCAGATTCCTGAAAGGTTTTCTTATGTTGGAATGAAAGACACCAAGTACCAGATTAAGTGTTGCTTGTTCTTACTCAAAAATGTAATTATTTTTTTAGTTATTTGCTTCTTTTCCATTTTTTTTCTATTTACTTGTACTTTTACTTTCAATACTTAAGTACATTTAAGATTTAAAAAATACTTTTTGTACTTAAGTACAATAAATATCACATACTTCAAGACTTTAACTCAAGTAATATTCTAAACGGTGACTTCAACTTCTACCAAAGTCATTTTCTGGTAAGATATCTGTACTTTTACTTAAGTATGGCTTTCAGGTACTTCATACACCACTGATCTTCAATGTATGTATAATAAAGTGAAAAATGAGCAAGCACAACTCCTTTTTGGTTAGCTAATATAAATGTATAAGTATAAAGTATAGGAGACTTATGTAATGGGAAATAAAGACAAAAGTAAACAGTTCAGTCAAATGCATGCTACAAAGTCAGAGCTATATTACGATTGATAAATAATTTATGAAACATAACTTTGTCCTTTTTTTTGTTGAACGAATAATAAATTCACAGGACCAAAAATAACCTAATAGATGTACCCAAAACGAATTATACCTCATGTTTAACCAGTACAAAGTCATCAGAACCATCGGCAAATGTCAGAAGGACTAGCCATGTTGGGGCGCTCTTGGCGGGATACATGAGCACTGAGCGCCTGGTGTTCACCTGGAGCTCACATCTCTGAAATCAAATTAGCGCTATTTTTATAAATAAACTGAAGATTTGAGTTTTAAATAACTATATTCTCACCTGAAAAACTCTTAAAACTACATTTCCTGACACAATAATATTTTGAAAATTATGCAGGTTTTCTCCATTGGTGCGAAATGCATTCTGGGATACCTGGCTGCCTCAAGTTTGCACAAGTCACCTCTTGATCACAGACTGTAAAAAATATGGATGTAGTGTCCGTGACATCACCCGTAGGTTTCTGAAGAGCATTTTTGAAACTCTTAGTGGGCGGGAGTCGGCCGTCGCCATCTTGGAATCATGTCACTGCACGTCAGGTTGGGCAAGTTTTCTGCTGTAAAGTTGGGCACTTTAACATGGGGAGTCTATGGGATTGACTCCCTTTTGGAGCCAGTCTCTAGCGGCCAGTCGATGAATTGCAGTTTAAGTCACTTTCGTGTTGGTTTCAACAGAGAGAGCGGGAGGTTGCCGCTTGCTCTTCATGCATCCTTGATAAAAGGGGTGGAGCAAGAACATATGCGGGGATTTAAGCTGTACTTCGCTAGATGTGAATTTTGAATTGGAACAGTACTTGGACGATGACTGATGATGTTTCACAAGAACACAAGTACAGACAAGAACGCATATTGAGAAATAACTTTATACTATGGAGCTGCTGAATGTTTAAATCTGATTGGCTGATTAATGTGCTGAGATGTGCAGTTATTTTTAGGGAAATGAGCTTAAAGGAGAAGTCCACTTGCAGAACAAAAATGTACAGATAATTTACTCACCCGCTTGTCATCCAAGATGTTCTTGTCTTTCTTTCTTCAGTCTATAAGAAATTGTTTCTTGAGGAAAATATTCCAGATTTTTTCTCCATATAGTGGATTTCAAGTTTGAACTTCCAAAATGCAGTTTAAATGCGGCTTCAAATGGCTCTGAATGATCCCAGCTGAGGAAGAACGGTCTTATCTAGTGAAACAATCGGTTATTTTTGAAACAAATTGACAAATTATTTACTTTTTAAACTCAAGCACTTGTCTTCTCTTGTCTCCCGTCTCGTTTTCTTCTCAACGTCAAAATCGTCCTACATCGCTGTTTTACCTTTTTTTTTGTAAAGGGCGTTTGATCTTCTCTACATGTTCAATTTGTAAACACTGGGTTGGTACTTCTGCAGCGATGCAGGGCCATTTTAAAGTTGGGAAAGAAAATGAGATGGGAGTTTTTTGACATACCCTAACTGTATTGACCGTATTGAACCGGAAAAAAACAGAGTTCACACAGACTTAGACAAGACGAGCGTTTGAGGTTAAAAAGTATATAAATTGTCAATTTGTTTAGAAAATGACCGATCGTTTTGCTAGATAAGACCCTTCTTCCTCGGCTGGGATCGTTTAGAGCCATTTGAAGCATTTTGGAAGTTTAAACTCGGGGGCACCATTGAAGTCCACTATATGGGGAAAAATTTGGGAATGTTCACCTCAAGAAACATTTCTTGTTGACCTGAAGAAAGAAAGACATGAACATCTTGGATGACAAGGGGGTGAGTAAATTATCTGAACATTTTGTTCTGGAAGTGGACTTCTCCTTTAAGTAGTTCCAGGCAGGTCTTGACCGCATTACATGTCCGTATCACTTCGGCAAACGATGCCTACGACAGCAAAAGAACCAAAACCCACAATGACACTAACCAAGAAAATAAATATAGTAAAGAACAAGATAAAAATTACCAATCATTTTCATGTTTTTGCCATACAATTACATTTTAGTGTGTATGAAAAGCATACTCTCTTTCTCCCTCTCGCTCCCTTACAAACGCACACACATACAGTACAGACACAGACAGACAGAAACTTGTAACAATGGTTTACCAAATAGATTAGTTCACCCAAAAATGAAAATTACTGTGTGATGACTCATCCTCAAGCCATCCTAGGTATAAATGACTTTCTTCTTTCAGATGAAAGCAATTGGGGTTATACTGAAAATGTCCTGGCTCTTCTAAGCTTTATAATGGCAGTGAATGGTGGTCAAGATTTTGAAGTAGGGCTGGGCAATATGGCAAAAAATTGAAATCTCGTGGTTTTTTTTTTTGTTTTGTTTTTTGTTTTGTTGGACCAATTGATTATTTATGATTTTTAACTAGTCAACTTGAAAATGTAACTACAACATGATTCGAGTAACATTTTCTTTATTAACCCTCTAGTTAAAGAAAATTCTATTCCAAGCGCACCACACATGAAGTTGTCAAGATGATGTAAATGTTAAACAAATCACTTGTTAAATATCTTTGCTGAAAAGATACATGAACTACACCTACATCTTGTAAAAACTTGTCTTATACATATTATATTTTAAGAAATAATATGAGGAAAATGCTTTTTAAAAAAATCTCAAAAGTCAAGGTAATTCAAAATGACTGAAGGTATAACACCAGTAGCTTTCAGCCTGTCACCATACAAACATGAAATATCAGACATTACAGCATTAGTTCTTCACAGGTTGTTTATTTGATTGCGCTGCTTTTCCATCATTTTTTCTATGTAAACACTGTTGCGCTTGCGTTTCTTGCAGCGTCTCATGCATGAAGCGACATTCTAAAAATGCGCCGCTCAAGTTAAAAGTTCACTCCCATCTTCTTACATGTTTTTCCTATTTCACTGCTCACGTCGCATCTTTGTCAACCCAAAAGCAAATTCTGTGTGAATGGTGCCTAGCGATTATATGCGTGTCACACGTCAGCAGTTAATCACGTGTGCTGACATGCAGTGGATCGTTCTCTTCTCTTTACTGTTATCATTGGCATATTGTCAGTGTCTAATTCTAACGTTTGGTAGTATTTCTATTCAAAATCACGATTCCTCGATTTCTAAAAAATGAAAGGAAAAAATTACTTCATAAAAGAGTCACTTCATAAAAAGTGTTCCACATGGCTCCAGGGGGTTAATAAAGACCTTCTGGAGTGAATTAATGGGTTTGTGTGAGAATATATAAAAATATAAATATCAGTGTTTCAGGGGATGACAGAGGACATTGGAGTAGCGTAAGCGTTTGGTGAAAAGTGATGAATGCAGAGACACAGAGGAGCAAAACAAAACACCAGTCACGAATTTTAAGTAGGAAATGAGGATTTGTAAGGAAAAATGTTGGAGGGTTTTGATATAAGCCAAGGATAGACTGATTTTCCTTTGCTGTAAACAAAACTTGGTTCTCACGAAACTAGCATATTCTTACCGGAGCTTACGCTACACCTACATCCTACGTGATCCGCTAGAATGCCACTCTTTTGTGAACGTGTGCACGACAGTTAGCGGAAGTTAGAGATTACGGTTTATAAAGTTTTAAATATGGATACTTTTCTTATACAAACGCATTGATTCGCTTTAGTAGACCTTAAAGGGGTCATATGATGCGATTTCATGTTTTCCTTTGTCTTTGGAGTGTTACAAGCTGTTTGTGCATATATAAGATCTAAGTTGGAAAGATGAAAGTTTCAAACACAAAGAGATATTCTTTATAAAGGTTAAGACACAGCTGCGCCTTCCTAAAATGGCTCATTCAAACCCACCCCCACAAATCTACGTCACTGTGTGGGAAGATTTGCATAACTCCGCCCCAACGTATATGCAAAGAAGGAAGGCGTAACAGTTATTCTGCTGTAGTATTGTTGCAGCTGCCGTCAAGTTGTTGAGACACTGTGTGTTTCCTTGCGAAAGTACTTTGTTTGGCCTTCCAAATGAGTACACAACTAGAAATCAGTGATTAAAGGAACACTCCACATTTTTTGAAAATAGGCTCATTTTCCAACTCCCCTAGAGTTAAACAGTTGAGTTTTTGAATCTATTCTGCCAATCTCCAGGTCTGGCAGTAGCACTTTTAGCATAGCTTAGCATGGATCATTTAATCCAAACAGACCGTTAGCATCTCGCTTAAAAATGACCAAAGAGGAGCACTTTCTATGAAGAATGAATGTACTTTATTGGACTTCAAAATCTCAACAGCCATTCATAAAGCTCGGAAAAGCCAGGACATTTTTAAAAATAACTCTGATTGTATTTGTCTGAAAGAAGAAGTCATATATACCTAGGATGGCTTGAGGGTGAGTAAATCATGGAATAATTTTCATTTTCGGGTGAACTGTCCCTTTAGAAGCTACATGACATTTCTCACAAGCAAGATAATACTGGTGCTGTAAGTAGAGACGCTGGCATAATTAAAATTATGGCATCATTTACTCACCCTCAAGCTGCTCCAAACCTGTATGAGTTTCTTTTTTGTGTTGAATGCAAGATAAGATATTTTGAAGAAGATTTAGAATTTTTTTTGATGATATTTTGAAGGTGAATCAAAACAATATCTCTTTGGCTTCCATCAATCTTCAGAATATCTTCTATGCTCAACAGAAGAAAGAAACTCATACAGGTTGAGATTCTGGAACTACTTGAGGGTGAGTAAATGACAGAATTATTTTGCATTTCTTTTTTTTCTGAGATCAAACTGGGTGCCACTTGCCTAAACAATGTATAAAGTTATCTGACAATATTGTACGATATTATTTATTGAGACATTTCATGATACATAAGGTGTCTGTTTCATGTACTATAAATAAAAGCAATAGTCTACAATGTGTATATTCAGCGGTTCAGGGCTCGACAGTGTGAGCATTTCACTTACTTTCCTTAATAGATATCTGCGAACTGTGAAATCTGTTAGGGAGCACTTGTGTGAATAGTACAGGTCCCCACAGGTATTTAAAAAAACTTAAATGACATTTGTAATCCAATTTAAGATATTTAAAGGAGAAGTCCACTTCCAGAACAAAAATTTACAGATAATGTAGTCACTCCCTTGTCATCCAAGATATTAATGTCTTTCTTTCTTCAGTCGCAAAGAAATTATGTTTTTAGAGGAAAACATTTTTAGGATTTTTCTCCATATAATGGACTGATATGGTGCCCCGAGTTTGAACTTCACTTTGCAAAGACTGGGTCGGTACTTCTGCAGCGATGTCGGGTGATTTTGAAATGATTTTTGAAGATGAGGGAGAGAATATGATTGGAGTTTTTTCACATACCTAACTGTTTTGAGCCAGAATACACAGAGCTCAGGCAGAGTGAGACAAGACAAGCATTTGACATTAAAAAGTATATCAATTGTATTATTTTTATGAAAATAACCAATCGTTTCGCTAGATAAGACCCTTCTTCCTTGGCTGGGATCATTTACAACTGCATTTGGGATCATTTGAAGCTGCATTTAAACTACATTTAGGAAGTTCAAATTCAGGGCACCATATCAGTCCATTGTATAGAGAAAAATCCTGAAATGTTTTCCTCAAAAAAACATAATTTCTTTATGACCGAAGAAAGAAAGACATGAACATCTTGGATGACAAGGGGGTGAGTACATTATCTGTAAATTTTTGTTCTGGAAGTGGACTTCTCCTTTAAATATCTTAAATTGGATTACAAATGTCATTTTAACAGGTCTTAAATTTAGGGATGGCAACAGTGAGAATTGTGATACAGCCTCTTGTGATTAACTTCAAAAAGCTTATTACATTAAGTAAATGTCTCAAAGACAAAACTTGGCGCTTTTGTATGGCTTGTGGTTTCAGAGCAGTTCACAATTGTTAATATTGGTTTTGTGGTTAAGCAATAAACTGTATCTTGCATTTAATTAAACTAGTAGCTATTGTCTGTGCTCCTCAACACAGCAAACATTAACACATTTGATATATATTTTTGTGCTTTAATATATTCTTTCAAGCTTATTTTACTAGTATCAGCACAATAATCTGTTTACAACAGTTTTTCCAAAATAATTGTTTTTGCTTGTCTTCTTGCATCCCTCTATTACGAAAAAATTGTCTTTGCACTCCTAATGTTTTTTAAATGTGCTCCTAAATGTTTGTCCTTAAGGACAGATGCTCCTTAGGGGAACAAAAATAAAGCTTTCAATAAGCCACAAGTAAATATAGTGCTTTTTATTTAACTCTGCCCTAAAGATGTAGTTACATATCATCAAATGACACCAGCGGATGCACTATACTCATCACTTTGGGTCATTTATAATCATCGCAGGCATGCCACTCGCTGGATTTAGTGTGTAATTGGCATGAAACAAAGCCATTTGAGCTGATTTACTGGCGTGGTGTGAAAGAACAAATCCATTCATAAAGTCTCGATCAAAACCCCAGCGTTTTAATCCCTGACATCATTACACCATCTTGTTTGTCTTGCGGTGATTGAGTACTTCCATCTACCACCCACTAGTGTGGATAGCAGACACTTTTGGGTGGGAAGTATTAAACATTGATTGGTAGATGTGTGTAAGGGGAAAGCATGCTTCTTTTTTTCGGGGGTGGAGTGATTTCTCAGTTTGGGATCACTAAGACGGTAATTCTGAAGATTATTGATAAACCAGTTTGCATCTGAGTTTGCAAAAGCAACATTGTTAGCAGCCTACGTCGTAGGCTTTAATCTCTACTGCATGATTTCCAACACATTTAGACAGCCATCATCAGCCATATGCAGCTCGGTTTGCTTTTAGAGTTCATTGGACACAAATGACTTTATAGTCAACATTAATGCATTTTGGTTGCAAGTCATTTATGAACAATAAGGTAGTGCTTTATTTAAGCGTACTAACTAATGCAGTAATGTTGTTATATTATATTATTATTATCATTATGTTACTTTACATTAAACTTTAGGTGACAAGATGACATGCAATTTTCTGTTTGGTAGTGTTTTCAAGCTATTTTCGTGCTGAGGGGACAATCTTTGACATTTTGTTAAAAGGCCTTGTTTCAGCATCTTTGTACCCGATGGCTCCTGTAATGATGCACTGTATGTCCTATAACAAGCAATATATGTCATGGTTTGAGAAAGTCTTTGCAGGGCCCGAGGAAATTTGTTTTTATTTTTATCTTTTTTTTTTCAAATTTAGTATATATATATATATATATATATATATATATATATATATAAAGCATGTCTAATTAATTGAAATCATGAAACTTACATAATTTAACAGCAAAATTTCAACACAAATTAAATGTTTAAGTCCCAATGAAATACGACTTAAGTCGTAATTTCCATAAGTGCCACCTGCTGTCATAGAATGGCTTTACAGAGACTTACATTTATATTCAGTCAGTGAGCAGTTTTTGTCTGGCCAAAAAACAGACTGAATTTGCATGACCTGGTGTAAATTTTGACCGGTTGATGAAAACCAAGCTTATGTGGATTCTGCATATTTAAACAATTCAGATTAATGTATTTAGAATGATTCATGGGGCAGATAAAATACATAAAATCATTTATTAATCAGTTATTATTTTGACTTAAAGGAACACTCCACTTTTTTTGCTAATAGCTTAGCATAGATCATTGAATCAGATTAGTCTAATCTATCTATCTAAAAAATAGATAATCATTTTATTTGTTGATTTTAAATATAAAACTTGGTAAAACAATTTATGCATCAGTACTTTTTTGAACATTTCCAGCAAATTTAAAATATACCGTGATAATACTGAAAACCGTGATAATTTTGGCTATAATAGTGATAATAAATTTTCATTCCGCTACATCTCTACTGCGAGCATCACACACGCTTCAGTGTGTAGTGAACGAAACTGTGCATCTGAGCCATTCATTCACACAGAGATGCAAAAAATGCAGGATTCATATTTAAATAGTATTTTGGCAGTTTAATATTCACAGACACTAGTCCATATCGTGTTTTGATTTAATTGCACTGACCTACTTTTGATTTATTCATCCAAAAATTTGGCAAATTCCGTAATATTCCTCGCTATACAGTAAATTCCATTTTTATGACAGGATTCCGCAATTCCGTCCAAGTTTTCTGCATTGCAGAAATCATAGGGCCTTACAATACTTATCTGATTACTTGATTAATCGTCGGAGTAATTGACTGATTACTTGATTGCCAAAAAAATCATTACACCATTCATTCACACAGAGATGCAAAACATGCAGGATTCATATTTAAATAGTATTGTTGCAACTTAATATTCACAGACACTAGTCCATATAGCGTTTTGATTTAAGTGTACTGACCTATTTTTGATTTATTCATCCAAAATTTGGTGAATTCCATGACATTCCGTGTTATGCGGTAAATTCCATTTTTATGATAGGATTCCACAATTCCTTCCGCATTTTCCGCATTGCGGAAATCATAGGGCCTTGCACTTATCCATTTACTCGATTAATTATAAAAATAATCAACTGATTACTCAATTGCCAAAATAATCATTATACCATCCATTCACAAAGAGATACAAAACATGCAGGATTTATATTTAAATTGTGTTTTTGCAGCTTAATATTCACAGACATTAGTCCATATCATGTTTTAATGTAAGTATTCTGACGTACTTTTGGAATTATTCATCCAAAATTTGGCGAAATTCTTAATATTCCACGTTATACTGTAAATTCCATTTTTATGACAGGATTACGCAATTCCGTCTACATTTTCCGCATTGCGGAAATCATAGGGCCCTGTACTTATCCATTTACTCAATTAATTTTCGAAATAATCGACTGATTACTCAACTATTAAAATAATCATTGTGCCATTCATTCACACAGAGATGCAAAACATGCAGGATTCATATTTAAATAGTATTTTTGCAGGTTAATATTTACAGACATTAGTCCATATCGCATTTTGATTTAAGTGCACTGGCCTACTTTTGATTTATTTATTCAAAATTTGGCGAATTCTGTAATATTCCGCATTACACAGTAAATTCCATTTTTATGACAGGATTCCGCAATTCCGTCTAAGTTTTCTGCACTGCGGAAATGATAGGGCCTTACAATACTTATCTGATTACGCGATTAATTGTCAGAATAATTGACTGATTACTTGATTGCCAAAATAATCATTACGCCATTCATTCACACAGAGAAAAAAAAAATGCAGGATTCATATTTAAATAGTATTGTTGCAGCTTAATATTCACAGACACTAGTCTATATCGTGTTGTGATTTAAGTGTACTGACCTATTTTTGATTTATTCATCCAAAATTGTACAAATTCTGTAATAATCTGCATTATACAGTAAATTATATATAATATATATATATATATATATATATATATATATATATATATATAAATATTATATATTTATGACTAGATTATGCGATTCTGTCCGCGTTTTCCTCATCACGCAAATCATAGGTCCATATCTTCGCCTGATTGTAACATGGAGGAGTATTAGTATTTTTACTTTCTGTCTTTTGCCAAAATTTAATGACACCCCTGCCAAGGGATGATGCACATTTTCTGTTTTTGATTAAATACTTTTGAGTCCAGTGATTCTGACATATCATTTGCAATCATTTAATTATATAAAGCATATTGGTATTACAATGGCTGACGGTATCTCTTTCTTTTGGTATCAACCATTTAAGGTGGTAATTTACCAACCAAGACCACCATTTCACCATTTATGAATTCACATCATGCAGCTACTGTTTTATTTTAATTGGATTTCAGATGCAAAACGAGCCTAGGTTTTTATTTATTTTTTAACTTGAAATTGCTAAGCATTTCCCTCGGAAGAACAATTCACCTCAGATCTTTATGGCACGGCACATTAATAATGAATTGAGTTTTACCCCCAGGCTTTACACTTTTCAGCTGATCTTTTCGTGAGAACAATTTAAGAGCTCATCATTAGACCTTCTTGTTTGACTGAGGTGATCGAGCACTTCCATCTACCACCCACCGGTCTGGGTAGCAGATAATAGGTTCGCAGTTTCCACAGAGAGAAGAAGTTAAAACCGCGTCGCGTGTGTTTCTTCACACTACAGTATATTACGCTGTAACGCTCTACAGAACGGTGGACGGCGTTAAAAAAGTAAACCATTTTTCTGATGCTTTTATCAGTCAGATTATAATTATGCAGATTTTACAGGGTGATTTTAATTGCGTCCCAAGATGGAAAATAATAGTAACAGCCTGTTAATGAACACCGTTTAATTGTACACACAGTAATTAACACCAGCTAACGCTTCTCACTGCAAAACGTCTATCTATGTGCACATGCTTATACAAAGGAGGGAAAAGTGTCACTATGGAAACAAGAGAAGGAATTCTGAATGCAAGTCTCCTGAGAAACTGAAGTGGAGATAAAAAAAAAAAAAACACACACACAGGCCGAGCTTAGTTGTGTCTGCCACACTGGCAGGGTAATTTACAATGTCATCTTCATTTCTGCTTCTGTCTGCGACATAAACAACCAAGAAAACACACCTAACCAGCTGTCATCTTTCCCTGCGTTTAATTCCTTCCAGGGAATACTGATGCATCCATATGTTTATAGCGCATATGTCCATATTTACAGTGTATGAGTTCAGGCGGCCGTATATGCGGCTCTCGACGCAACCCGCATTACGGTGCTTTAGCAGAGGCAATCTATTTTAATAACAGCTGCCACAGTCTTACCTTACAATGATAAATGAAAAACTAAATGACTTGGGACAGGAAAATTCCAGCGGGAGGGAGAGGTGATAGAGATATGCGCGTGTTCACGCGTGCGTGTGCTTGCGCACTGGCTAGCATGGCTCTCGAGCGATCGCCGGTCTCTAATAACCTCTCGGACGCCGTACGTAACCCCCTCACACTTTGAGTTCCCAAACCTGTGGCTGCAGGGAACATGCTAATGCGACTTGATCCCATGTTAGGAGACTTTGAATATAAAGCAGGTTTCTGCGACGCCAACGGCCAAGGCGGGCGAATTCGCTCCTTATTTTCTGTAACCAATGTATTTCTTTTACGAGGAAGGGCTCGGTGATGACACAAGTGGGGGTGGGGGGGAAACGGAGGGAGAGAGAGAGAGACTGTGTGTGTGTGTGAGAGAGAGAGAGTACGGGAGGGGTAAACCTGCGCTCTTGTAAGGATGATGTCAGTTTCTGCAGCTGAGCCCCAATCTGTACCTCACTGAGCCGAAGACTCACCAACTCATTCCTCGTTTCAGATGGGGAGAGAGAGCGAGAGTGAAGGAGAGAGAGAGAGAAAGAGAGAGAGGGGATGAAAGACAGAGGGAAGACACAGAGGCGAGTGGTGATGGTGGATGGCACAGGTGTGTATCAAAGGTCGCTTTTTTTACTTCTCAGTGAGTTCGTGCTATGACTAGATGTAGTTGTGTATTCTGAATCGTTTTATGTCAGCTGTTAGTTGAAGTCATTCATATTAATGTCAACACATCAACAGATTAATTATTTCATCAGATGCTCATCAAATGTTGCTGAATATATCATGTATGTCTAGTTTCTGTGTGTTGTCCTGTTGCGTGAGTGAGTGCTGTATTTGTGTATGTGATGAGTTATGGATTTGTAAGTTACTGGTTGTCTTTGGTCTAGTTAATATAGTCATATAGTGACCCTACATTTGATGCTAGAAAGGCCTTGTTTTAAAAGGCAAGAGGTTTTATTCTACAACTCTTGTCTTATATATGTAGTGTAGATTGACATGTTATATTAATATATAACTGTTTAGAGTCGATCTCCAGGGATGTCAAGCAGTGTGTTTATGAATTCTGTGCACTCCAGTTTTCTCACTGGAGTATAGAGACAAGATCGACACGCAAACAATTAATGTAATTCATTTGTAATTCTGCGCTGGGTGTCATGTTTTAATATTTTATATACAGCCTGTAGTCAGTGACTAGCGTCATCATGCTAACAGGTACCCCTGGATTGAACACTGAAAGAAAAAAATTAGAACTGTTTAGGAAGTTATTTATTTATTTATTTATAAATACATATTATTACATATTATTATGATTTCTGTGTGTGTGTGTGTGTATGTATGTATATATATATGCATGACATTACATATTTTAAATAGTTCAGATTTTAGATATGTAAATAATGAAATCTATTTAAGTATTATATATTTTAAATAGTAGGGGTGTGTGTGTGTGTGTGTGTATATATATATATATATATATATATATATATATATATATATATGACATTACATATTTTAAATAGTTCAGATTTTAATATTTATAATACACATTTAAGATAAACATTTTAAGTATCTTAAATATCTTGAGTGTATGTATAGTGCACAAATACATATTTATTTTTGTATTATATACATTTTATAAATATGTAAACAATGAAATATTTAATGATTATATATTTTAAAAAGTGCAAATCTAAATATGTATAATACACACTTAAGATAATATTACTATATACATTTTAAATATCGAAGTATATCTAAATATATTATATATATATATATATATATATATATATATATATATATATAGCACACAAATGCATATTTTATTATATATTATATAAATATATGTAAATAATTAATAATATATTTAATGAATTATATATTTTGTTACATTCTTGTAATTGCAAGTTATAAAGTCAGAATAATTCTGAAATTATAAATAAAATAAAATAATTCAGAATAATATTTCAGATTTTAATTTTTCAGATTTTTATAATATACTTAAAAAAAATAACACACACAATATATTATAATTGTTTTATATATATATATATATATATATATATATATATATATATATATATATATATATATATATATATATATATATATATATATATATATCAAGTTATAAGTTAGAATTTATAAAATATATTTATATAAATATATATTTCTTTAAAGTCTAGAAAAAGTCAAAAGATCGATGTGAATTACAAACAGACAGATGTTGAATTTGCCGCATTATTGTTTTGTATTAATATATATATATTTTAAGAACATATTTACATTATTAAATATATTTAATGGCTATATATATATATATTATTAAATACTTCATATTGTAATATTTATAATATAGATTTAAAATATATATATATATATATATATATATATATATATATACAACATTTCATTATTATACATTTTAAATATCTTGAAGTATATATAAATTATATATATATATATATATATATATATATATATATATATATATCAAGTTATAAGTTAGAATTTATAAAATATATTTATATAAATATATATTTCTTTAAAGTCTAGAAAAAGTCAAAAGATCGATGTGAATTACAAACAGACATATGTTGAATTTGCCGCATTATTGTTTTGTATTAATATATATATATATATATATTTTAAGAACATATTTACATTATTAAATATATTTAATGGCTATATATATATATATATATATATATATATATATTATTAAATACTTCATATTGTAATATTTATAATATAGATTTAAAATATATATATATATATATATATATATATATATATATATATATATATATATATATATACATTTTATGTATATACACACATACACAAATATTTTGGAGATTTATATGTATATAGAGAGAGAGGGGTTTTTTTTTAATAATTTTTTTTTTTAATTTCTTTAAGTGTACAAAATAAGTGTACAAAAACAGACAGATGTTTTTTTTTCCAGTTGTGGACTGTTTATCTAGCATGTCTAATTTGCCTCTAGTCTGAGCCGGCGGTGTTTGTTCATCAATAGCTCCTCACTCACTCTAACGCTCTCAATTTTGTAATTGATGTAATTAAACATCAGCCTGTCTTCAGCAGTTTGACGTCTACCCTGAATCACGTCGCTAATCTGAGTGAGTCACAACCAGCACTGGGATTTACCATCAAATATGGCACCGCCACGGCCCGTGTCACTTCTGAGCCGCTTGACGGTTGGATTCCCTGACATTTTAAGTTGTCTGTTAGCGGGCTGTACCCTTGTCAATTGTGATCTCTCTCTCTTACACACACACACACACACACACACACACACACACACACTCTCCTGCTCAGACACATGCAATGCTAGTGCAAACCACGATTCACACTGGGGGAAAAATGCCTTAGGGGTATGACAGTTAAGGAGAGGATGTAGCAGTGGTGAAATATGAATAGTTGCGCAGTTTCAGGCTATGTCTATTAAGAATTAATGAAGTATGACATATTACCTCTGGGAGGAGAGTAAACCGCACTGCTAACAAGCCAGAAATGTCTGATGGCCCTAAACGGCCATTTCTCAGATTGTGAATTAATCTTGTGCCGTTATTACTCTCGCAAACCTTTAAAATTGAGTTTTTAATTGTATTCCAAATCAGCGAGAACCCAAGCAGAGGTGTTATTTTAGCTTTGAGGTGTTTAGCATTTCCCTTTGAATCTTATCCTGTGCTTTATGACACAGCGCATTAATAATTAATTGAGTTTTACCCCCAGGCTTAAGACTTGTTTTCCACTGAACTTTTTGCGTGAACAATTTGAGAGCTCATCAGCGCGTACCTCGGCCAATCTAAATGCACAACCCATGCTAGATGATGGTGTCAGGGGCGGCAACTCATTACACAGACGGTGCACGCTGTCTACTTTGCGCTCACCCCAATCTCAGAGGTCAGGCGGCCTGATATCCACCTGGTTTGTTTTGGGGGCAGCCGCAATCATTTTAAAATCTATGTAGAACATTAAACCGAGACCTCGAGTGAACCACGCGGCACTTACCTGGTCTCTTCAACTGCGTGTTTTGAAATGACTGACGTGCACTCAAGTTCTCTTGCTCCGTTTCAAGGAGATCAAGGGCTCCTTTGCTTTGGTTTGCTGCAGCGAGCGCTGACAGCAGGTGGCATCTAATGCGACCTGCGAGACTGCACGACATTTCAAAAGAACATCATTGTTGTTCAGATGTGCCTTTCAAAGCCCTGTGATGCAAACACAGCTTCTCAAAGCTATGGGTAAACAGTAAGGAATAGTTTGCCTGCGCAGGCTGTTGAGGGACCGTCACTTGTGTCGTCTTTACCATGCTCGTACGTTGCGTCTCTTTAAAACGTTTTCCTCCTTTTGCTGACAGGCGACTTTAAAACTCACGAAGTAAGGAGGATCAGATAGGCAGGCATGTGGTGTGGAGCTTTGAAAACAGTCTTTCTATGAAGACTGTATACATTTTAAATGTGCTCTCAGTAGAATGCTGTAAATATGTAACCCAAGTTATAATAGTAAGTAATTGAATTTATATAGCACCATTCATACATAAAATTCAAGTGATTCACAGGTCAAAAATAGAAGGACGTTTAGAAAAAAGAATTGCGATAAGCATTCATGTATTTAAAAAAAAAAAAAAAAAAGAAAATAAGAGAAAATTAAATGCAGTGACTGAAAAGTATTAAACGGTCCAGATTAGATATCACCATCTTGCATTTCAGTCTTTCTAAAGTAATTTAGTGCTTTAAAAACTAGTACAAAATGAGGATCAATCGTATTTTGAATCGTCATACTGTAAAAAACATTATATTTTCAGTAAATAACCTGCATTTAAATGTACTCATAACCACCACATTATTAAAATATATAATCATATGTGATATTTTACTTCCAAAAATTAACACTATTTTATAGTAAAACTACATATAATGCAATGTAATGCAATCATTTACAGTTTTTCCACTATGGTAAAGTAAAATTGTTTTACTGTAGCATTTCTAGTGTTCTCTGTGCAAATTATAAACTTTTTAAAAATGTTATATTGATTTTTTTTTTTTTTTTTTAATCATCTTAATTATGTAATATAAAATAAAAAAGGTATGAACTCACAATTGTGAGAAATAAAGTTAGAATTGCAAGATAAAAACTCAAAAATCTAACTTTTTTTCATGGAAATGCGACTTTATATCTTGCAATTCTGAGATTTTTCTTCCAATTCTGAGTTTATATCTCGTAATTCTGACTTTTTACTCACAATTCCAAGTTTATATCTCACAATTCTGACATTTGCCTTACAATTCTGAGTTTGTCTCGCAATTCTGATTTTTTCTTTTTTTTTTTATCATTTGTATCTTGTAATTCTGAATTTTTCCACAATTCTGAGACTTTTCTTGCAATTCCGAGTTTATATCCAGCAAATCTGATTTTTTTTATTGCAATTCTGAGTTTGTATCTTGTAATTCTGACTTTTTTCTCAGAATTTTGAGTTTGTATCTCGCAATTCTGACTGTTTTCTTACAATTCCGAGTTTATATCTGACAATTCTGACTTTTCTTGCAATTCCGAGTTTATATTCAGCAAATCTGACTTTTTTTATCGCAATTCTAAGTTTGTATTTTGTAATTCTGACTTTTTTCTCAGAATTCCATGTTTGTATCTCACAATTCTGACTGTTTTTTTTGCAATTCCGAGTTTATATCTCACAATTCTGACTATTCCTGCAATTCCGAGTTTATATCCCGCAATTCTGACTTTTATTGCAATTCCTAGTTTATATCCTGCAATTCTGACTTTTCTTGCAATTCTGACTCTGCAATTTAATTCTGATTCCAGCAAATCTGACTTTTTTCTCAGAATTCCGAGTTTGCATCTTGCAATTATGACTTTTTTAATATCCCACAATTCGGACTTTTTTCTCAAGTCTTTTTTCTCAATTCTGAATTTTTTTTCTTGCAATTCTGATTTTGTATTTCGCAGTTCTGATTTTTTTTTCTCGCAATTCCGAGTTTATATCTCACATTTCTGACTTTTTTTCTCGCAATTCCGAGTTTATATCTCACAATTATGACTTTTTTTCTCAGGATTCTGAGTTTGTATCTCGTAATTAGGACTTTTTTTTTCTCTTGTGAGATATAAACTCAATTGTGAGCTATAAAGTCCAATTCTGAGGGGGAAAAAAGACTGATATGTTCTCAGAATTGTGAGTTTATATTTTGCTTTTATATCTCGCAATTCTGACTTCCTTTTGTGAGATAAAAGGTAGCGTTTTTTTTTTTTTTTTATTATTCAGTGGCAGAAATGGGCTTCCATATAAAATGCACTGCAATTACATTTAGCAATTTTGTTTATTTGCCATCATTAAATTAACAGATAGAATTTATCGATCATGTGGGTGATAAGTGTTATAAAGAAGTATAACTGGGTTACATGTATTTAACATGCGATGGATTAAATACATTACAAGGCATTGTAATGCAATAAGAATACTTTTCTACTGTTTTATTATTCATTTTTATATGAATTTACACAGACTTAGTGTTATCCAAATCTGTTTTTGGTTTCCTACTCATAAAAAAATATGGAATGTAAACGAAACCCACTTAAATGTTGAAGTGGGACTGATTTAGATTTTTCTGCCTGTCATTTGTTTGCTATTATGATGAAGTGCTGGTGGCTTGCAGTGCTGGCTTTTCATTCATGCCTTGATACTGACAAAACATAATCATAACTCATGCTGCTTTACACATGGGCATCCTCCGTCTGAGGCATTACCTCGCGTTGCGTTTCCTGTTTTCCTGCACTGGGAAGCCTGGAGAACCTTCTCATCGAATCATCTTTACCTGTTACTCTTGTAAATAGATGACAGCTTGGTATTATCCCCCAAATGAGTCATAAATTAACAGCAAAATGACTTTTTTCTATTAAACATTGTGTTGTGGCGCAGGGAGCCGAAAGCTCTCCCCGAACCAAATAGAGTCACATTTATCACTTTTTCTCCCGCTGTCGCTCTCCATCTCTGACATCGGGGCAATGTGATGGAATTCCCAGTAATTTTCCATCAGTGACAAAAGCTGTGAGTGGCACTATACGCCACTGAATGGGGACTGGGGGTTGCTGGGATTGAAAGGTGAGATTGAAGATGGCCTCTATTCCCTTTAGACTCCATGTCATTACCGCTGACCAGTCGCCCATTTCTATCTGGCCCTGATCTTCAGCCCTCTGTGAGTGGCAGTATGGCGAAACTGATGCTATTTTCAGGGCCAGCCACAGTGATAATGTCACTCCACTTCAAAGAGCAAAGCTGTCCTGTCTCCCAGGAGATTTTGCTCAAAGATGAAATGATCAGAACAGCCCTGACAAGGAGCCGTACAATTATTGCTCGGCACCAACAAACAGCACTCAGAGAAAATGCGATGAAAAGTTTTCTCTTTTTTTTTTGCCGAATGACTGACAGTCAATAATGCAAATCGGCCGCCCTGACCATTTGCGACGTTTTTATTTTCTTCTGCATATAAATTCATTCATTAGCATTCGGTTACTGTAGTTTAATGAGCACCTTGCATTGTGGTAAAATTTGCTCGGAATAATTGAACTAATCACTGTTTGCATAATTAAATTAACATTTAATCATGAGTTTCACAGCATATTTGGTTAAAACCAAAAGAGTAATCAGTGGCAATTACACGATTCGCTGCTACGACAGCTTTTTTTTTGTGTGTATCGCATAGTATGACATTTGTATTGATTGATTAATGCATTAGACCTCACAGAAATGTAGCTGTCTTGGAAATGCCTCGCTCTCGACGCCTACTGTGACACATTATGAGCGCCTCTATGATAGCTGAGATCATAATACCAATTTCACACCATAATATCTGTCTTTCTGCCTGCTTAGCTTTGTCATCTCCTTTTCAAAGTTATCAATCTTTCTCCTTCCTTTCTTTCTTCTACCAGGTGCCCTACATCTTTCTTGAAAGCCAGAGTTTCCTCACTGCCGTTCTTCTGTTACTGCTGTTGTGTCTTATGGCTTTTTATTCCTATGTGAAGATGAATAAGGCTCATGTAGGGATACAAGCCACGAAACACACAGTGATAAATCAGCTTGAAATGACTGTCTGTGTTTCTGGGCAACAAATAAGTAGCGGTAATCAAACAGCCAAACTTTATTGCCTGTTGTTTGCGACGTGCATTTGCATAACCAGTAGAAGCTCTTATTTGGGTAATTATTGTGCTATTGTGTATGAATGATTATGGAATGATGTGCCATTGTTTTTGAGCAGAGGCATTACTGTTTACTCAAAAAAAAAGAAGAGTTTTTCGTGACAAATTTCTCATTAGAGCATAGTTTTGTGTTACTGGAGGGAAAAATAATCAAAATGAATTAATAGCTTAAGGATGTGAAAGTTCTAAAATGATTGTGGGGGTTCAAAAGGCGAAGACCATACTGAATATTACGATTCAGAATTTTTAATTTAAAAATTAGACCTAAATTTGAGAATGTTCCAAATAGAATCTTGTGCGTCAGTGGAAGTGTTCAAATGTCACAAATCTGCTTATTTGATAAGCGACCTAGAATTCTCACTCAGTCTTTCACGCCAATTTATAGTTTGTAAACTTTCTCTTTTTTTTTAATGCAATTTGAACACTTTCACTGAAGCTATTCTATTTGGAACATTCTCAAATTATACTGCATAACTACTTCAAGTATTACAAAACAAGAACTTGAGTCAATGAGTTCTGCTGTCATTAACACAAAATGAGACAAACTAAATGCTTAGAAAAACGTAACATTAAATCAGCTGTACACGCAATTTGTTATACTTGAAATGAAAACAGATTCATTTTTAGTAACGGTCTTCATTTTGGACTCGGCTGTGTATGTTTATATTATCGCCACAATAGTTTTTAGAAGAGTGCATGTCTTATTTCTGATCAAAGCTGTCATTCTCCTTGCTAAAACAGGTTGTCGACTCTTGATGGCTCTATGATCTTCACCTATTCATTTTGATGTCAGTTTAAAGTGATCATTAAATGTGAATTCAAAGGACACTGCAGTTCTTGCCTGATTAAAAACAAAGCCGCAATCTCTATTTCTTATCGCACGCCACACACGGTTCATTCTTTCACACTGTATTTTGAGAACTTTCTCTCGGGATTAAACATTGTAAGCAACTATAAGCACATATTTAACGCTGTGGATCT
Source organism: Cirrhinus mrigala (assembly GCA_036247105.1). Taxonomy (NCBI): domain Eukaryota; kingdom Metazoa; phylum Chordata; class Actinopteri; order Cypriniformes; family Cyprinidae; genus Cirrhinus; species Cirrhinus mrigala. The sequence goes on from CM070031.1 coordinate 6,179,045, forward strand.
GTCGAGCTGAAACAAAGGAAACCATCAAAGAAGACAAAGACACAAAAGACTTAATGCAAATATTTTTTAATAACCAAGTTTATATGATGCACTTTGTGATCCACTCGTAAGCCTTCAGTAGGCTTGGTATTTTCCTTTCCTTTTTCTCTTCATCTTTTGCACATTATTAAAATAGAACTTTGACATAATGCATTGCACTGGAAAAGATCAACCTACAATATTATACAATATAAGATACATATAAACATGACAAAGCACCTTTTGTTCTAGTAAATAGTAATAATTAAAGAATGGGGGACACTATGGATGATCGTGTGTGGGGTTTGTGTATGGTAACATCAGTGCATGGGAAGAATTCCTAAGGGTTTCATGCGCAATAATAGCACCTGAGTTCATATTCTAGATGAAATGAAACTAAATTCAGTTTTGGAAAAGGCTTTTTCCTTGCCCTCCTCTGAACACATCAAATTTTAAGACACAAATGAACCCTTTCTTTTCGATTGATCTTACACAGTATTTTTTTATTTTTTTTTGTGTCGCTTACTCTAAAACTGTTGAGTACCAGCAATGAGTGTAATTGCTACATGTTCCCTTCAGTTATAAGACATTGTGTTCACATTACACAAATAATAATAATAATAAAATAGCACCAATTAGTGATGATACAAAAGCTAATACTAATGAGTGTCTTCGCAATACAGTAAAGTAAAAGAATATGCAGGAGTAATTCTCTGAAGCATATAAAATAGGCACATTGACATGATCCAGACTTAGGATGTCTTTTGGTCCTGCTGCTAGGAAAACATCTAAGAACATGTAATGTAAAAGTGTCATGCATTATTTGGAACTCAAATATTCTCAGTTCGTTTTCAAGTAAACTCTTTTCCAAAACCCTTTCTTTGTTGTTGATGAAATACACTCTCTTAGAGATAATGCTCCGCTATAAAATAGAGAAAATAAACTCATTTGTAACCAACAAATTCATCCTATATTCATACATTTTCTTGTTGGTCTTCACATATATGTAAATACACATTTACAAGAGGAATGCAATAAAGTGACTGAACAAGGAGTTAAATGATTTCACAGAGGAGGGCCATACAATCCTAGTCTCATGAATAAACTGCCTTAATAACATGCCTAGTGGATCACTTAATTACCTCCTCTTTAATAGCATTCATTTAATCCTTAATTAATAGATTCAGAAGTGTCCTTCCTTAAAGGAATTTTAAAACTAGTCAGTCTTTGGCCAAACAGCTGGCTGAGGAGGTTGTTTTGTGACTCTGCGGTACGATAAGAGTGAGTCTCTATGGATCTGACCCCTGGCTTGGACCGTGATTTATTAAACGAATTGTTCAGGGTGGAGACCTTGGAAGAAGGGGAATGGATGGGTCTCCTAGGAATGCTCTTTTTCCCTTTGCAATCTCCGTTGAAGTGACGTACAATCTCAACCTTCTTTGGTGAGAACTCCACAGAGCCTTTCTTTAGGTGAAGGCCCAGATTCGAAGATCCTATTTTCTGCTTGGAGATTATTTTGTTGCTGACCGTGTCATCCTTTACTGATGTAAGCACTGGATAGTCATTGGGAAGATCGGTTTTCCTTTGCCCATCCATGTTTTCACACCTGCTAGGTCTGAACTTCTTTTTGACTCTTGGGTCAATGCCCAGATTTTCCCTTGCGGTTGGAGATGGTGTTCTCTGAGAGCTGTGAGGTGTCTTAAGTTCTTTCCTCTTCTTTTGTTGTTTGGTTGAGTCCTTATCTTCACATGTATTGGAGACGTTGTTGTTGTTGTGACGTGCAGAATCGGTGGTACTAAGGCACCTTGGGTTATTTTCAAGACTTTGTTTCAGAGTTTCTTCAGATTTGGCCAGAGTTACATGCTTAGCCTGGCCAGTAGTTGGCTGTTCACTGTCAACGTCTTGTTTATTCTCATTTCTCTTGACGGAGAATAAAGTCTCGATTGTTTGATCCTGCTTCAAGTAGCTTGTCTCGTTTGAAGACTGCTTTACAGGTGAGAGTTCAAAGTCATTGCAAGATGAGAGTCCTTGCATGTCTTGCTTTGGCAAACTTGCGTCTGTTTGACCGCATACTTGAATGGTGCATATACTTGAGTCTGTTATTTCCCCTTCTTCACTTACATTTTCAAGGCTTACTGAAGCGTTGGTTTCCACCCTGTCTTCGTTTTGCCTGGAAATGTTTGCAGTGTTAATCTCTGAATCTAACAATGCAGTTGGAGTTGTGCAACAGTCATCTTCGATTTTAACGTCACAAATCTCTGTCAGAGCTCCTTTGTCAGTTGCACTGACTTCCCTGGGCTCCTCTGCCTGGATTTCATGAGATGGAGAAGGGCTTTCATCCTCTTCCTTGAGCTCTGTGGATGAAAGACTTGGTTCTGCAGAATCAGTTTGCACGGTACACTCTATAATGTCCTTGGCAACTTCAAGGAAGTCCTCATCTTCAATTTTCACACTGGTATTGTTTGTTTCAGTGGAATGGTCCTCCATACTATTCTGTTCAGTGTCATCTATGATTGGCAACACTGATTTGATGCCTTGCATGTGTGATGCTGTGATGTCTAAGCTGCTCTCCGTAGCCTTTCTTTTCTTGCTTGGTGGCATGTCAGATATATCATCTTTTGAACTGAATGGCTTGCATGGTCTCATGACTCCCCTGAATTTAAAGATCTTGTTCCCTCCAGCAAGGTGCTTCTCCATGTGACGATCAAACTGTTCCTTTTTGGAAAACGTGTAGTTGCAGGTACTGCAGATGAAGGACTTCTTAATTACATGCATGACGTCGGCACAGAGTTCACAAGTATACAGTGTGGTATGCTTTGAGTCTGGCTCATCTGTCTCCTCGTGTTCATTTTTAAGGTGGTCTTTAAGCTCCTTTGCCTCTTGGTAGGACACGGGACATTTGTGACAAAGGAAAATCTTTTGCAAGCTGTGAACCACCAAGTGACGCTGGAGCTTAAAGGGCTTTGGAAACTGCTTGCCACAGTGGTGACAGTCCCTTGAAGGGTCTTTGCAATTAGGATGCATCTCAGCATTTTTGGAAGGAGTCTCTGCTTTAGGTAGAACCTCGAGCGTTGTCAGTGCACAGTGTTTACTTCCTCCCCCAGTACTTGTTTTAGTCTTCAGACTTGTGGAATCAAACTCTTCTGGAACCTTCAACTCTTGTCCATTAACATCTAAAGAAGTTCTCCTCTCTTCCTTAGATGATTTAAGATTGTCTCCTTTTGTAGTTCTGCTGGGTCGATGCTGCATTATTGAAGATATGAAGTTCTTCACAGCATTTTCCTGCATGAAACATCCGGGCATGTCCAAGAGCGAGCTCTGAGACTGGCCTCTTCGTGCAAACTGTGTGGCATGCTCACGCAAGTGCTCATTGTACATCCAGACATCTGAAATTTCTTTCAAGCACATGCCACAAGTCCAAACACCTGCTTTGTTTTTGGCGTGTTTCTCCCTGAGATGGTCCCTAAGTTGTTCCCGTGAGCTAAACTTGCGTTGGACACACATATAGCAAGTTGGAGGAGGTGATGGATTGTGAGAGAGCTTGTGGAAGTCGAGCTCACCTAAGGTGAGAAACCATGTAAAGCACACTTTGCATTTGTACTGCTTATCCTTAGGTTTGAGTCCAGGTTCAATGCGTTTCCTACACTTCCGCTCCACAGGCTTTTTGCAAGGTCTTTCAGGGTCTTTCAGTTCTGTGCTTGCAGTGGTCTCAACCAAAGGCATATCTCTCTCAGGCTCAAAAAATGGTACAGGAATCTGAATTGGGGTGGTAAGGTGTGGTGTCTCAATGCTTGGCAAACAAGAGGCATTTTCTTGAATACAGACCATTTGGAGAGGGCAGGGTGTAGCAGGAACCTCTGGTTTACAGTCTTCCTGAGGAACTATGTTCTCTGGCACAATGCAATCATGCAAATCTTCCTGATGCTCTGTGGTGCCCTCTTTTTCACATAAGAATTCTTTAATGCCAGTTTCTACATTTTCCTCATAACCAGCCTGTTTATCCATTAGGTCATCTGTTGTGTTCTCTAAAGAACTCTTGACTAAGCTTTTGGGAGTCATCTCAATGGTTTCGTATTCACAAGGGTCATTTGCTTCACTGGTAAACTTGTGCCCCATCTTGTTTTCTTTAGACTCCTCATACGTATCAATGAAGGCACCAGTGGGAGGACAGTCTAACATTAAACAGGACAGTTGTTTTTGCTTTTTGTTGCTTTTACCATAGACCCTTGCACATTTCTTTCTTTTCCGGTCATCGTTTCTTGGGAACAATTGAGAAAAAGTGCTTTCATCATCAAAGAAAGCCTTGAGATCAGGTTCTATTCCTAAAGTACCAGTAAGTGCATGACTGTCTTCTGCGGGGGAACAGGTGTTTTCACGCTTGATATCCACAGAAGAATCCTCAAGTGGATAGTGGATATCTTCTGTCTGAACATATTTTGGGTTAATAGCACAATACTTTGTCACAACATCGTCAATGTCATAAGGATCTCCTTTCTTATGCAATATAGAATGTCCTGCGGAAGTTGTTGTTTCCTCCATTTGCTCTTCACTGCTGACTACCATGCTCTTCTGTTCCTCCCCCACATTGACTTCATGATAGCTGTTATTTGGGACCTGTTTTTCAGGTGACTTAGGACAGTTTTGTTGTACCATTGAGGGAAAATCTGGAGAGATGGCCTGCAATATATCTGTTTTAAGAGTATTGAGCATTTCATCTGAAAAGGTGTCTTGCTTTACCAGTTTTGGAGCAAACATTTCACTGCTCAAGTCCACAGTTGTGTTAATGTTATTTGCTGCTTTATTTAGAGGAGTTGTCTGATCAATGTCACAACTTCCTGGAATCTTTGACATATCAGAATCACTAGCAATCCCTTGAAAGATTAAATGTGGATCTGCTTGTTGGCCTTGTTCATCTGAGATTTCACTTCTGTTTGGATGCGAATTAACTGCTGGACTTGTAACATCTATGATGGCTTTCAGTGCTTTTTCTGTTGGGTGTGGCATTAAAATGGGCATGAACATTTGACTGCTCATATTTCGATTTTCAATGTGAGGTATTCCTTCAGTCTTTACCACATGTTTCATGGCTTTATGTCTTTTAAGTCCAGGTTGTGTACGAAAGAACATTGAACATATTTCACACTGAAATTTTCCTTGAACTGCATTCTGTGTACCACCCTTTTTAGGTGATGTTTTTGTCTCATTTGACTTTAAACTTGGTCCTTCATTTTGGACAGATGTGAATGTAAGATCCATGGATCCTGCTTCTGCACAGTGTATCAGAGGTTTAGGTATCTCCTTAATGTCTAACATTGTTGACCTCTGCATTACATCATGCTCACTGGTGATCATCTGGTGGTCCAGCTTTTCAGAATCTGCTTGCTTCTGAAATTTGAGAGCTAAATCCATGTAATCAACAGTTTCAGGTGGAAGGTGACTACCATTCATGTCAGTTTGGTTAAGTTTTGAGACTTGTTCAGAGTCTATTGTGCTGCCTTCCTCAACATAATTACTGCAGGAAGCTGAGACAGAAAAATTTATATCACTTTGGTTGTTATTTATAGAGGTTTCGGGTATATCAAGCCCAGTAAGATGGCCCTGAATATCTGGCTCTTGTTCATTTGCGTTATATGTTGGGCTGGATGACAATGGTTTATCAAGAGAGAAGGCACAGGCATTGAGAATGTAACTGTCTGTGGAGTCTGATTTTACATCAGGCTGGTCATTTCCTTTGTTTAAACATTTAGAAGTGAAGTTGAAGTCATTGAAACATGTTCCACTGTAATTCAGGGGGCTAAGTTTCAAATCATACAGTGCACCTGTATCTTGAGAGCAATCCAATGCCCCAGAATGCTCAGAAAATGGTTGTTTTGAGATTTTGTCCACAGCCAACAGCGTTCCCGGGCTAGAAATCTTGCTCTCTGTAATTGCTACTAAATCCAGGTGGGGATTGAATGAATTATCCAGTTCTGTTGCTGGATCAAAAGTATCTGACTTGCCAATATTTATGTGATCCGAGTTCTTGTCTTCCAGGGCTGGTCTGTTATTAATCAGTGCAGGGGTAACTGTACATGGTAGTGGACCATTATTTCTCAGCTCAGAAGAACTTTGGATAGAGTTGTAAGAAAACTCTGGTGCCTGAGTCAAAATAAGCAGTTGAGGACTCTGCTCGGTATTCTTTTGTTGATTCTCTTCACATTCTGATTGCACAGAAAACAATGTCATATCAGGCATGGCTCTCTCCACAATGTCCGTACATTCATGTTCATCTTGAACTACAGGAAGATGTTTAGGAGAAACCACCTGTTCTGTATTAATTAATTGTGAATGGGTTGGCAAGTGGTCTTCAAAATGAGGAGACTTGATATTTGAAATGGGTTGTTGAATATCTGTATCAGACAGACAGACTGTTGTTTCACCTGTTTTGTCAGATGCAAGTCTATTGTCTTCAGAAATTAATTCTTCATCACATTTCTGTGTTTGTACACACAAGGTGTTTTCATCATTTGGTATGGTACGGGATTCTGAGAAGTGGAATATTTTGGATAAGTCTGGATTTTGCATAGTATAATTGGAGTCTTTAATATCAAACTGTGTTTCACACTCTGCATTCTCAGTTTGGCTGACAGAGGACTCACGCTTGTGTTCATATATGGATAGTAAAGATTTCTGTGAGTCGACTTCATTTGAGTTCACACAACATGTAGTTGGTGGACACTTAGCGGAACTCTCAGCAAGCTGTTGTTCATTAGCTACTAATTCATTGTGAAGAGTGTCATTGCTAGTCTCACTTAGGACTTTTGTTTTATTGTCTGACCCAGAAGTGTCACTGGGTGTCTCTTCTGGTTTAGCTGTGTTTGTCTCCACTGAGAACTTTGTGAGTTCTGCTTCTGCATTTCTAGATTCCATATGCTCAGACTCATTTTGTTCAGAATGTTCACTGTCTTGTTTTTCATGTTCCTCAGGAACCACACTTTCTTGATTAGGAGATGACTGAGGTGATGTAAAACCTGAAGACAAAGAATCTGAGATCACTTCCAAGCTCTTCATCAGATTTTCTGTGTAGATTTCATGCTCGAGCATCTCTTCTGACTTATCTAAGTAGTTGTTCTTCTCTGTTTTCTCCATGAGATGAGCAGGTGAACCATTTTCTGCATTCAGAACAGTGAGCCCCATGCTGTCCTTTATATCCAAATGGTCATGTTCTGAATCAGCTGGTGTGTTGATAGTAGAGGTATGTGTTGGCGTATGAAGACCTTGCTGTCCACACATCAATCCAAATGGGAGCGGACTAGACCATGGCAAGTCAGGTTCTGAGAACAGTGCTGATTGTGAGTCTACTGGTCTGGCAATTTGCAGATTCTCTGAGGAACAGTTCATCTCTAAGCTACTGTCATCATCTTCACTGTCAGGGTCAAGTCTCAGTGGAGAGAATTTGCTCATGGTTAACTGTTTTGGAAGCTCACTGTCTAATGGTGGAGGACTGCTGAGCTTGGCTGTTTGCAGCTGACTCTCAAGCTCCGTAACTATCCTTTTTATTTCCAGATCGTCAACTGACACGCTACTATTGAGATTTGGATTGTAGTCCATTAATTTCTCTGGCAAAGCAAATGGGACATGGTTAAAATTGGTCTTATTCTCATTGGAGTCAGAGTCCTCTTTGTACTGAGAAATCTCATCCGGTAGCACAGGAGTAACATCAACCAGATTCCAGTCTCTCTGCTCTAAGAAGGGTGAGAACGACGACTCAAAAAGTTCCTTCTTATCTGTTGTGGTTTCCAGAGGACTAAAGCTCTCTTTGGCAAGCTGAATATCTGGATAAAGATTGTTCTCAAAACCTCCCACTGAAAGGTCACCAAACATGGATGTTGTGTCAAAGGAAAGGGGCGACTTTATAAGACTCTGATCGTGTTCTGAAGGATAGGGAATGAGACATTGCCCATTCTTTTGTGCTGTAGCCTCATGGACTTTTGAAGGCGATAAGCAGACTTTGTCCACAAGTGAACTGCACAGAGGTGGGGGGTCAGTGAATAGGTCATTGGAGCTTCTGCTGGCTTCTTCACTCGATATGCTGTCATTGCTGGCTTTCTCAAAAATGGGTGCTGAAAATTCAGAACTATTTGTTCTTTTCTTGTGGGATTTACCCTTTGATGTGACAGCATCTTTTTTAAGTTTAAGCACATGGCTAGAATCTCTGTTGTTGGTGGTTTCCATTGGATTTGGTGCAATACCAGACCCTCTTGGTGATGTGATATTTTTTGGGTAATCTTTTTTGAATGGCTCTTCTGTGGTTGCAAGAATCCCTGCTTCAAAACCGTAGTGGTCCCCTTTTTCCTCTATTTCCACTCTGGTGGTTTTGAATCTGGCAAGGCTGACAGTACTTTTAGTCATTGTGTGCTCTGATGCTGTCTCTTCAGTCTTACAGATAATGCTTGAACATTTTGAAGTAGTGAACCGATCCTTGTGCTCAGTGAGTAGTATCTTATCAGTGCTGTACCTTTTCGTATTTTTTGTGAAGGTCAGTGCCAGTGATGTGCTAGACTCTTTCCGTATCCTTGCTTGCGATTCTTCGTACGCATTCTGTTCGAGAGAGTCTTGATCTTTCCTCTGTACTTCTATTCGCTTCTCAGAGTCGGAATCTGTGTGATCAGTACTTTTTGGGCTGCTGATGCTGTCGCTGCAAATACTTATTGATGTGCTGAGTTCACTGCTTGTGGAAGACCTACTGCTCCGTCTTCGAAGCCTTTGGTGACCAGGGTTGTCTTTCATCAATGATGGAGAGACGTCCAAAGCTTTCTTGGGATCAAAGCACTCATTTTTGTTTTGTTTCCATGAACTTTCCCGGCTCTTGTCAGCACGAATCCTCCCCTTGCACTCTTTAGTGTATGTGTACTTGCAACGAATGCTTTGGCTGAGACGTCCCTGACTGGCTATCTTCACAGGCTCACAATCGTCATCTGAGTCAGAGACGTAATCGTACTCCCTGAAAGTAGGGTTCTGCACTGCAGGAGTCACTCTTTCCATCACAAGTGAAAATTGCATGTTTTTGGTGCCCTTCACATGGAGTTTATGCAACTTGTTCTTTTGTTGAACAATTTTGTGAATAAGCTCTTTACTCCAGCTTCCACCACCAGTCCTCTTCCTTTTCCCTTCTGTTGGCATTGGTTTCTGAGCTGTTGGATTTTTACTGGCACAGGTGGATGTTGTTTTCACCAATGCTGTGCTACTCTGCAAGCTTTTAAGACCACATCTTGCAGAAAACTTGCTTGATAAAAGAAACTTAGAACTGTAGTCATTTTCCTCTTCTCTTTGCTCAGACTTTCTTGTTTCCCACTCAATTTGCGTGCAGTTTGACTCCTGTGACTCTGTTGGAGAGGCTTCTGCTTTGAGGCCTTCCTTTTGTATCAGCTCATGTTGGCCTTCTTTGAAAGGACTGTCTGTGAGTTTGCTGTCTGAACTGAGGCTGTCTAAGTCTGAGTCAAAAGGATATTTGCTGTGAGCTTGAGATCTCTCGCTGGATGTTGATTCATTGTTTGTTCTACCTTCAAACGTTGTAGAGTCTTTGGATGTCAAAGTCTGTCTTGTTGATGTGCATTTAGTAGTGGTGAGATCATCGTCAACAAATGCATCAATGAAGCTGCTATCAATCTCTGCATTGTCTGACTGATAGCCTAGTCCATTCAAAGCTTCTGTGATAAGGCTGTCCAATTTGGGATCTTCCATTTCCAAATCCGGCAAGGGTGCAGATGGTAGCATCAGTTTCATTGGATCATCTTTTATATCTCCTTTGGTTTCATTATCTGGCACTATTTCCCCATTCTTGTTTAGTCCAAGCAGAGACAGATGCAAATCTGAAGAACTCCGCAAAATTGTGTAACTGGATCCAGATGACATGGCTTTTGTGTGGTCCGTCTGAAACTTCCTCACGTCTTCCACTTTTGGCACATCTTTAAAGTCATTTTGTGCAAATGTATGCTGTCCACAGTATTGCTTATGGTCAAGAAAAGAGACAAGGTTATTAAAATTCTGGTCACATTGCTTGCATGTCAGAAGCACATCCAGTTGGTCAAGGTTTGCCGAGACTAATGATGTGGCGAGTTGGTGGGCAGAATACGGAGGTGGGGGGTGGTTTTCTGTTCTGTACGTCTCCAGACAACCTTTCCCATTGTCCATGTTGGACTTTGAATGCCTGTTATGCGACATGAAACTTGCAATGTTCTCTTTGGTTTTTTCTTGTTTATAGTGCAAGCCTCTGGATGCTTCCGAAAGGTAGTGATGCTGGTTGGTGTTCATGTTAGTAGATGCTATCAGTGCCTTATCCTGTTGCTGCTGATAAAACTGAGGCGACAGAACCTTTGAAATTTGACTGTCTTCAGAGTTACTGTTGACAGAGTTTGTGGAGGCTGGGGAGAGTGATGAACATGTACTGCTAGATGCTGGATTTTGAGTAGGTGAATGTGAAGGAGAGTCATATGGTGACACCATCTTCAGCCCTAGGGGTGCTACATGTAACGGAGGGTAGCTACAGTTTCTTGAAGACGTCACTGGCACTGAGTGGTTTATACCAAAGTATAATGACTTATTCTTGGCATCACCCACCTGGCCTTGATTTGTATCTACCTTGTTTGTGAAATGACAAGGTGGAATTGTGTTGCAGCCTTGCTTGACGCTGTCCTGCCTTTGGTTTGAGAAGCCCTCAGTTGTCTTTTTGCTGAGAAAGTTATTAGAGTCTTTCTGGTTGTTGTTTTTGTGTGACTTATTGTCATCTTGCCAGTCTGATGAGCCTATCACAAAAGTAAGCTGCTGATTGCTCAGTTGCCTGGAGAGATCAATCCTGTTTTGGTTTGGCATGGCAGTCGTGAAACGTATCTGCTGCCAAGGCATACGGCCATTAATGCTGTTTTGTCTCTGTTCTGGTGCTGGTTGGTATGGAAAGGGGTAAGGTGTGGAAGTCTGGTCTATGAGTGGTGGTGGGAAAGCTTTGTTTGATCCTTCCCATGGATGTGATACCCTGACATGGTGTTTACTTACACTTTTGTCAAGAGGCCCTGGGCTGATGTGAATACCATTATGTGGAGGGCTAATTACAAGGGAACTTGAACCTTGTGCAATATTCCTAATATGATGAACACTGCCTTGAATGAGAACTCTCTGGCTGGTGGTGCCATTTTTAAGATGGCAGCCTCTCTTGCCCACTACTGCGAAACCTGTGTCCCTGCTGTCTACTGGACTAAAAGAATCAGATTTATCTGAAACGCTTTTACTCTGCTCTGATTGGCGAGTGCTTGAGCTCTCATCATTGCTAGGAATGGATGACGACACACCATGTTGTGTCTGCATGTACTGGGGTGGTTTAGGGTGTAACTGGTATGACTGCCTGTCCTCTACCTGGTCATTACCAAACTGTGCATTAGTTTGCATGGCCTCATGTCCCTCTGCAGAGGATGGAAAGGGAAATGAATTATGAGAAACCTGGTTAGGGGCAAGAGAAATATCAATGTAGTCTTGAGACTGTGTATTTCGATCACAGGGAAAGGAATCAGAGGCTGACTCCTCTAACAACGGGTATCCGTACTGAAATGGCATAGGCATGAAACTACCATTGGCCTTGTTCAAGTCCACAAGGTTGTTTGGCTTTTGTGAAGTAAGGCCAAAGCTAGTGTTTCTGAAAGTCCTGTCCGGAGACTGCCATGTGTCCGTTTCGCTCAGTTGGAAGTCAGGGAATAAAGTTTCATTGGCAGGTTGTGTGCTGTTGCTCTCAATAGGGCTGGGCTTCTGTTGCGGCGGGTTCTGGTGAGCAGGTCCTCCAGAAGGGGTGCCAACAGTCTGTGAGGTATAGCTTTGGGAAGTAAGGTTAGGCGGGCCCTCCTGGAAGCATCTGAACTGTAGTTCTTCCTGCTGCAGTTCAGCCTCTCGCTCTGGAATACTTGGCACGTGGAAGCGGTAGCTGCCTGAGACAGGACCCCTGCTGGACTCAATCTTCTTTGGAGGTGAGACTTTCTGCTGGGGATAGGCTATCCCAATTGTGGGATTTGAGCGTGGGTTTGTAATACTCAGTCTGTACAACTGCTGCGGGTTGCCACGCTCTCCTTTTCCTGACTTTTTACTCTTGTCTCTATTGCGACTCTTTCCACTAGGCGACTGAGGGCTGTCCTTGCCGCTGGGCCACGTCCTGTTGCTACTGAACGAATGGTTCTGCAGTGACTTAAAATCAATCTTTCCAGCCTGCTGTGGCCGAATCACAGCCTCACGTTGCTGCGTGTTGTCTCTCTCTTTTTCTGCAAACTTTGCAAGATTGTTCACAGCCTGTGGCTCCAGACTCACATTGTGAAAGTGCTCAGGGGACTTTTTTAAGCTTTTATGCTCCACAGCCCCCTTATCCTGTTTTTTGGACTCATTATCCAGCTCTTTGGCAGCCAAGGGCTGTTTAGTCTCTTCAGTCATGATGCCCGTGTGGCTAGTTTAGCACGCTGGTCCTTATCTGCGCAGGCTGCGACATGGACACATTGTGTTCCAGTCAGAATCAATAGGCCTGCGGTAACAGAAGCTCAAAGCACAGGATTGTTTTGTCTCTTCCTTATCTCTTCAATTTCCCTGATGATGCAATATTCATCTGTCATCTTGATGTTCTGAAAATAGAAGAGGGGATAAGAAAATGTCAGTTTTCACTATAGATAATGTTGTATTTATTTACATACATAACATTTCACATTATCAAAATATTCTATATTACTCGGTCATGCTGTTACACATGAAAGCAATCACTCTGGTGGTAAAATGTTTATTTTGCAGCACTAGGAAATAGACTGAGACCGAGCAATTCCACTTCTCACCTGAAGAGGGCAGAATTGCATCAATTTTGCCACACACAGTAAGCCTACACCTCATTCACATTACAAGAATCGCAAATCAAAGCTTGAAACTGTACACAAAATGAACCACAATAGATACTATGACAATAATCTCATTGGAATGATGCTTAATTGTGTATGAACGTCTTTGGCTGCTCCAGACGTTGCTTATATTCAGGTTTACTTTGGCTAAGAGTGTTTTGGCTGTGGCCAGACTATAAGCAGCTGAGAGTTTGGCAGCAAACTGTTATTTCTCTGCTCGGAAAATCTATGTATACAGTGCCTTTCAACTGTGTACTTTCAGCAGCTGACCCTTCAAAAAAAAAAATATGTCCAGAGAGACCATAAGTGCTTTTTGCTTTAAAGGCATTTGGGGATGGAGGGTTAGACAATCGCAGGTCAATACTTGCCTCTAGTTCTCTCACTTACACATCCATGAAAGTAAAAGCAGTGGGGGGAAAAAGTGCACAGATGTGAAATATGGAAATTATGTGGAAAACGTTTTTTGCAGTTTACTTCTTATTGGATCATTTTTTTTTCTCCTAGAGGCAAGAAATTCTGGACCAAATCCCACAACCTGATCATGTGATTTGATCTTCCTGTAGTGCACATGACCCAGCATCCATAATGGTATGGTACAGGAACAAAATTAAAGAGCACTAACAATACAACTGCGTCATATGTCAAAAAAAGTAGGAGATGTCGGTCAAGCCACTTATCCTCCCTTACTTTCACTTATCACCCTAACCTTTCATCTCATTCATACCTCCCACAAATCTTGTATATAATTCAGAAATGGGTTGTACTGTAACTTGCCTAAGACTGTGTAATCTATCTCAACATCTACTTTCACCTTACCTTTGACCTCTCACACATTTCTTCAACAATCACTGTTTTTCCTGTCAAATTTAATATGCTTTGTACAGGCGGTGCAATCAACTTGTGTTTCCTTGACATGGCTATGGGCTACAGCGCTGGGCTAATCTTTTGATAAAATAACCAGGTATGAGAGCTCTGCTATGACTCGTTTTAAAACATGCAAACTAGGCATTTGATTTCTTTTGAAGAAAATGGGGCATTTTGACAGACGGGCAATTCATAACTTTGAGTGTACAGTAAATATTTCACTGTTAAAGTATGACAGCATGACTGATAAAGGTGTGGCACAACATACCTGGCCTTAAAACAAACCCCCTGAAGCGCTCTGTTCACACACTGACTCCTAAAAACCACTGATCTTAGTTTCCTATTGGCAGAGAGGCCTGGAAATAATACACCATGTAAATCAGTCCATCTTCACTGTTTCACCCCAGAGAAAGAAACTTTAGAGATGGTTGCTCTTGCCCAAGCATATCACTCTCTGGTGTTTCATAAATAATAAGCCAATTTAAGAATACTGAAGAGAGTAAAAGGGTGAAGCTTTCATATAAGAGGCAGCTGCAAATTATAAACAACTGTGACTATTTTGGCTGCATTAGAACTATTCTTACCTCAGGCTACAGAAAACCTGAGGCTTAATAGCTCAAAAGTAACATACCTATTCTTTTTTTGTTGCTGAAGAAAGGATTAACGTCCATCTTAATATTTCAAGCAGCAACATAACTGAACCGAAGGTTGATTTTGGAAAGAATGCACTTCAGGACTCAACCAAATTCTTCTTTTACAAGTCCTATCTGATCATATCTAAACTCTGAAAATGAAAAATAAAAAGCATCTCAGATTTTGAACTCTTCCTATGAACTACTCCTCTGAAAGATTAGTTTGCTTCCAGAATAAAAAATTCCTGATAATTTACTCACCCCTATGTCATCCAAGATGTTCATGTCTTTCTTTCTTCAGTCAAAAAGAAATTAAGGTTTTTGAGGAAAACATTCCAAGATGTCCAAATGGGGATCAACATGTTGAAGGTCCAAATTGCAGTTTCGGTGCAGCTTCAAAGGACTCAACACAATCCCAGACAAGGAATAAGTGTCTTATCTAGCAAAGCAGTCAGTCATTTTCTAAAAAAAAACAATTTATATACTTTTTAAGCACAAATGCTCATCTTGCACTAGCCTGACCTCACTTATTACTTAGTCGTAAGCGGAAGTACTGACCCAGTGTTTATAAAGCGAACGTGCAGAGAAAGTCAAACGCCCTTTACAAAAAAGGCAAAACAACGTTGGAAGGGAAAATGAGATGCTGTTTTTCACCCTACCCTGCCTTTTTGAAGAGCTAGTGCAAGACAAGCATCTGTGGTTAAAAAGTATCTACATTTGTATGTATTTATTAATGAAAATAACCAATCGTTTCGCTAGATAAGACCCTTATTCCTTGGCCTGGATCGTGTGGAGTCCTTTGAAACTGCAATTTAGACCTTCAACGCCTTGGATACCATTGAAGTCTATAAGGAGAAAAACCTGGAATGTTTTCCTCAAAAACCTTAGTATCTTTTCGACTGAAGAAAGAAAGACATGAACATCTTGGATTTACTCATAGGAGTAAGTAAATAATCAGAAAATTATTATTCTGCAAGTGAACTAACTCTTTAAAGGTGTACATTGTTTTCTTCAACAACTCTACTTTCGGGTGTCATTCTTCTCAAAGGCTATCTCTTCTATCCTTTCGTCCACCTGGCTCTGGTATTTAGCAGGTTGGTCTAGAGTCCGAGCCCTGCCTGGGTTTAGATCTGACTGTGAAAAGTCACATCCCCCCTCCAGCTCCTGTCATAGTCAAAGCTGGAGTGTCTGTTCGTTTCCCTGCAGCTTGAAGGATGACTCAACTCCACTCGACTGCTGGGAGCACCCTGCAGAGGCGAAGCTTGATCTGGCCGGGAGCCATACATCACGTCTCCCTCTGTGTTTGCCCAGGCCGGCCAGCCCCCTGGAATGACCGCAGAGGGGAACACAAGCTGACTGTGACAACAAAGACCGCAGTTGCAGGACTCACAGGGGCCTACTAGAAGTAGCACCAAAGCCAGAGCTGTCAGCATACAAAGAACGCGGGGTCATTTATATCCTCACAACTGTCAGCTTGACTTCCCCACCCTATCTCTACTCCTCCTGTAGCCAGTCCTCGCCACACGCAGACCATGAATTAATGCCCTTATCCATACACTATTTAAAGTGCATAGCTCTCTGGTAAGCCAACTTTTTTTCTTCACTCATGAAAGATAAGTTTATGAGAACTTGGCCAGGAAATAAAGAGTGCCCGTCACACATTTCACTGCAAAGTATGACTTGATATCAAATCCCGTGAGAGTTGTCTGAAAATGGCTCCATAAAACAGCATTTTAGGCAGTTTTATAAGTCAATTAAGGCAAGCTTGTGTGTTCCACAGCCCGGGTGTCAAATCAGCCTGCCCACACACTACCAAAAGCTCCATATGGCTGTACCACACGCGCACGCGCACCCGCACGAAGCTCAGGGCAGAGGGAAAGTTATGTTTGCTCATGAAACCGTATACATAAACATCTTTTGGCACGTGAACACAATCTCACATGCTAATTATTTCATGTGTTTCCCTCAGAGGAAAGCTAAACAGGTTAAATGTCTTTGAGAAAACCTTAATTTCCTGAGATATATCCCCCCTCCCCCCATGCAGGATGTACCGTATGTGGTCTGAATCACAATGAAAAACATGCCGTTTAACACCTCTGAGAAAATATCCTGTCAGATATCATCTCCAATTAAACCTCCATTAGTCCTCTTCTGTCTCTTTCCCTTGGCAATCCCACTATTTATTACGGCATATGGAACCCAAGCAATTACCTGTCCATTACTTGGGCGTAAATGAATTATAAATCGTCTTTATAACCTTGAGGTGCGAACTCTTGGGATCTGAAATGATTTGTTTGTTACTAATGGTATTGATTTTACTCCTGTGCGTGTAACTTAGACTAAATTCTGATAAATGTACACATGATTCACGCCTGATACAGTGCACCCTGATTTTCCAGCCAGCACTTAAGAACAATATGTTACAGGAAGCCAAAACTATCATTTCTTTTCCACTAAGAAGGAAAACACTGGCATTAGCCAAAGTCTTGCAGAAAATACAAAGAAGCTGACATGTTAAACAAGAAACCTATAGTGACAAGGTCCATCTTTTATGCTGTCACACATGCAGACTGTAAATTTATTTCTTTTTTTGTCTTTTTTTTTTATTTTTATTTCTACACACAAGTACCTCCACACATAGTCTCTGTTACAAAAACCACTGTGCTGCCTACATAGAAACTGTGACTAATTTGAAATGCTCTACAAAGGTACCAAAACTGTGCATCATACTCAACATAAATAGTGCTATTCACACGAAACATAGACTTGACAATCTAATGCAGATTTAAAGGGATAGTTCACTCAAAAATAAAAATTCTGCCATTAATTACTCAACCTCATGTCGTTCCAAACCTGTAACACCTTCGTTCATCTTCGGAACACAAATTAAGATTTTTTTAAAAATATTTTTGTCATTGTGACAGGACGGTACTTAGACACAAAACAAAGTGTGGAGAGAGTGAGGGGGACAGGATCGGGAAAGGTCCGCGAGCCGGGATTCGAACTCGGGGCGCCTAATGCAAAACGTCACTACATGTTGGCATGCTTACAGTTGGCATGCTTACAGACTACCACATTCAAGGCCCTGAAAGATAGTAAGGACATCGATAAAATAGTCCATGTGACGTCAATACTTTTTGTGCATAAAGAAAACAAAAATAATAACTTTATTCGTCATGGTACTCTCATGAATCGAAGACTGACACAGAAAATAATAAATTGTTGATAATTGTTGTCAATATTTTTGTTTTCTTTGCACACAAGAAGTATTCCTGTAGCTTCATAACATTACGGTTGAACCACATTTATCAGAAATATCTTAATGTGTGTTCCAAAGATGAACAAAGGTCTTACGGAATGTTTGGAATGACGTTTGAGAATTTTCATTTTCGGGTGAACTATGCTTTTAAGTTTGGTGATTTTTAACTAGCCTAATCAAATTTTCAAGTTTGAGTTAATCAGCATTTCATTGTTCTATTTTTCTTTGAAGGATACATGTGAATGTACATGGCCAGGTGGTGGTTTCTGGCTATCTGTGAATGAATTAAAATGCTGCCTGTGTATGTGGCTCCTTGGTTTTGGATCAGAGCCATAAACTCTTATAAATATGTCTTTGCCGTTTACAGGATGCTCTACAGGGGTTCAGCTGGCATTTGTAGCAATGGTGAGCAGGCTTTCAGACAAAGCTCCAAAAACAAAGAAGGGTCCATCTGGGATAGCGCTGCTCAAGACGGCACATCCTCTAGAATCCTGCACCTTTAAACACAAAGGCTCCTTGTATCTCCCTGTAAGCCAATAAGGAGTGTTGGGTGGCCTCCCTGACACTGTCGGCTTTTTCCAGATGCTCACTGTGGCAAAAGCTCTCCTCAAAGAGAAGGGGAAAGACAAAGACAACAGAAAGAGAATCTGAAAGGTTGGGAGGATTATGACAGACCCTCATGGGATGATGGGACTGCCTCTCATCTCACAGGTAGCAGCTAAATCGCTTTAAGTCTGCAGTGCTCACGCCAAAAACACAACAACTGGCTGAAGGATTGCCAGCGTTTACGCCCACACACCTGGTGCTCTGCCAGAGAAGGGGACTGTTAGCCAGACCGACCTTCAAAAGAATCAGCTCTCTATATTATTTTTTTGAAAACATCCATTATTTAAGCAATTTGCCTGAGTTTGTAGACCTAAAAGGCTAAAGTCAACAATGAGAGGCGGCACTTTTCAGTATCCTGCGAGCATTCTAATGTGAATTAACCAGTATAATGCTTCACGACATTTAAAAATAACTCTCATTTGCTAAAATTGATGTGTTTGATATGCAGATATTAAAGAGCTTTAATAGTAGCTTGGAAAGTAAACACAGCTGCAGTAGCTCGCAAAACCCACTTATTTTTAGCTTCTGCCATGCACAATAGCTAACGGGTACCAGAAGGAGTATATCAGATTTTGTCCCTCTCTCATTCAGAGAGGTTTTTTTAGGTTATATTTCAGGATGCGATGAGATTACTGACAGTTGCGCTAGACGGTTACCTCATAACCGTCCTTTCCAGAAATGTGCTGAGCAGTGTGGAGAAGCATTTTAGATAGAGGCAAGAAGCATTCAAGCGTTTCTGCATTGTGGGGGTAGACCAGAGTGTAATACCAGAAGCTCCCCTTTTATCCCCCTTCAAACTTTCCCTTTCCACCCCAGACCAGACCAGACCGTTTTTACTATGTAATTTCTGACCCAGTCTGTTTCCATATTGCTAACCACAGCATTCCATAAACATGATGGAATCTTTGTTTCAGGCCGTTTAAAGAGAGATTTTCCCCATTTTTGACACAATTTCCCGAAGGCCTACAACGATATGGAACATTACTCATGAGTGGTGCAGTGAGAAAATGTCTTGCGTTAACAATAGATGGTTAACTAATGGGACATTAATAAGTTGAGAAGAGGGTCAGGCTCCTAGTCCCATGATGAACCGGTTGACCTTAAACATTATTAGCACTAATTAAGCCCTTCAAAATATCAGCCTCCGCTGCTCTTTCCTCTCTCAGGCTGGAGGGTTTTGTCACTGTTCTGAATCAGCTTTATTTTATTAACCGTAAAATGAACTTCATCAAGGACGAAAGGAGAAAGTGATACACGATCGCAGCTAATGACCAAAATGTCCCTGAACGCTCTGAACTGGATACAATAACTTCAGTCACTTTGCGAACGCACTGTGCAAAGACTTCCATCTGCGCCCGGCGTGAGATTATATTTATTCATTAATCTATTACAGCTATTTCATTCATATAACGTGGACATTCTCCACCTCTTCAACTTCTCAGTCCTCTGTTTTCAGAGGAAATTCTCTTAATAGTTGATCATTTATAACACTGAAACCCTTTTTAAATAAAGCGAAAATCAGACTTATCTATTGTGATGATTGGCTTTCAGCCTAAGATCTTGCTTAAAGAGAGATTGAGGTGAAACACTGGCCGGTGGACACGATTCTAGAAGCTTGGCTCAAGCCAAAGATAAGTGAGTTCTAGAAGTTTGGCAACAAGCGCCGTTTACTTCCACTTTTCTTTCATATCCTCTCAGCAGCTCTCAAAGACGGAGGACAGCCCAGCACCACATGAGCTAAACTCCCTTATTCTTCGGCTCAATGCCTGTATCAACTAAAACGCTGTATGTTCAACTGACGTTGAGGTTCAGTTAGGGCCAAACGGAGGGAGAGTGGCAGGGCAAATCACTCAGCGCCTAAAAGGGGAATTACCTTTGCCCAAACAAAACCGCGATTATAATCAGTCACATTACATCACTTTAAAGGATGTTTTTTAGTTTAATCTGACTTTTTAGACAGGCTTTTCCCGCTTTATTGGATGGGTACCATTAGGGATATGTTACAGCCACAGCTCAACACATCAATTTGAATCTTATTATCATGGCAGCAGTGTTCAGTTGGGTTTTAGTTTGCCTAATTGATTATAACATCGCTGTGAGTTAGCTAAGATGTTCAGAGTGGTTGGAAAAAAGATGTATGTGTGTGTAAATATTGTAGTTTTACATGCAAATTTGAGTATTTATGCAATCACAAATGTGCATATTTATGTTGTTACTGGTGTTTATGTTCTCAGGTGTGGATCAGGGTGGGGTCTTGAGATGTGAGATAAGGGATTCCAGCGAAGAATGCAAAAATTTGGCTCCCTGCCCACAGGCTAATGAAATTTGACCTCAGGATTTGGGACTTCTGTTTTTAACAATCAGAGAGACAGGACTCAGCAAGATGAATGTAAGATCTGTAGTCTTTATGCGTCCTTGATTTCCACTATCTTCTCAATCTCAAGAGCCTCAGTGCACAAACCTTTTCGTTGGGAAGATTGTAAGCATGAGGTGTTTGTTCACTGAGTTTCAAATTATATGTTTACATTATAGGCTGAATTATTTTGAGAGCTACATGGCTTATTTTATGTCGTCTTGTTTAATTAACCCTCAAAGACCGAGACAGCCGCACGAAGCTAAAAATAACTATTGTTCTTAAATATTTAATAACTTCTGAACCGCTCATCCAATCTGAATGCTTTAAAAAGTACCGCAAAGTTGAGATTCTCTGCGTTTTTCCTGTATCACGTTTGGATATTTAGAGGCTCCGTAGTAAATGTGATTACGTCATCACATTTTGATCGCATTGATTCGTCAGAGGAAACCAATGCATTTCTTTCCTCATAGCCAAGCAGGAACGATTGTTGACACTTAGTCCCACCCCCGTGCCCAGATTGGATGAAACTGTCATCTATTTGTGTGTAGTTTGTGAATCATTTGCACTGTTTGTTGAACAAGACCATTTGTGCAATTGTTTTTACTAATTGCTGCACTGTTTGCGTTTCTTCATACTCTGATTGAAAATATATTTCTCTGAAAAACAAAAAAAAAACTCACCTTTTATTTTTACTGTTTTATTACATAACACTGTTTCCATTTACTTTACTTCCTGAACATTTTTGAACACATCTATATTGTCAATAAACTAAATAGACCTCTTTTTCACTGAAAAGAACCTATAACAATATTGTAATAAATGGCTATAACTTGCTTGGGGAATGTTATATGTAATTAAAATTCTATTTTGAAGTGTCAAACACCCAAATACAACTTTCTAAAGAAAAAAAATCGAAACTTCATGAGTTTCTGTCTGAGTACATAGTAAAAAACCTGTGATTTTCTTAATATTTTGGAAATTCATTATTTCTTAGAAAAGACAAAAGAAAAATTGGGAATTTAAATTAGCTAGACTGAAACTTCAAAGTTCTCCTGTTTACAATGATATATAGCACTTGATGCTGACTGATAGAATAGGTCTGAAAAAACAAAGAAAAGTGCAGGCGTGTCAGGTGCCCCAAAAATGTCCTAGATCTTTAAGGGTTCAAGGGATAGTTCACCCACTCTCTTGTCATTCCAAACCCATATGACCTCCAGTCATCTTTGGAACACAAATTAAGATATTTTTGAATAAATTCAAGGTCTTACCCTGCATAGACAGCAATGCAACTACCATATTCAAAGGCCATAAAGGTAGTAAGAACATCATTGAAATAGTCCATGTGACATCAGTGGTTCAACCGTAAAGTTATGGAGCTATTCTCTGTGCAGAAAGAAAACAAAAATAGCTTTATTATAGCACAATGTCGACTGACATGGAGAAGAAATTGTTGAATAAAGTCAATATTTTTGTTTTCTTTGTGCACAAAAAGTATTCTCATAGCTTCATAAAATTACGGTTGAACTACTGACGTCACATGGACTATTTTATCAATATCTGCACTAGGGCTATCACTAACATTTACTTTGGTAATCGAGTAATCTCTCGATTATTCTGATGATTAATCAAGTAATCGGATAATTATAATTACTTTTTTGTAGTAATAAAAATAGACCTAAATAAACAATAATAATTAGTTCAAATGAAGTATCAAAAGCAAGTAATCACATGGTTTTATTGAACAAAACTGTTACGATACGAACAATAGCGCTAATGTACAATTATAACAGATGCCTGCAAAGGGGGGCCAACGGCCTGACGATTGTTTTTACACTTTACTGTGTGATCAAATCCTTGTTTAATATTGACTCAACAAACATTTAATTCAAATATCCACTCCATCTTTAATACTTGAAAAAGCTACAGCCACTGTCATTTCTTGAATATGTGGACCTCAAAACGTGTAAACTCAGAGTGAGGGTTTGAACACTTATTTTGACATTGATGAACAGTTAGCATATTGAGAAAGATTGATGTATTCTGCTGTTTGCGTAGGTTTATAAGTGATTTAAATCTGATGAAATGGCGCACGGCGGGTTCCCAGATGAACATTATAATAAACCCAAACTCACAACAACATGCAGAGATGATGTTTGAGATGCTCCACACGAGTAGCTGATAACAGTTTGTGTAGCTGTGAACGGAGCCACTCTGACATGCATGTACGTAACTTACATGTTGATAATTAAAAGCATATATTAAACCTGCATCGCATATATTTATGTAACTGAACTGTAGCGTTTGTGAATTCTTAATAGCATTACGGTTTATTGTGATTTTTACATGGGTTTAATATGTGGAATGCACCGCTTCCGGTATTTTGCAGATTACTCAACATGGGCAAAATGAAATCAAGGATTTTTTTATATCAAATACTCAAATAGAATCAAGGAATCGTTGCTAATCCGTACTACCTTTCTAGGCCTTGAACGTTTCAGTTGCGTTGCTGTCTTTGGAAGGTCAGAAAGCTCTCGTATTTCATAAAAAATATCTTAATTTGTGTTCTGAAGATGAACGCAGGTCTTACGGGTTTGGAATGACATGAGGGTGAGTAATTAATGACAGAATTTTAATTTTTGGGTGAACTATACCTTTAAATCTGAAATTAAGCAACATCTCAACATGATTAATCACATACAAAATAAAAGTTTGAGTTTGCCTAATATATGTGTGTGTACTGTGTGTAATTATTATGTATATATAAATACAAACACATTTGTGTATATATTTTGTATGCGATTAATCACGATTAATCGTCTGACAACCCTAGATCCAACAGATCACAATGTACATAACAAAACTCCACACAACACACAGTACACATGCATGCAAACATGGCTAATGCTTTCAGATTCAATGCTTTCCTGCAATACCTGAAAGGATTGATGAACAGGAAGTCAGACATTTCCTATAAAGTAGCACCATCAACTCTGATTAATGATGTGGGAGGAGGGAACAGGTAGTTTAAAAAAAGTCTCTCTCAATAATCCTAAACATAATATTTCTGCTGAAAGCTACAATCTTTCATGTCAGCTGTTGACTTGACTAAACTAAATAAGTACTACCTAATTACTTTCCTGAACAGTGACTCTCCATATTGGATGATATTTTAAAGCACTATTCACAAGCAGCAAAAATGCAAAGACATTTTAATTAGCTCAGCAGTGGGTTTCTATTAAAGTGTCATACTTTATGCGTCTAAAAGCAGTAATTTATACCGCCGGGGGGTACATGGAATGATTTTGTCTCGTTAATAACAATAATGAAAGAAAATTGAGCTCCTTTTTAAGGCAAAAAAAACAAAATACATAATAGTTTT
The DNA here is from genome assembly GCA_036247105.1 of Cirrhinus mrigala. Lineage (NCBI taxonomy): Eukaryota > Metazoa > Chordata > Actinopteri > Cypriniformes > Cyprinidae > Cirrhinus > Cirrhinus mrigala. The sequence goes on from CM070031.1 coordinate 6,203,052, forward strand.
GGCATTACACATGGTATGTGGTAAGTGACTGTAAAAATCGTAATAATGCTAATCAATATTCAGATAATCATAGAAACACATTTCTGTTTCGTGTTGATGTATGGTTTTGAGCCCTACTGATCGGGCTGTGGGGATACAAAATGTTGGGAAATACTGATCTGAGGGGGAAAAATGTTTAAAACCACATGTCTGTTCTGTGTGGATTGGCTACTTATGTGTTTATGTTCACATTAAGTATTGCACCTTTCAGGGCCTTTTGATTTAATTTAAAATTTTCCCAGACTTGCTAGATGTAACAAAAGGGATTCTTTCCAGTCTGTGAGAGTTATCACTGTAAGGCTGGGTCCTGAGTGGACGGGTCTTGCGAGGGGTGTTTGTGGCTCCAGGCAAGTCAAGGTCATTATTTCCACACAGGAAAGTACAAAATCAGGGTCAAAAGCAATGGCGTGCCGCAATGTAATTTCTCTGGCTGTTAAAGGTTAAATGGCACTGGAAGGGAATCAAGTTTAAGGTGAGTAAAAAAAAGTAGAACAAGAATGCTTGAAAAAAAAAAAAAAAAAAATGTTGACAGTTGAGAGGAGGGATTTAAAAAAAAAAGGAGAGAAAGACGGATGAGAAAGCAAGGAGGTCCACTTACAGCCGTGTATAAAATTCCAGGCCTGCCACTAAAGCAGCCTCTGACTCCTTAAAATAAAGGATGGGCGTCAGTGTGACGAGAGTCTCATTCAGCCACTTGTCATTATTCCATTTATTTGTCACATTCTATTTAAACTGTCCCTGCAGGCCAAAAAACAGTAGTCGGCTAGCCAACAGTAGAAGGGAATTCCAGGCAATGAACGGGTGAGTCAGTTTGTACCCACATTTTCCTAAAGCATGCCTCCTTTAAATAGTGCAAGGAAATGTCCAAATGACCTAATTACAACTCAGCCTTTTTTAAGTATACCAGTCAGTGTGTGATGCTTTATTGGAAGGAGATGACAAAAAAAAAGTTGAGAAAGTGCATTGCAGCCACCTAATACAGTTAATTCCAGTTAATTTTGGAACGACGGATCACTGGAAGAGTTTACGAGTGCTTCTCTGTCTGAGGAGTGTCTTATAATGATGAAAGCTTTGATGGTCTTTGAACTTTGAGAGCTACTGAATAATGTGGCTGTGCACACACAAACTCCCATTCGCATATGCGATAGGAGATAGAACCACAAGGTACCTCAGACGAATGCTGTTAGCTGCTTCTGGAAACAATAACATGCTTTAAACATTTTGTACACCAGGCTTTAAAAACAATATCCTTTCTGTGCTTTGTGCTGTGATCAGTATGGAGCTGGTGACCACTGCTTGAAGCATTTTTATGCATTTATAGCATAAACAGGAAACGGAGAAACACACAGTTATGACACTTTCAAACCTATACGTCCGGTCTGAGTGAAAGACAGACATTTAGCTTGTGACAGAATATGTAATTTCTCTCTCGAAAAAGCGGTAGTTAAGCGATATACTTTGGTGACTGAGATTGCCAGCTCCACCGCTGAATAGCTCTCTCTCTCTCATATGTTGAGTCTTTGAGGCTGGCGGTGGGGTGCTAGTGCATGCTGGGATGTCCCTGGTGTGAGCTGCTGTTTATGTGGCCTGAGGACTGCCTGATGTGTCGCTGCGATGGAGTGAGAGACCGCTGTTGAAAAGAGGCTCTGTGCAGCGCTGCAAGATCACCTTACACAGCCACTTCCTGCTTCCGCCCCCTTTCCTCACAAGCGGCCCAGTGTACCCACTTGGCCAGTGAGAAAAAAAAAGTCAAAACAGAGGGGTTCAGTACGCCCGGCAGTGCAGCACAGGACCCCATTCATCTTCCTTTGCTGCTCCAGGATGACTTTATTTTTCAAATTCACAAATATTTCCCTGTCAAAGCCCCTGAGATTCAGGAGAGAGCCTATGCTTGACTTTCCTCTGTGTCTCCGATCTGAGGCCTCTGAGGCACCGTTTGGCTCCTCGGTGAGCGTGTTATAAAAATCCTGTCATGTGGGTGATGCGCTGTGTCAGTCACTGCAAGGGGTCTCAAAGGGGCTACAAAGGTCCATCAAGATGTCTGGGGCAAGTTACCATTCCCAAAAAATGGAGAGGACTCTTCAATCAAGTCACTCCAGACCTGGTGGTCTTTTGGGGTGGGTGGTTCACTAAAAAGGGGCGTCGGGTATTAAGGTGCTATTCTTGGAATTACAGAGCACCATCTGGGCCTGACCGCAGCTTAAGAGACAATACTGTGATAGTGGGGCACACCGTATTTGTGCAGAGGCCCTTGTCCAGGTGGAACAGGGAGTCAGGGGTGTTTAAGATTCCTGGGGAAATGGCAAAGTGGGTGAATAACTGGGAACACAAACAAACCCAGGGGCATTAATGGCGAGGCCGCGAGGGCCTGGATGTTTTTCCTTCTCTACTTTGCTCATCTAATGAGAGTGGGGGGCGTTGAGCAAAGAACCATTTTTTTCTCCTTCGCTACAGTTGCCGCACTCCCCGTCAATGAACACAGCTTAGATTTCTTTAAGCTCAAGACACATTTACACAAAACAGCACCCGATACGTCTAACTCCTGACGGGGGGATAGGAAAATATTCACCCAGCACTGCTGGCTTCCTCCCTGGGTTACCCCTTGGATGTCAGCCCCACATCACAGAGAGAAGAATGACGCTCTGTACAGTGGCTGCATGGGACCATTCATAGCTGTGAGTCTGGCCACAGACAGCATGTACGACCAACTGAGATCTTCTGGAACAGAACTGGTACTGATCCACTCTCGGTAGCACAGAACTGGTATTGATGGTCCACTCAACACAGACAGACCCAGCAGTCATTCTCACAGGCTGGTCTAGGGTCAGCAGGATCTAGGTTTGCTGGCAGAGACCTTATTCAGGTGGGCTGTGCTGGGGTCAGTCGTAAATGGTCCTGTTTATTGACAGAGCGACTGGATTGATCAGATCCCATTAAAACTCTCATCATTCCAGTTCCTTGTTTGGCTTAGCCAAATATTTTCCCCCATTATGCTAATAGCATGAAGTACTATGAATGTAAAAATTCTCTCTTGTGGAAAAGTCTGAGGTAGTAATGCTTTTCTGTAATGCGTAGCTTTGTAGTAGTTCAAAAATGCCAAAAAAAATAAATAAAATTTTGCAATCTTGGCTAGATCAGGGATGAGCAACTTTGGCCCTGGAGAGCAACTTTTCTGCAGAGTCTGGTTCCATTCCTAATCAAACACACCTGTCTGCAATTTTCAAGTAATCCTGAACACTTCATGTTAGATTTTTCAGTTTTGTTTGATTAGGGATAAAGCTGAATTCCACAGGATAGTGGCCCTTGGCACATCTCTGGGATAGGCACAATACAATGGCTTAGTTTAGCATAGAGCAGGAGTCTCTAAACTTGGTCTTGGACCAGTCCGGGAGGGCCCGTGTCCTGCAGAGTTTAGCTCCAACTTGCCTCAACACACCTGCCTAGAAATTTCAGCATGCCTAGTAAGACTTTGATTAGCTGGTTCAGGTACGTTTATTAGGGTTAGAGCTTAACTCTTCAGGACAGTGGCCCTCCAGGATCAAGTTTGGAGACCCCTGGCACAGAGGTCAACTTTCAAGGCTAGTCAGCAGAAGGCTGCTGAGTCGAGGCCTGTGAGACGCAAGTAATGACCTATTACTATGTGCCCTTGATGAAGACATGGGGACAATCCCTGTAAAACAGGGGTGTCCAGACTCTGTCCTGAAGGGCCACTGTCCTGCAGAGTTTAGCTCCAAGCCCATATAAACACACCTGAACCAGCTAATCAAGGCCTTGCTAGGCATCCTAGAAACGTCCAGTCAGGTGTGTTGAGGTAAGCAAAACTCTGCAGGACAGTGGCCCTCTAGGATCGAGTTTGGAGACCCCTGGCATAGAGGTCAACGTTTAAGGCTGGTCAGCAGAAGGCTGCTGAGCCAAGGCTTGTGAGGCGCAAGTAATGAGCGATTATCATGTGATTTCAATCAAGACACTACAAGGGGACACTCCCTGTAATACAGGGGTGTCCAGACTTGGCCCTGAAGGGCCACTGTCTTGCAGTTTAGCTCCAACTCCAATTAAACACACCTGAACCAGCTAATCAAGGCCTTACTAGACATACAAGAAACTTGCAGGCAGGTGTTTTGAGGCAAGTTAAAGCAAAACTCTGCAGGACAGTGGCCCTCCAGGACTAAGTTCGGACACCCCGCAGTAATAAGTGTACTGCAAGTTGTTTTAGATAAAAGCTTCTGATACTTGCTAAACATGTCCAACTTTAAAAGAACGTTGCACTAATTCACATTTGTTACTTTTCCTCCTATATTAGATTAGATATTAGAACAACCTTCAGGCAGCATTATGCATCCAAGCATAGGTGCCAAGAGGTGAGCCTCTGTCTGTGCCCCCCCTCCTGCGTGGGCAGCTTTGACTCATTTTGGGTACAGTGAGTATGAACCTAATGCCCGGCTGCAACAAGTGTCCTCTGTCTATTAGACCACTGTAGACTTTTTGTGGTTCAAGGGAAGCAGCCAAACCAAAGCAAGACCTGGAGCTAGATTGAGCATAGATAGAGTGTGACTAACTAATTCATAGTTTTCATGTTACGCATGCCACAAATAGCGTATAATCTCAAACATCACTCAATTCATTCATTTTGTGGTACGGTCCAGTGGTCTGGGCTGGCAACTGAAAGGTGGCAAGTTCGAACCTCACAAGGTGCTATCCATGAAATGTGTATTGGAACAAGGCATTTTAGCCCAGAGAATTGTCCCTCTAGTATGTTTACTGTCAATTATAAATGCATAAACTTGCTAAATAGTTTACTTAGTACAGTTTGTTTTACCAAGTGTGGTTGCTTCTCAAATACCTACAAATTTAGTCAACCCTTCCAAGGCATAATGCATTTTTTAACATTGCAGAAAACAATGAACAAAGCACAGAATAATAATCACAATAAAACACCATGACCAATCGATTATAACAGCCACCTAGGCTGGAAGTAACATTTACTTTCTATGCGAGTCCGAGAAGTAGTACAGGCAGTTGTTTGCCGATAAGGTCTCTAGGGCCTCAGGTAAGAGTCAAGAGACCCTTCTTACAACAAAAAGATCTGCACAGCAGGTTGTAATCCTGTTCCACAGCACATTATTCATACTTTCCCTTTCTTTTTATGCTTGTTTTTATAGCTGGACACTACACTAATCTGTCCAAGCCCTTGACTCCAGTGGATATCAAGGGAAGATTTCGTAACTTCTGTTTTTTTCTCCTCCTAGTTCAGACCAGGTGCCCATAATGACACAATCAAAGCTACTCCTACCTACAGCTGGTTAAATGCACCTATATATGGCAGTATGAAAACACAATTTGGGAAAAACGATTCTCTACTACTCGAATTAAAGAAATGTCAAGATATTTACAGCCAGGCCTGTTATGTTGTTGTCCTGTTTCATAAAGGTTGCCTTTCAGGCTGCCAAACTTCTATCCCTCAACCTTAGATTAGAAAGTATCCTGTTGATCAACAACACACACTCAAGTTTGTTTTTATGTCTGACATACTAAGAGCTAATGTTTATCTATAGCACTGAAACAAATGAAAAGAAAGATATAAAGAAGAGTGAGCACGTTGAAGATGTTATCCAACGCAAAGGAGAAGAGGTCAAGACAGGGTCGTGAGGTTAAAGGGCTGCCTTAAACAACATAAACATACAACCTAGCAAAAATGTTGTAAATGTCAGACATATGAATCGACTATTTTTATTACTCAACTCATTATTGGAACTACTTATCATTACGGTCAGGATTAACTTTGTTATTAGAATTCTGCAATAGTTCTGCATTTGGAGGTAGAAGCTTACACGCAATTTCCCTGCCGTATAAACCTTCTAAAAGACAAACAGATCAGCTATCAGTCCAATCAAAAGTGAGAAGTGAGGAATGCAGGGTGTAATTTATGTATCACCTCTCAGTGTGAGCAAAGCATGCAGTGGTCACACCCTGGAGTGCTGCTGATGAATAAACCATTTGCCTTTGGGGCCGCTGAGGAAACGCTGTCACAGGCCATTACAGGGTTCGGTGGCAAGGACAAACTAGGGTCTGTGATTCCACAGTTCTCTCTCTCTCTTCCTTCATCGTGTTGACCCCTTCCTCTATGTACAGTTCAGGAAGTCCTGCAGCTGCTTACTGTATATCCCTCTCTTTCTTTCCTACCCACGTTCTCCCGCTCCCTAAGTTACAGTACGTCTGTCCATAGCTTTGGCAGCATCAGAATCCCACGGCAATAAAGTTGTACACCAACTACAGTTAATTGGTTGAGGGTGGGGCCAGTGCTGGGCCAGCTGAGGGCCAACAGTAAGGCCCAAATCCAAAATAGATCCTTTCATGTCTCTGCCCCTCAAATTTTCAACATTTTTCCTTACCTCAGTTGGACAAACAGCTTTAAACTTCACACGAAAACGCAGTTGCAGTCTGGGTACAGTAAGAGGTACACTGCCCTTCTAAGCTCTTGTTCAGAGACACGAAATGTGCAAAACAGTTTGCCTTCCATTTTTGTACTTATTTTAGAAAGGGAGTAATATGAGAAAGAAGGCTTTCTAGGGGAGTGACCCAACCGAAGACTCTTCTCTATCAGGCAGGCAGACTCCAAATGGGAAGGTGATTAAAATGATATACTAACTCGTAAAAGTTTTCGAAAGGTTTCTGAAATGTTAAAAGTGTCCAGCCACCCTGCAGTAAGAATAAAAGGAGTATCTTCCCAAAGGCTCCTAAAAAGGGACAGAAAAACGACTTCATAAGACAGTGGTATGAGCTTTTATCTCTGCCGAGGGGTTAGGGTGGTTTCCAGGGGGTTGTTTATGTATGTAAAAAAAAAAAGAGAAAAAGTTCACTTTGGTTTGATAAATGCTACTACAGATCGCCTTTAAAAACCTGGGCCTAGATCCCTGCGTCTTCATCAAGGAATTCGGGAAACCGCGTCTAAGCAAGTCATTCATTGCCAGTCAGCTCCGTAATTCCTCCCCACCTGTGATGCGGTTGCTCCGCTCGGCTAGTATTCCGTTCCCAAAAGCCTAGATTCTTAACCGGACGGTAAGAATTACGCCGTACCTTTATGAAAATGCCATCTATGACCTGAATGTCTGGAAGACGAGGATTGTTAGCATAGCGCACGTACTTTACGCTAATGCCATTAAACACATTTATCAGCTAAGCAATGCTATGTTAGGCTAAGTCAGGCTATGCATGGTAATTGCATCCTCTGTAATCGAGTCCTTGGCAGGCGATGCACTGCTCTTTAAGTCTAAGCAGACGTCTGAGGCCAGTGTAATTGCTGGCAATTGCAACACCACACAGAGGACGGTGAGGAGGGGGGAGAGAGAGAGAGAGAGAGAGCGAGTGAGGAAATGAGGAGTCCTCACCTCAGCAGCTCCTGTTGAGGCTGGAATGTTGGGCTTGGTGCAAGAGGGGCTGCCAGCACTGCTATGCAGGTCAGCGGGAAGGAGAGGGAGGGAGAAAACCTGGGTAGATCCAGTGTTCCTTTCCTCAAAATTTCTTTCCACTCTCTGCCTTTTTCTGCGTACCTCTAAAAGTAGAGTCTACTAAGCTTTATTGGTATGCCTTGTATTACCTGAATATAGCGCCAAGGCGCTCAAGATACGCGTACAAATCTTTAAATAAGTAGAAGAGTTAAATAACGGGGGTATTGCATTTTTTTCATTTGTGTACGGTTTTGTAAGAAAACGAATTTTGCTTGACCACAAATTGTATTTTGATTGCTTAGTCTGTACCTTGTCATGATTCGTTTTGTCCTGGTATTTCCAATTGTAATGAGATACTTTGCCAATTAATCTTCTCATTTTAGGCTCCAGCAGAACTTAAAATTGTTTTGGTTTAAGCTGCTTTGGTTTCATTTCCCAGTGTTCCATGTGCTTCTAGTTAGTTTAATTATCTGGTTGATATTTATCCCTGACTCATCTGTAGTTCTAGTAGGAGACGGATTTGTATGTAAAACCATGTTTAAGTAGGGTGACCAAATATTCTCCCTAATGCTTTTAATTGTTCAACATTATTGAAATGTGGTTCCTTCAAGGATTATATAAATTCTATTATGGATATTAATTATTGGTGTGCTTCTAAGCTAATGTTTTGGAATTTGATATACACTACCAGTCAAATGTTTTTGAACAGTAAGATCTTTAATGTTTTTTTAAATAAGTGTCACAGTGTCACATGATCCTTCATGAAGAAACCATTCTAATATGCTGATTATTATTATTATTAATATTAGTTTTATTATTATTATCAATATTTTAAACAGTTGAGTACATTTTTTTGACAAATAAATCAGCATTTACTGAAATAAAAAACTTTTGTAACATTACACACTATACCATTCAAAAGCTTAGAGTCAGCATATATTTTTTGGGGGAAAGAAATTATAGGAATTAATACTTTTATTTAGCAAGGATTCTTTAAATTGATCAAAAGTGATGATAAAGACATTTATAATGTTACAAAAGATTTCTATTTCAGATAAATGCTGTTCTTCTGAACTTTCTATTCATTAAAGGAACCTGAAAAAAATTTACTCAGCTTTTTTATAACATAATAATAATAATACATTTTTTCAGCAGCAAATCAGAATATTAGTCTCATTTCTGAAGGATCATGTGACTGGAGTAATGATGCTAAAAAATCAGCTTTGAAATCACAGGAATAAATTAGATTTTAAAATATATTCACACAGAAAACAGTTATTTTAAATAGTAAACATATTTCAAAATTTTAATGTTTTTGCTGTACTTTGGATATTAGTATCATTAGAATATGGTACTAATATCATCAGAATATTAGTATCATTTCTGAAGGATCATGTGACTGGGGTAATGATGCAAAAAATTCAGCTTTGAAATCACAAGAATAAATTACATTTTAAAATATATTCAAATAGAAAACAGTTATTTTAAATAGCAAAAATATTTTTCAGAATTTTACTGTTTTTACTGTACTTTGGATCAAATAACTGCAGGCTTGGTGAGCAGAAGAGCCTTTAAAAACATTAAAAATCTTACTGTTCAAAAACTTTTAACTGGTACTCTAGGTCTATATATAAAGTCATATATCACTGAAAATATATTGCACATTTACGTACGTTTTTCCTTATGCTGCTGTTAACTTAGTCTTGTTTACTTGGGGGTTGTAAGGCACTATTGGCACTTTGTCCGAGGTCATTTATTTAGGATGCTATCAAATATCTTCCTCTGGTTACAGCTCATTTTTATTACATTTTGTATATCCTGGCAAACTCTTTGTTGACTCCTCCAGAGGTCAGGGAAATGAACAGATTTCAAAACCCAGATTAATCAGCATCCAAGCTGTGCTATTTTTAAGCATATAATTTTTGATGTCATTGGAGCCACTGGCTTTGTAAGAATCTAAAGATGTTAGCGTTTTGTGACAGTTTGTGATGGGTAATGCGAAATTGACTGGGTTCTGGCTGCTCTTTCAGAGTACTCTCAGCAGCTGTAGTTTTTGTTTGATGTGGTCATGGTTAGAATTTAGGTCTTTCATGGGATCTGTTTTAAAATGTTTTCAAAGTGCCTTTTTAAGATCATCATTTTGTACCAATAAGTCTTGTGGTGCATTTTTATCCCAACCTAAATTCTCTAACTAGTCTTACCAGCAGGACTTCTATAGTCAACCAGCTTCATAATAAATCATGGTCAGCTGGTGAGCACCAACTAGCCTAAACCAGCATGGGAATAAACATATCTGTTTTAATTTATAGCCAATGGGTGAAGGTCTTCTCTCTTTCACTCTCCACTTCATCTCAGTGTGACCATCTGGTGTTAGAGGTTCTGGTTTTCTTCTGCAACTTTTTTCAGGACTTCTCTGAGTAGTTTGTTGACAGAGTTGGTCTCCCTATATAATAAGGTTGCATGGTATACTGACACTGAATCAAAAAACGAAAAAAGGACTGTACCAGCACCAAATGTTGGCATCGATCCAACCCTACTCTAAATCTTTGAACTACTGGACAGGAGTGTAGGTGGTGAGAAGTTTAGGCTTGGGGAAGAAGATCAGATTACCGTTCATTCTTTCACCATTTATGTATATAGTGTGCAAACAGACTATCTGGATTTGCTATTACATATTCTTTATGCCTGCCTACTCTTACTGGAAACTCAACTTCCTGGAATTATGCTAAGGCCCTGGTCTCAGCAGCAAATTGCTTGTTTCATGAGAGAATTTCAGTGCATATGCTAAATAAAACTAAACCCAACTAACCTAATCCATAACTTGTTGATGTTTTCTGGCTTAATTTAGACGTTGCTGTTTGTTAGTTTCTAGCCCAATAAAATCTTTGTGATCTTGAATCAAAATGTAATCTAAAACAATTATACTTTTCTGCCAACATTACTTGGGCTGCACAGGCTACTCATTTAGCCACTGTGGGCTCTCATTTGGCTCCATTGTGGGACTAATCCAGTAGTTTCCCGTCCCACATCTTTTCCTGTTAAATATCCTATTTTAATACGTCACATTGCGGAATTAAAATTACGTGAAGTACGCAAACGGAAATTCGCATTGACCTTACGACTAATTAGTCAACTAGTCATTCAGGCAACGCACTGATGAGTTAATGTTAAGTTTGAAGTCTATTATAGTGCTTTAATAAGCTACAATCAAGGTAGCACTTTATCTCACTTTTCAGTCAAAATGTCATGCGGGTCTGCTATTTTCCTATCTGTCCTGTCTCTGTTTCTCCTTCTATCTTTATCTTCCTCCAGAGACTAGCCCTTAGGGCTGGCTATATTTATGTCTGTATGGGGTCTTGAGCTTTGGATGCGAGACCTCAGATTGTCACAAAAGTCTCTGAGTCCATTCAGTTTTTAAAGTGCTTAAATGGAGGGCAGAGATAATGTGACATGGATTCCAAAGGTGTTCCTTTAGTATCTAAAAAAAGTTAAAATTGTTTGTGGGGAGTGAAAGAGTGAACAGGGGAGGAGAAAGAAAAAATACACATGGCTTGAAGTAAATAAAGCAGATAGAGGGGAAACCAAGTGGCGAAAGATTCACAGCTACTTAGGGAGGTAAGAAATGGGAGGTTGAGGGAGATAGAGAGAAAAATGGCTATGCCATTGGGTCTAATAAAACTGTGTCTGTTATTGCAGGTTTCTAAGCACTAGGTGCTTTTACAAGAGAATAAAGACTCACAAAAAATCAGGTCAAATAGGAGTATAATGGTGACTGATACTGACGTTGGTTACCATCCATCAAGCTATCACTTTACACTGCCCAAAATTCACAAAATGACAACCCCAATCTGGGAAGCAGATGATGCTGGGAACAACATATGTTAGTTTCTCAATATATATATTTTAAAAAATATAATTAATAAAGGATTGTCTATTTCAGGGGTGGCGAGCTCCGGTCCTGGAGAGCTGCAGCCCTGCAGAGTTCAGCTCCAACCCTAATTAAAACTCACCTACCTGTTGTTTTCTAGTAACCCTTCAGACCTTGATTAGCTTGTTCAGGTGTGTTTGATTAGGGTTAAAGCAAAACTATGCAGGGCTGCGGCTCTCCAGGACTGACGTTCACCACCCCTGGTCTATTTGTTTATTGCAATCAGAGCTGTATCACAAAAAAGTAAAAAATAAATAAATAAATACATAAATTGATAAATATAGCTGCAAGCAGCAATTAAGGGGCTAGGAGGAGTCTAGGAGGAGTTTGAAAAAGTAAGTGTAAAGAAAATCAACATGGCGGACAGGAAGTTCAGCTCACTACCCTTAAGAAAAAGAAGTTTATTCAAGTGTGCTATTAGTATACTTCTTATAGGAAAGTATACTTTCAGTCTACTTTTTATGTACTTCTCAGAAATATACTTAAAATGACATTAAAGTATACTTGACTTATACTTATTAAAGTCTAAATATATTTGAGCTATACTTGTGCTCTAAGAATCTGTATTTTCACTGTTATATGCTAGGGGTGCTATTACATATCTTATGTACAGAATTTCCAAAACACAAGTGAAGAAGAAACCGAAACAACAGATGCTTCCACATGTAATCTAACACAAGCGGCAGACATAAAACAGCATCAAAACCATAGATATACAAGACTGTGTAACATTATAGATTAAAATATCGACCCATGAAGAGGTCATAATAACTGTCAAGCTTTGGGGTGTTGATCAACTCCATCTACGTTTTGATTATCATGAACAGTCTTTTTTTTTTTTTTTTTAGCTTTTTATTCAAAATGTTATTTATTTATTTATTTTTTATTTATGAAACTTACCCACATTCAAGTGTTTATAAAAAAAAAGAATGCATGAAGCTACAATAAAATGTTTTTGCTTACAAGCAGATATTCATTTAACAATATATACAAATTAATACCTAAATAGGTATATAGTAAAAGCATGACGTAAGTTCACTTAAATAAAACTTACGCGTATACTTGCAGTACAAACTACTAAACTAGTAGTTTACTGAGGCTATACTTCAAAGTGTACTAAAAATGCATAAAAAGCATTTAATTAGTAAACTATCAGTATACCTTTAAGTTCACTTTTAGTATACTTGCAGTACAAACTGAAAACATAGATGTAAACTAGTTGTGTACTTAAAGTTCACTCCTGTTATACTTAAAATATACGTTTATATACTAGAAAGTGGGCCAATTTAGTCCCAAGGATTATTGAAATAGTACACTTAAAAAGTATACTACTAGTACACTGATATTTGTATACTTACTACATAAAGTATACTTAAAAATATACTTGAACTTTACTTAAGTATACTTAAACTTGAAGTAGAATTCTTTTTGGTAAGGGTATGGCAAAATTACAATAGGCTTATTTAATCAAAAGTTGAAATTTCATTTTTGATGGTTAATGGATGCTTTGTGAGGTGACATTTGCTCATACAAACTTTGGTGTCAATATGTCAAAGCTTTGCAGGGATACAGCCTCAGGGCCAGTTTGGAATCATTCCACCAAATTTGTCGATGCATTAAATGATAACCGTTTTGTATTTTGACACAAAATCCATAACTTATTACCGGCATGGTCTGAAGATGATCTGAGTCAAAATTTGGTGAAAATTGTACAAATGGTCTAGGAGGAGTTTTTGGCCAAACCATTCAGAAGTTATAAGCAAAAATAGCCATTTTTCAAAAATAGCCATCTCCTGACCATTAGGTGGCGCTGCACCAAAACTGTGTAGGTAGCCTCAGACCATGGTTATTATAACACACACCAAGTTTGATCTCAATACGCTGAAGTGCTGCAGAGATATAGCCTCACATCCATTTTTGTGCGCTCTTCGTCAAATTCGTTTGTGTTATTTGAGAATGGTTTGACTAATCAACCTGAATTTCATAACTTTTTGCCAGCATGGTCTGAAGATGACCTGAGCCACTTTTGGTGAAAATCAGACAAATCGTCTAGGACGAGTTTAAAGATAGTAATTTTTTTATAAACCTATAAAAAATTGTGAAAAATCTTGACTCGTACAATTTCAAATTTTGGTGTTCTTAGACAAGGAATTAGCAAAAACATGAGTAAAATTTTGGACAAGTGGTGGCCCTAGAGAGTTTGAGTTAGAGACTCCAAACTTGCTATGGTTAATGTTAAGATTGTCCTCTATCTGTGTGCCAAATTTCATAATTTTTCCGCAAGCGGTTCTATGGGCTACTATAGACTCGATCGGAAGAAGAGAGAGAAGAAGAAAAATGCCAACAGATACAACAGGTGCCTACTCACCTTCCGGGCTTGCACTCTAATAATTTAAAATAGAGTAAAACAGTGATCAATAGTAGCAATTAAATATTATTTTGTAAAATATTAACAAATAAAATATAGCTGCAAGCAGCGATTACCGGGGTTCAAGCGCTAAAGGCATTTAAGCATATAAGGAAAAAGACATTATATATTATTTAGCAAGACTGTACCCATCTGAATCAATGATTAAAAAAGCATTTTTGGCAAATCCAAGTAATTTACCATAGAATATGATGACCAGACGTGCCACTTCCTGGGGCTGGTGCTATAACAGTCTTAAATGTTAAAAAACATCATATTTCTATGGTAAGGGTGACCAGATGTACCACTTCTCAGGGACACGTTCAGCACGGGATCTCTAAATTGGCTAAAATAACCAGATGTTGGTTGTTTGCGCTGCCCGATCGATCGTTGCACGACATCAAAATACCACAAGAGCTATAAAGAGTAGAGCAGACAGGGCCATGCTTTCGAATCGCTCTTGCAGTACTTTGGTCTCATACAATGATCAATCGGTGCAGCGCAAACAGCCGACACCTGGTTATTTTAGGCAATTTAGAAATCCTCTACTCCAAGGAAGGTGTCCCTGGGAAGTAGCACGTCTGGTCACCCTACCATAGAAATATGTTTTTTTTTAACATTTATGACTGTTATAGTGCCAGCTGTGGTCAAATCTCCTTAAAACTTTGCATGCTTGTTTAGAATCACCTGCCTAATGTGCTCACCAGGTTTTGTGAAGTTTTGAGTTTCCTTTAGGCTTTATAGGATTCGGGGTACATTTAGACAGGCCCCTTTTCTAAACGACCCCATTGTAGCCTCCCAAAGGGTAAATTTCTACATTTTTTGATAATTATTGACCTAGAGAGTCCAGAGAATTGTACTGAAGTGTTTGTTTGTTTGTTTTTTAAGATTGAAAAAAAACCAAGAAGTAGTTTGCAAAAGTAGTTTTTTTTTACATCTTCTCAATCATTTAACAAACGATCTGATTGACAGCAGTGGTTCTAGAGGCGAAGTTGTCCGGAATGAGGAGTTCTAACACATGATATGAATATTCTGCCAAAAAACGTGTTAACCTCGTCTAACAGGTGTTCAAACTTCATCGACCATGTTTTTTGAAATATGCAAATGGCCTTTATGACCGATTTCATACTTTTGTTCGCTGTAGCGCCCCCATCAGGCCGATTGGTGCAAGCCTTGGTCACATTGTTGGTGGTGTGAGTACTACCATCCCTGCAAGTTTCAAGTCTCTACGACTTAGGGTTTGGTCGGCACAATCAGTTTTATGTGGAAATCCCTAATTCGTGACCATTCTTACAATCACACGCTTGAGCCCCTAACAAACAGTGAAGTTTGCACAGGGAAACTGCTGCATCTTTGTATTGCATTAGTGCATTTAACATGAATCCCCCTAGTAAACCAATTAACTAAAATAAGAGTGAACATGTTACTACCTAAGTTTTTTTTTGCTGTAAACATCTGTAGGTAAACTAATACAATATGTTGGAGAAAGTAACTTGGTAATAGAAAATCAACACTGTTTTAAAAACAGCTGAGTCATGCTAAAGAAAGAAATGGTAGTTATGTTAATAGCATCACTACTTTTCGTTAGTTTCTTCCCAGCACTGGCACACAGACACTATACACACGCTCAATCATAGAGACCAGACTTTAACAGGCATGCCCAGTAGGCAGCTGGCACGGCGCAGGATGGCTATTTTTAGACTGAATACAGATTAAAAGTGGAATTCACTTCTTCTTCCTTGTAAAGTGAGTCCGTCTTTATTTTCCTCATTCACTCTCTGTCTGTTTCTGCCTTTGCGATCAGGGCCTCTGAGGTGGTTCTCACGTTTCCCCTTTTCTCTCTCTCTCTCTTCCACTTTCTTTTTCCACACATTCCTGTTTTCCTCCCTCTCTTTCCTTACTCAGCCCCTTTAAATCTGATGTAATGCTTACCCCCAGATACCCTCATACTTTGCTCGGAGTGAACTAGCTGCCAAGACCCCTGCTTGCATCTGTTTAGTGAGCTGTATCCCTCCTTCTTCACTCATATCACGAATGACATAGAAAATAATCTGTCAGCTGGTCTAGATTTCTACATTTTCTGAGTGCTGCTTGACATGAACCATGAAACTTTGTTCTATTGTGGTCTTGGGTATTTAAATGAAACTGTATCTTGAATGCTATAGAATATTATAGTTCGTACGAGCTGAGGAAGTGATGACGAAGCTGAATGCGTCACTCCTGCCATCATCTCACAAAACTCCTGTCCTAGGTGCTGCAACAGGGGAAACACGCTCTTTTGCCTTTTACAGGGCTCTTTCACCCTGACCCGTGTCGCTTTATAGGAACACAGACTGCAGCTACCGTAGCAATGCTTACCGGTTCAGGCCAGAGCGCGAGCGAGCCGACCTTATGATTCACAACCGCCAACGATAACCTGCCAATCACAATCAGCTTCTGCAGGAAAAGTAGGGGTCGAAACTCAATGCAAATAATTGAAAGCACATGCTGTCATTTTTTTTTACCACTGCAATTATTTGGGAATGAGCCGCAATATTTTGCTGAGCGCAACACACGGAGTGCCTACTCCCTGGGAGAGAGTGGAAAACTCCGCCTCAGCAGTACCGGTGAATATCTCTTATAATGATAGGGGCAGGATAAAATAGACGTCTGCTAGCATGTTATTTAATAATCAGAGGGAGGACAGAGTCAGGGGCGTAACAGCCATTATAAAAGCCCCCCACACACATTTTGGGAGATGATCATTCCAGTTCAGTTTTGCTTTGTTGCAATATGAATAATAAACTAGACAGGCATTTAAAATGACTAAGCAGAAGCCCCTGCCAACAGAACAAACATCAGCAGGCAATAATTCTAATGCCCACTTACTGGAAGCATTGGTTTACTTCCAGAATTAAAAATTCCTGATAATTTACTCACCCCAATGTCACCCAAGATGTTCATGCCTTTCTTTCTTCAGCTGATTAGAAAAAGTTTTTGAGGAAAATATTCCAGATTTATCTCTATATAGTGGACTTCAATGGGGATCCCCGGTGTTTGAAGGTCCAAATTGCAGTTTCAGTGCAGCTGCAAAGTGCTCTACGCAATCCCAGTTGAGGAATAAGGGTCTTATCTAGCGAAACGATCAGTCATTTTCTAAAAGAAATAAAAATGTACATACTTTTCAACCACAAATGCTCATTTTGCACTAACTGGACTTCACTCAAGTAATCGCGTTGGAAAAGATGTAGACGGAGGTGCCGACCCAGTGTTTACAAACTTACCGTGCAAAGAAAGTCAAACGCCCTTTACAAAAAAGAGGTGAAACGCTGATGTGCTTACCTTTTTGAACTGAAGTACACAGACGAAGAACTAACCGAGCGTGACCTTTTCAAATTTGATAATGCATGAAGTCGGCAGAGCTGGTGTAAGATGAGCATTTGTGGTTAAAATATAAATTAGAATTTTTTTCTAGAAAATGTCCAATTGTTTTGCTAGATAAGACCCTTATTCCTTGGCTGGGATCGTGTAGGGTTCTTTGAAGCTGCATTGAAACTCCAATTTGGACCTTTAATGCTTTGATTCCAAATGAAGTCCACTATATGGAGAAAAATCCTGAAATGTTTTCCTTTAAAACCTTACTTTCTTTTCGACTGAAGAAAGAAAGACTTGAATGTCTTGGATGACATGGGGGTAAGTAAATTATCAGTAAATTTTTATTCTAGATTATTTCTGCATGTTTTGCTGCAGTTTCAAAGTGAAATGTCCAGAGAGTGGCGCTAAAACAGATTCAATACATGACCGTGGCATGTTTTATTGCATTGGCACAGGCGGGTATTGCTGCGTTTTTATTACACTGCTTGATGTATTGCGGCTGTTCTGAATTCAAATATCCGGGTAGTGTCACTAAATGTTAATGCTCTATCGTGTTGGAAATATCCCCTACACCTAACCTAACTTAAAATCTACCTGACAGTGTTAACCAGTGTTGGGTTACTTTAAAAAAGTAATTAGTTATGGTTACTAGTTACTTCTCACAAATAGTAACTGAGTTAGTAACTGTTACATCATTATAAAAGTAACTAATTACCAAGGAAAGTAACTATTGTGTTACTTTTTTAAAAAAATGTTCAAATATGTCAAAAAACTTGGATGCCCCAATATTAAATAAGTTAAATGAATGAAATTTAAATGAAATGAATTAAATTTTTAGTTTACTCACCAGGTATATAAAGCTTAATGGCAGTTTCTTTAAATATCTGAATGTACACTCAGCATCAGTCAGTCAAACATTATGATAATTTAGCATTAAACTTTAGTAATTAGAACTTTAGAATAACCATGTATGAATGCATATTTGTCATAATGACTGAACTTAGGACTGCTGGTGGTGTTTAAGATATTGTTTGTAATTTAGTGTTTCTATAAAAAAAGGGGAAAAAACTAAAAATAATACTGCAAAGAAAACAAAACTACTATGAATTCTACTACTAATAATAATATAAAACACACTAAGGATTAATGAGCTGCTGGGTTCATGAATATTAATCACTTTGTCTGTGTTCGCTTAAACTGATTTGCTGAAATTAAAACAGAGGTGATAATAAGTGAGCGCCAGCCAATGAGATTGCCGTCTGCACATTAGTTCCGCCCACTACAGGAGAAACCGGCAGTTCTTAAAAGCTGAAGAATTCCAAAGGAACTCTGTTATTTTGACAGGAAAATACAGCAAATAATATAATTTACATGTAACATGTCAATTCTGCATGGTATATAAGACTCTCTCACTCTGTATCTTTCTTTGCATGTGTGTGAGGCAAAGCGACAACTAGTTGTGTGCCTTCACACTAGAGTTTACGGTTCATCAAATGCAGGTATGCTGCGCATCCATTGAGATGAACTGAAAAATACCATTATAATAATATTATATGCTGCATTTTATTGTCCGTAACAGTAACGGCATTGTAATGGGGGAAACTGTGATTTCTTTATTACTTGTTACTGAAAAAAATAACACCATTATTCCCATCACTGGTGTTAACAAATGCAAAAGTGATATAAAAATGCATTTGTTGAGGAAGCTGTGCTATTTTAATTTCCTTATGCAGATTTGAGCCGTTTTGTCGATTCGTAGTTTCACAGGCTTTCTAATGGAGCTCTTCATCACTCAAGTGCAACGCCCTATCGCATGAGCTACTGAGCAAACCTACTGAATTAGAAAACTCATGCATATGAAGCTGATGTGTGACGGCAGCGTTCAAAAGTATCAGTTTTCAAATCGCGCAGAATGTTAAAATAGATTTAAAGTCATGACATAATATTTGCAAAAAATGTGTGACAATGAGGCTTAATTGATCAAAACTCTTCCTGTAAATCATACTTTGTGTGAAAAAGAATAAAAGCCTGCCTCGAGAATTAATTTCCACTGGAAAATGCAGTGATTAATTTTTTTTATAGGTGCATTTTTTTTTTTTTTTATTTTGCAGAAATGTATATAGAGGCATGTATTTCCAGAGAGCTTATATTGAAGCATTTTCTGAAGGAACTGGCTTTGTCCTTGCTAGCAGCACTTGAGAAACCTGATAGGACCCTTTTTCTGTGACTCCACCGTATTTTAGTCTGTCACAGAGACTGAGAACTGAAGTGGATTTGGGGATTCAGAGTAATGAAGGACAAAACAGACAGGCGACAAGAGTTCTCTCTGTGTGACATCAAACATACTTGTATCTTGGTGTGTGTAAGTGTATATGTGTGGGTGTTAGATAAAACCGAGAAAGCCCTTCGTTTTCAGTGCCTGGTGCATCATGGGAGCTGTCACGACGCTAAACCTTTTAAGCATGCTTAAGGATTCCTATTAGAGGCACCACATACAGAGATGTTTGTGAACAAAACAATTCCATTGTTGAGGGAAATAGAATGTCTAAGGGGTTTCACCTTTCTAGCTGTTTGAAAGCACTTATGTAGTTAGCATACCTGGAGCTCTGTTTCACACATAACATATGCAACCTTTACGAAGCGATGAAGATGTTTTTCAAGCATTAGTTTTTCTTTGATTTAGTATAGCTTTGAAAAACAGGTCTCAGTACAATAGTGCACATTAAAAATGTATGGGATGTAATTGTAAAATAGCCTAAATTCTTGCTTAACACCTGTTTGACTCCTGGGTGAATTCAGTAACAAATATTTGCTAATGATGCTCAAATGAAATTATATAATTAAGTAAACATATTCCATTCCTAAGGCCCCACAAGCACACCAAATCCAACACCAGTGACCATAAATGGTCATCTTAATAACGTGTCTTTGAGATTTTAATGTCCCGTCTCTGAGAACAGCCACAGGCGAACACGTTCCACGCACATGGACACCCACATACACAGGATTGTGGGACAACCGCAATCATCAACTCGTCACTTTGGACTGTCAAAAGACCAAAGCGTAGATTGATGTCAAATCCGACGTTGAGGGTTCACAAATTAAAGTGTTTATTCTGTGGCAGAAGCCTCTCGACAGCTATTAAGTTCTCATAAACGACATCACGTGATGGGGAAGTTTTGATGCCCATGTGTGTCCGTAAGCATCCCGTTCTTTTATCCTGAGCCATCTGCTTTGAGAAGTCACAGATGGTTTGTATAACGGAGGCTTTTCCCCTCATATCCTTGCTTATTCAGCGCCACACATCAGATCTCAGGGATTGTATGGAGATTGGACATTAAAAGGTCTTCTGCCTATTCAGCTTAGCCAAAAGCCAATTTGGAATCAGATGGAGTTTTTTTACTAGTAGTAATGAAGTTGATGGTAAATGTCAAAGATTTCCATTACGGGTCACGTCTACAATACTCGACTTGAAAACCAACTGATCTTAGAAGAAGAGTTAATGCCACTTGCAGCAAAGCTGGGAATTTAATAACGACACATTTCAAAAAGCAACTAAATTAAAAATGGAGCTTGCATAGCTAGAAGCATCTTTGATTTTTGCAGAGAGTATGTTACGAAACCAACTCCAGCCAAATGCTAGAATGGCCTTCAGAGGTTGCCTATCATTGTCTATATTGTGGCCTAAGAAGGACAAAGGATTGTGTGGTCTAACGGTCAGAAATCTTGGTTGGCAAGTGAAAGTTGGGAGTTTGAGGCCCAGAAAAGGTTATTTATAAGCTACTACCATTGTACCTTCAATTAAGTCATTCCACAATTACTATACTTTATAGAAAACAGCATCTGCCCCATGAATGAAAGTAAACAAAAGAAAGCCAACTACAGGGTTCTACTGTGTGCGACTATGAAAAAATATTTAGGAAGACCATGTGCAAGTGACCCGATCAGCATATTTGTGTTCGCGCTGAAGGGAACTTCAAAGATTTCTATGTGTTTTTGCAACATTGAGTAATGTATGACGGACATATCTCACAAATCCATTCATAAACAAAATGTAGAGAGAGTGTAAATAGAAATACACTACCGTTCAAAAGTTTGGGGTCAGTACATTTTCATTGTTTCTTTTTTTTTTTTTTAAGAAATTAATACTTTTATTCACCAAGGATGTATTAAGTTAATAATTAAAAGTTTATTAAAAGTTAATAATAAATAATTTACATTGTTATAAAGTATTTATATTTTGAATAAACACTGTACTTTTTAAACTTGTTATTCATGAAAGAATCCTGAAAAAAAAAAATTACAGGTTCCAAAAAATATTTTGTTGATATTATCCAACATTGATCATTCTAATAATAAATCCGCATATTAGAATGATTTCTGAAAGATCATGTGACACTGAAGACTGGAGTAACAGCTGATAAAAATTCAGCTTTTCATCACAGGAATAAATTCTATTTTAAAGTATGTTAAAATAAAAAAACATTATTTTATATTGTAAAAACATTTTGCAATATTACTGTTTTTTTTTTCTATATTTTTAATCAAATAAATGCAGCCTTGATGAGCATAAGAGACTACTTTAAAGACTATTACAAGTCTTACTGACCCCAAACTTTTGAACGGTAGTGTACATTGTGCAACTTTGTGAGATTGTGATGAACTAAGATGAGTGAGAGCTTTTAATGATTTTTAGGGGAGTTTGTAAATGAGATATTGATTTAATACAACAGCTACATAAACAAGAAGTTAATATTAAGTGACATACACTGTCTGACTACAACACTAGTGCCTGATTTAACTCTATTTCGTCGTAAAAAATAGTCTGAAACAAGTCACGACTGAGCCGCTGCACATCTCCATTCAAACACAGCTGTGTTTAGTTTATGAATGAACGTGTTTCTTTAAACGAATCTAGTAAATAAATCAGCAATTCGAATGAATCAAATTAACGATGATTCAGTAATTAAATCAGTGATTTGCTGTCACCTACTGGCAGTTTTAGTTTCATTTTTTAAATATCTTTTCAGTTTTTTAAATCATTTATTATTTCTGTATTCAAAATATTATGTTTAAAACATCAATCTCAGTATGAGTTTATGAATGTGATTGCCCTCATGCCAACCTCTGAGCCTCTTTAAACATGAAAATACACCTACAAACCACTTTTGTGTTCTTCTGTGCCTCCTTGGTAGTAAAATTCTCAATGGTAGTGTAAAACTTTTACTCTGCAAAAATTATCCTGTTCTGGTCGAGGTTGCTTTAAATGTTAATGAGCTCTGCTCGCCCTGCCCCTCTTTTCTCTCTGTGGAGTGACAAGCCTGTTTACTTTAGACACTAAACTTGCTAACTCGCAAAGATTCATTAAAAAAACCCTTATACTCACTTCTGCTCTAAGTGAAGCTGGATCACAAGTGCTCCTAAAGAGAAAAGTAAGCGTAGAGCCCTGAACGGCTGTAGTTGCTTAAGTTGGCATAAAATGGACATTTTGTTTTTCTTTTCTTTCCTATTGTGATGAGTATCCCGGGAAAACAGCTTCCTGAGCAAGAAAAAATGTTTACTGGACTTAAAAATCTCAACACACATTCACTGCCATTATAAAGCTTGGAAAAGCCAGGAGATTTTTTAATATAACTTTAATATAATATAATATAAGAAGAAAGTCATATACATCTAGAATGGATTGAGACTGAGTAAATCATGGGCTCATTTTAATTTTTGGGTGAACTATCCCTTTAAGAGTTTGAGCAAGTAGAAGAGAAGAAGGAGAGTGAAAAATCACACTCCTTGACCTTATGACCTGGCCAGCCCACCTCAGGGCACTCCACATACGGGACTCTTTATGAGGGCTTTTCCAAGGAAGAACCTGTTAGTACCTGTCGTAAAAAGCATCCCTGTATGGGGTACATAACACACATTAGCCTAAGGTAAAGGAGAAACTAACCCATGTGGCCGACACTCCCTCCCTCCGCTGTTAACCTTCCCTTTTACAATTTCACCCCTCCCTCCCTTGGTATTCTACCCATCAGACCTGTCCGTTGTCCCTCTCCTCTTTTTCTCTCTGTCCCACCACCTGTTCCTCCTTTTCTACACCTGCAGTGTCATAAAAACAGCTATGTAAACTTGTTTTCTTTCCATGCCTTTTTCTTTTAGCTCACACACAGCACAGCTGGAGGGTCTCCAGTTTGCATCTTCATGTCATTAATGTCCTTAACACATTCCAGATCCCGTATCTGTTCCACCCATTGGGCGGCAAATGTTGTCGGCCAGTAACTGTTCCTCAAGTGGGTCCTTGGTGGCTTACAAATCCAAATCCCCCATTGAGCTGCATTCTGATTTCTGGATGTTTTGTGCTAATTGGAGACATTTGTTTTTTAGAAGTATAATAGTTTAAATATGTCAATGTCATGTACAAATGGCAAGAAAGAAACTCCTAGCCATTGATTTAAAAAAAAAAAAAAAAAAATGCAATGCAATGAAGCTGCAGGAAGCAATTTCTCCACCACTAGAGGGACAAACTGATAATCCAACCCTAATCGAACAACGGCCTCCATTGATTGCTAAGACTATAACTGGTCAAAGAAACAGCTCTGGCTTGCTAATAAACACTGGACACACACACAGGGCAGACAGGTGGAAGCATAAATAAAAGTAGCGATGGACAGACGAAACGACATTGAGATGGAGGTGCAAAAACAGAGTTTAAAAGAAAAGGAAGTCCAGGATTGAGTCTTTCCCACAAAATCACTGGCGCTGGTATATGAAGCATGCTACACTAGCACTCCAAATCTATCACCTAAGTCATAGACACATGATTCATCGCAGCCAAGAATCTGCATTTATGAAGGACTGAATTGTGTGGGACTGTTAGAATGAACCACTGTGCATACAAGTACCTCAAAACCCTCTGATAGTCAGATCTCAAGTCAGCGAGTGCATATTCAAACTTTGGACAATCAGCATTACCTGTGAGTGGGGTCCAAATTGCCAAGAAGCACCTGCTTACACAGGAAGAGACTGCTTAATGTGTAAAGTACGTATCAATAGGGATGCGAATCTAATGATAATTAGAACGATTATCGTCGATTATTTCACCGGTTAATCGGTAGACTTTGAACAATTATTCAGCTTTTGCAATTATTATTTAAAATATTGTGTTATACATATTCTAACAAATAAAGGTCTCTTTGGCTTTTGAAGGTCATATTAATTACAACTATTAAACTATTAATTTGTACAAATAGATACACTAACAGTCAACAGGTTTTGAACAGTAAGATCCAAAGTACAGCAAAAGTGGTACAATTTTGAAATATTACCTTTACTATTTTAAAAAAAATTATAATAAAAAATAAATAAATAAATAAATAAATATTTTAAAATGTAATTTATTCCTGTGATTTCAAAGCCGAAGCTTTAGCATCATTACTCCAGTCACATGATCCTGCAGAAATCATTCTGATATTCTGATTTGCTGGTCAAAATGTTGAAAACAGCTGAGGAGAATTTTTTGGTTCCTTTGATGAATAGAATGTTCAGAGGAACAGCATTTAGCTGAAATATGGTCTTTTGTAACATTATAAATGTCTTTATCATCACTTTCGAGCAATGTAAAGCATTCTTGCTAAATAAAAAAAATAAATAAATAAAATAGCTTTGATCACAGTAATAAATTACATTTTAAAATATATTCGAAAAGAAAACAGTTATTTTAAATAGTAAAAATGTATTTAAAAATTCTAATAAATAAATGCAGGCTTAGTGAGCAGAAGACAATTGTAAACAAAAAAAAAATAAAGATAAAAATCTTACTGTTCAAAAACTTTTGACTGGTAGTGTATATTTGGCACACAAAATGAGATAACAGACAGAGAAACTCACTTATTCACTATTTAATTATCCATATGAAAAAGTAACTGAATGACATCGTTTGGCCTAACATCATCTTTTGTAAGTCATATGGATAAGAAACATAATAAAGGAAAGTGGTAAGACGCTTTATTTTTTGGATAAACTATTTTATTGACAGCATAATCTCTCATAAAAAACCTTATATGGTTATAAACATGACGCGACTGTAGTACCGAACTGCAGATGTCATGCAAACATCCACTTCGCTGGAATCAGATGTGTTCTTAACTTTCACACCGCTGTCAGTTTTTGTTGTGTTTATTTCGTAACTGAGAGGAAAGAGCACAGCATATATTTACATATTCATCCAAACATTAAGTTTCAGGTTCGGCTACGTTTTCTCTGAAGCGTTGTGTGCCTCTTCTTCTCTTGAAATGCATCCAGGAGGGCTAAATTACAGTTGTGCGCAAAAGCGCCGCACTGGTAAAACAGCATTATTGCAGGCTCTTACACTAGGTCATATGAGATCAAATGACTACACTGTAATTTGTTGAGTCAACTTAAAATAATTTGTTTCCTTGCTGCCTTAAAATTTTAAGTTTAGTCAACTCAAATAAGTTTAGTCAACTTGAAATGTTAGGTTGTACTAAGTGACAACTTAGATATCTAAGTTGACTAAACAAAAAAAGTTGTTTGTTACCCAGCTGACTTAAAATTTTAAGTTGAATCAACTCAAATATCTAAGTTGTCACTTAGTACAACTTAACATTTCAAGTTGACTGAACTTAAAAATGAGACGACAGACAGAGAAACTCCCTTATTCGTCATTTAATTATCCATATAAAAAAGTTACTGAATGACATCATTTGGTCTAACATCTCCTTTTGTAAGTCATATGGATAAGAAACAAAATAAAGGAAAGTGGTAAGACGCTTTATTTTTTGGATAAACTATTTTATTGACAGCATAATCTCTCATAAAAAACCTTATATGGTTATAAACATGACGCGACTGTAGTACCGAACTGCAGATGTCATGCAAACATCCACTTCGCTGGAATCAGATGTGTTCTTAACTTTCACACCGCTGTCAGTTTTTGTTGTGTTTATTTCGTAACTGAGAGGAAAGAGCACAGCATATATTTACATATTCATCCAAACATTAAGTTTCAGGTTCGGCTACTGTGTGCCTCTTCTTCTCTTGAAATGCATCCAGGAGGGCTAAATTACAGTTGTGCGCAAAAGCGCCACACTGGTCAAACTGCATTATTGCAGGCTCTTACATTAGGTCATATGAGATCAAATGACTACACTGTAAAAACCAAAAAAATACAATTTGTTGAGTCAACTTAAAATAATTTGTTTCCCTGCTGCCTTAAAATTTTAAGTTTAGTCAACTCAAATAAGTTTAGTCAACTTGAAATGTTAGGTTGTACTAAGTGACAACTTAGATATCTAAGTTGACTAAACAAAAAAAGTTGTTTGTTACCCAGCTGACTTAAAATTTTAAGTTGAATCAACTCAAATATCTAAGTTGTCACTTAGTACAACTTAACATTTCAAGTTGACTGAACTTAAAAATGAGACGACAGACAGAGAAACTCCCTTATTCGTCATTTAATTATCCATATAAAAAAGTTACTGAATGACATCATTTGGTCTAACATCTCCTTTTGTAAGTCATATGGATAAGAAACATAATAAAGGAAAGTGATAAGACGCTTTATTTTTTGGATAAACTATTTTATTGACAGCATAATCTCTCATAAAAAACCTTATATGGTTATAAGCATGACGCGACTGTAGTACCGAACTGCAGATGTCATGCAAACATCCACTTCGCTGGAATCAGATGTGTTCTTAACTTTCACACCGCTGTCAGTTTTTGTTGTGTTTATTTCATAACTGAGAGAAAAGAGCGCAGCATATATTTACATATTCATCCAAACATTAAGTTTCGGGTTCGGCTACGTTTTCTCTGAAGCGCTGTGTGCCTCTTCTTCTCTTAAAATGCGTCCAGGAGGGCTAAATTACAGTCATGCGCAAAAGCGCCACACTGGTCAAACTGCATTATTGCAGGCTCTTACATTAGGTCATATGAGATCAAATGACTACACTGTAAAAACCAAAAAACACAATTTGTTGAGTCAACATTTCAAGTTGACTAAACTTATTTGAGTTTACTAAACTTAAAATTTTAAAGGGGTCATCGGATGCAAACTTCACTTTTACATGTTGTTTGAACATTAATGTGTGTTGGCGGTGTATGTACAAATCTACCCTATAATGATAAAAATCCATGCAGTGATTTTTAATTAATCTGTAAAAATAATATCCCCTTTTTCAAATCGAGCCACTCTCAGATGCCTGTCGGTGTGGCCGCTCCCACAATAGTTGATTGACATGAGCGTCTTACCTCAGACCTGTCATCTGTAACAGTCCGACCTTCATTGTTTTGATGCCGGAGCAGGGCTGCAAGTTAGACAAGAATATCTCCGATTGAGGTTTTGTGTTGCTGGATGTAATAATGAATATAGTGGTCGTCATTTACTCCTGATATCTGAGCCGCTGAAGATGCAGTGGATTGCGTTTGTTTGTGAATGGAATACGCCTCCTGATCTACATATATCTGTCTATGTTCGCACGAATCATTCGTGATCCACTTCACTTCACTTACAGCAGAAGTGAGTATAAGTTTTTTTTTTTTATTGATCTTTGCAAATCGCCTTTTCTAATAACATGCTAGTTAGCAAGTTTAGCGGCTAAAAGCGGCTAAAGTAAACAAGCTCGTCACTCCACAAAGAGGAGAGAGGGGCGGGGCGAGCAGAGCTCATTAACATTTAAAGCAACCTCGACCAGAACAGGATGATTTTTGCAGAGCTGATTTTGGCAAAGTGAAAAAAGGTGTTATTTACACTACCATTGAGAAATTTTAACCAAAGCATGTTATAGAATTTTCATTAAGACACTAAAGAATCACATCAACTTTTGGAAAATGGGCATCCGATGACCCCTTTAAGGCAGCTGAGGAACAAATTATTTTGTTTACTCAACAAATTGTTTTTTTGTTTTTTTACAGTGTACTCATTTTTTATTGTCGACATTGTGGATCAAGTAGACTAATAATTTCAGCCCTACGTATCACTGTTTATTTCTGCCGTATTTACACTGGTAAATCTAAAATTTGGCACTCCTCAAACAAGCTGAGTATACACTTGTGTGGATTTCTGTGCTACTGAATGTCTCATATAACATATTTGGACAACCCAGTGTCACAATTCGCTGCATAACTTGTCCTGCATCAAACCATGTGGCTTGTTGAGAAGTATGCAATTACTTTTCTAAGCAATCAGACTTACTATTTTCACCTGGCAGACAATGCAATGGCAAAAAAATTCTATAAACATGCAATCAAAGATTAATTTGAGATAAACCTAGTGGAAAAGTCTTAGGACTGGGTTTGTTTTTACTTGTAAGCACCACAGAAGACCCTAGTAACCACTCCAAAATATTGAAAATGTAGTTTTAATTACTCCAAATTTCCTAACTCTACAGCTCCTGACATTTATAGACATAAGACATTGTTTAATCCCTTTTACCAGCCTTTGATTCCTTGTGGGAACCGAATCAAAGTGGTGGTTTGCTATGCATCAAGGGACATTTTCAAAGATTTGGTCCACACACACACACACCCCCACCCTGCTTCCTCACGAACTGTGTGAATGTTTATGAATGAGAGCTGCTCTAGGGTGTGTACAGGATTTGCCAAAATGGCTATGTGGTGCACATTTGTCTTATTTGGTGTGCGCCAGTGTTTAGAACAGACATAAACAAAGACACCCAGCCGGAAGCGCTCAGCATAGATGCGCCTGACCTCTTTCGCCAGCTAACTGTGTCACTATGAGGCACGTGTTAGCCACTTTAGCCATACTGATGCCAGTGTGTGTGGTATTGATGCTGAGGAGATGGTGGGAAGTCCAAAAAAATGTGCAGTGTCTCTGTCACAGCCAGCTGTCTGATACTTATCAGCACCGGCAACATCAAGAAGACCACATACATAGTGCACATCAGATAAACCGAAAGTGTTTATCTAAACTAGACACACTCCATTTGTTTTTGACAAACAATATACACAAGTTCGTGTCCACACTTTGAGAAAGATATGCAAATAAAAACTGACGACACAGCACTATTATAATATTGTGAAAGGCTTTTTCTGGTGGTGAAGGTCAGGAACGTGATATGGGCTTCTGGATCATAGACAGCTTTTTCAAGCACTTTATAGCGCCTTAAATTAACTATAGAAAGAAATGGTGCCATTATCGAACGAATCACTTCTGAAAAAGCCGTTTAAAACCAGTGATGCTCACTTTGACCCAGCAAACATGCATGTTTGAGGCACAAATACTGCAGCGTCTGGACGTACCCATGGGGAATGTGACATCGGGGCCTGACTATAGCAGCTGGGCTCCAGGCAGCGCTGACAGGTTATAACAGTGCCACAGTGGTTTCCCCAGACATCGAAGAATTGCCCTGGTGGCAAAGACAAGGCCAGATTCAGGTCACTGAGCTAGACGGAGGCACTACAATGGATGCAAGTGTGGATGCATGCAAGACAGGGACATGAACTTGGTGCCCGTGAATTTGAACTTCCAAAATGCAGTTTAAATGCAGCTTCAAAAGGCTCTTAAATGATCCCAGCCGAGGAAGAAGGGCCTTATCTAGTGAAACAACTGGTTATTTTCAAAAAAAATGTACAATTGATACACTTTTTAACCACAGATGCTCACCTTGTCTAGCTCTGTGATGCACATGCATACTCTGTGCACTCCAGTTCAAGACTCCTTATTGAACTCCAGTTCAGTACAGTTATGGTAGGTCAAAAAATCTCATTTTCTCCTCCAACTTCAAAATCAGTGCTGTTTTACCTTTTTTTGTAAAGGGTGTTTGACCTTTGCATGTTCACTTTGTAAACACTGGGTCGGTACTTCTACAGCAATGTAGGATGATTTTTAAGTTGGAGGATAAAATGAGATGGGAGTTTTTCGACATACCCTAACTGTATTGAACTGGAGTGCACAGAGTTCACATGTGCATCACAGAGCTAGACAAGGCAAACATTTGAGGTTAAAAAAAGTATATAAACTGTACATTTTTCTTTAGAAAAAAAATAGTTTAGCTAGAAAATACCCTTTTTTCCTTGGCTGGGATCGTGTAGAGCCCTTTGAAGCTGCATTTCAACTGCATTTTGGAAGTTCAGACTCGCTGGCACCATGGAAGTCATCTATATGGAGAGAAATCCTGAAATGTTTTCCCCACATTCCACATTTCTCCATTTAGTGGACTTTCAATGGGGATCAGCAGGTAGAAGTTGCAAATTGCAGTTGCAGTTGCAGTTTGAAACAATTGGTCATTTTCAAGAAAAAATTAGAAATTAAATTTTCATACTTTTTAACCACAAATGCTCATCTTGGATTGGATCTGCAATGCACAAAGTGACTTCACACAACGTGATCATGTTAGAAAGGTCATGCACGGTTAGTTCTTCGTCTGTGTACTCCGGTTCAAAAAGGTAGGGTAGGGCAAAAAACCTAATTTTTTCTCCTCCAATTTCAAAATTATCCAACATTTTTGTTTTAACTTTTTTAGTAAAGGACGTTTCTTTGCATGGTCGCTTTGTAAACACTGGGTCTTTACTTCTGCTTACGTCACATGTGACCTTTCCAATGTGATTACTTCAAGAAGTTCACTTGCAGAACAAAAATTTACAGATAATGTACTCACCCCCTTGTCATCCAAGATTTCATTCTTCAGTCGATAAGAAATTGTTTCTTAAGGAAAACATTCCTGAATTTTTCTCCATATAGTGGACTTCAATGGTGCCCCCAAGTTTGAACTTCCAAAATGCAGTTTAAATGCAGCTTCAAATGGCTCTAAACGGAGAAGGGTCTTGTCTAGCAAAACGATTGGTCATTTTCGAAATAAATTGACAAATTATATACTTTTTAACCTCAAACGATCATCTTGTCTAAGTCTGCTTGAACTCTGTTTTTTTCCGGTTCAATACGGTCAATACAGTTAGGGAATGTCAAAAAACTCCCATCTCATTTTCTTCCCCAACTTCAAAATCATCCTACATTGCTGCAGAAGTACCAACCCAGTGTTTACAAAGTGAACATGCAGAGAAGATCAGACGCCCTTTATATATAAAAAAAAAGGTAAAAGAGCGATGATTTTGGCGTTGAAGAAGAAAACAAGACGGGAGTTTTCTGACATACCCTAATTGTACTGACCCTGATTACACAGACTATGCATGCACATCGCAGAGATGAGAGAAGATGAGTGTTTGAGGTTAAAAAGTAAATAAATTGTCAACTTTTTTCAAAAATGACCAATCGTTTTGGTAGATAAAACCCTTCTTCCTCGGCTGGGATCGTTTAGAGCCCTTTGAAGCCGCATTTAAACTTGGGGGCACCATTGAAGTCCACTATATGGAGAAAAATTTGGGAATGTTTTTCTCAAGAAACATAATTTCTTATTGACTGAAGAAAGAAAGACATGAACATCTTGGATGACAAGGGGATGAGTAAATCTGCAAATTTTTGTTCTGGAAGTGAACTTCAAGACAAGCATTTGTGGTTAAAAAGTACATAAATTTGTATTTTTTTTTTAGAAAATGACAGATTGTTTTGATAGATAAGACCCTTATTCCTCGCCTGAGATTGTGTAGCGCCCTTTGAATCTACACTGAAACTGCCATTTGGACCTTCAACCCATTGATCCTCATTGAAGTCCACTCTAGGGAGAAAAATCTTGGAAAGCTTTCCTCAAAAACCTTAAATTTCTTTTCTACTGAAGAAAGAAAGACATGAACATCTTGGATGACATGGAGGTGAGTAAATTATCAGTAAATTTTAATTCTGAAGGGAACTAATCCTTTAATAGCTGCTAAATAGCGCCCTTTGTTAAGAGACTTCTTACTTTCTTTTGGCGTAACCAGAAACCACAAAAGATTGACAGCTGATTTTAACAGCTACTGATTAGGGTTATTACTGAATAAATGATTAGAAAATAATTTTATCGCATGTAAAATCCATTATAGGGTTGATAAGCTAACAAGTCCAGCACAAAAGATAAAGCACGCCAATACTGGATGAAATAATGCACTTTTAAATGACTATTTTCTATTATTATTGAATAGGGTCATTCGGTAATAACCCTATTCAGTAGCTATTACAATCAACTGTCAGTGGTTTTTAGTTATTCCAAAAGAAGGAAAGAAATACAGTCTCTTAATTAAGGGCTCTTCCAAAAAGCTACTACTGAAATACATGAGATGGTCATTTTGAAATCGTACATGGGATTTTAACACACTTAATTCAAAGACCATCCAAAGACTATCACTGAACAATATTACTCACTTTTCTTTTCTTTCCTTTTTTTTTCCACAAAGGCACAGTGTGCAACCTGAAATAAGCAAGGCTTTGTGATGCTTATTTTTATATGAAATTTGCCCAGGTATGTCACAATGCATTCTGGGCTTCCTTACACATGAAGGATGCATGACAGAGAGAGAGAGAGAGAGAGAGAGAGAGAGAGATAAAAAAAAAGTACAAAAGTATGCCACCGATTTTTTAGACTAAATATAAATATACGCTTATGCAATCTAACAAACAAGTGTTCTCCAAGAAATACGAAGGAATGTGTAAACAAATCATTGAATACTGAATTAAGTGTTTGCACAGTCTGTACAAACACACACACACACACATCCATTCAAACTAAACCACATTCCTCTGCAGTGTGAGATGTTGGGTTCAGTACAGTACAGCAGTATAAGACATAACACATCGTATGAGGAAATACTGATCAGTTATTTAAGTGTCTTTCTCAAGGGCACAAGGGTAAGAACTCATAAATGTACCTGAACCTTTAATCTTCCTGATACCAGTTCAGACCCATGCCACACATTTATTTAAGCCAATCAGATCTGCTCATCGACCATTTCCACAGGTCTGCTGGTCTTCAAAAGAAAATCTCTTTTTTTTTCCCCCCAGGCAAGACATGGCTGTGAGTCCTCAAAAGAGCTTGTGGTGGTTTTCTCCTTTAAATAGAGCATGACATCAGCTTTGGGCAGGTCAGCTGTCTGCCTGAGCAAAACAAATGTGTCTAAACAATGCCACATCTGGAGATGGAGAAGGGTGATTGAGAGAGAGAAAGTGAGTGAAGAAAGAGAATGGAAAAGAAAAACAGGGGGAGGGAGAGAAAGTAGAGGAGGAATGTGGCGGAAGAGAGTGGAAATGAAAAAAGGGGAAGCAGCCAGCTGTTTTGGACAAGTGCCAGAGTGTCTGGAGATGTGCGACGCTCTAATTTACGGGAGATTCCCTCAAACGGGCCTTTCTGAGCGTTTAAACCCCCAGCCATGTGCCTGAGAGAAAGAAATAGCATCTTGTCTACCTCACTCTCTTAGTCACCATTAAAACACTGCAAACACTAACACACACGACTGAACGGCCTCAAACGGTTCAGATTTTGACATCCAACTAACCTGGTACTTCCACTCACACTTCATTCATCTGTCTAAATAAATAATTTAACCCACATCTGATCTTTAAGACTCTCTAATCTGTTTGGAAACAAAACAAAACAGATTTTTTGAAGCTTAACCTGACATCATGAGTTGCTAGCAGGTTTTGCACGGCATTGCTAGATGGATGCGTTTGGTTACTTACTGGTAGTCAAGAGTTCACATCCAAGCCTAAATATGGCTCAAGTCTATTTTCAGTCTATATTTTTGGGATTCTTTCGACTGTTTCATTGTACGACGTAAATACGTAAAGTTTGAGGTTTATTCAAATCCTTAAAGGGGTAGTGCACCCAAAATGAAAATGACCTTATGATTTACTCACACTAAAGCCATCCTGGGTGTATATGACTTTCTTCTTTCAGACGAATAAAATGAAAGGATATTAAAAAATGTCCTGGCTCTTCCAAGCTTTATAATGGCAGTGAATGGGTGTTGAGATTTTGAAGTCCAATAAAGTGCTTCCATCCATCATAAAAAGTGGTGGGTTAATAAAGGCCTTCTGAAGTGAATCGATGCAAAAAAATCCATATTTAAAACTTAAACGTAATCGCTAGTTTCCGCTTATTGTCATACATGCGTTCACGAGGCACAGTGTAAGCTTCACTGAGAATATGCTAGTCTAAGTTTTGTTTACAACAAAAAAAAAACAGTCCCCTCTTGGCTTATATCGAAATCCTCTGAAATTTTTGTCTTTACAAATCCTCATTTTGTGCTTCTAATTTGTGACTGGTGTTTTGTTTTGTTCTTTCCTATTCGCTTCTGCGTTCATCACTTCTCACCATAGCTTATGCCACTCTCTCGTGAATGCACATACAACAGTATAAAGTTATATAGTTTTATAAAGTTTTAAATATAGATATTTTTCTTACAAAAAGGCATCAATGTGCTTTAGAAGCACTGTATTAACACCCTGGAGCGGTGTGGAACACTTTTTATGATGGATGGATGCACTTTATTGGACTTCAAAATCTCAACACCCATTCACTGCCATTATAAAGCTTGGAAGAGCCAGGACATTTTTTAATATAACTCCGACTGCATTCGTCTGAAGGAAGAAAGTCATGTACACCTAGGATGATAAATAAAGGGTTAATTTTCATTTTTGGGTGAACTATCCCAACTCCTTAGCAAACATTACCATTTCATGACAAAGAAGTCAAAAGCCGACACATTTTTTCAAAACAGTCCCTTCTGATGTAAAAATCGAGTTGTATGTTTATATTTCTGCGTGATTTTATAAGTAGGCATGTTTCTATGTAAAAGAGAAAGACTGAATTGTGCTTTTATATGTGCTTTCCTTTATGTGCGTGTATAATAGCCGGTAAGTGTTGTACTAAACATAAATGATCTGCAAACGTACCAGGAATCTTTGGCATAATTGAGCGAAACTAAGTAGTACCTCAGCTTTCACACTTCCACACACAAACACAGTTAGCAAGAGGCCAAATCCCTAAACTGTCATTTCATCATGAGCACGCTACTCTAAACACACGTCCCTGATTACAATGCCCTGTTAAACATTTGGAAAGCACATTTTCCCCAGTGCTTTTCTACAATGCAGCCATGCTCTGCCATATATCCCCTGTCACAACAAATACGCTTGCCAAAGTCATCTACAAAACAAAATACACTTCATAGGCCTATATCAAGACTCAGTCAACTTCAAACACTCATCCAAATAACACACCACACTTCATCAGGAAATTAAAAGTGCACTGTATCTCTGACATTTGTCCATACTCAGCAAAACTTACTTAAAGAACTGACAAACATAACATGGAGTGCCACAAGGCTCTGTATTGGGTCCTCTGTCGTTATTACTGCAAGAATGATTTGAGGAAACTTACTTTTACTACAGTCCATTTTGAGCTACAGCAGGAGAGATGAACTGTTTAATTTGTCGTGTTGAAGCAGAAATACTGCCTTTTTGCAACAGTGCTTACTCGCAAATTCTTGCTTTACATGTGGAATTAGATTTACTGGTGATACAAATGTTCCAGAGCAACTCTTTTCATTTTCCCAGATTTGCACCAATAATGCAAATATGAATTTAGAATTTAGCATGTTTCCACTGAATGATTTTTAAAATGAATTAAACTTGCTTGGAATTTTACTGAGAAGCAGGTTTGTAAATTAAACTTACTTAAGATTCTGAAGAAGTCGTCAATAGAAAAGTAAGTCTGATTGTTTAACCGTAAGCATGAGCAATCGTTATAATAATGCTTGCCTTCAAGACACAAAACAAATCCACAAATTGTTTCTTAGGAAGGTTTGCTAATCACATTAAATCAAGAGTCAAGGTTTTATAGGGCTCACCACTTGCGTTAATAGAGGATAAAATACTATTAGAGCCTAATGTTTTCCAAATTCTAATAGGGAGCATGCTATTTTTATTTGTTTTAGGGGAATGATGCATTGGTAACTGCTGATCTCCTGAGCAGTTAAAGTTAAGAGCTCTGCTGCTGATTCCATTACAGCTCCAAGTCTGCATGTGCATGAATGTGTTTGTATGTGTTTGCACGTGCGCACATGCGATGGCTTCAGGAATCCCGGCTGGAGAGGGCTAGAGTTACACACCGTCAGGCATTGGTCAAAAGGTCAGACTGGATTGTTACGCCCCCCCACCCCCCCTAACCCTGGTAACAGTGTTAACAAGGAATGTGTGAAACAAACAATCATATGCACCAGGAATACAGACACGGGTCCCCCTGTTGTTTTGTTTGGGACGGCACTCTGGATAGATTTCCACAAAACAGAGGTGGTAAAACGGGAACGGGAGACAAAGGACCTCTGTTGGATGCAGCCCAAGAGACTGCTTGGCATTTTGCAGTTAAGATACCGCAAATCCCATATAAGCCTATGCAAGACACTGGACCGTGTCTGGACAGGCTAGATTGACACTGCACTTCAGTGGCCTGGTCTTTGGGGCCACTGGGACGTCGGAAGTACTTGATGGTGTGGATGGGCGGATTGACTCCAGATAGATTTTACTACAGCTTTTACTGGTATCTAGTGGGGCTTAGTAACCAAATACCACTTCCTCTGCTGCACTGTCCAGGACAGGAACTTCTCGACGGAGACACATTATCCAGACTACAGTGAGATGCTCTCAGCTGCTGTCAGTAAGACAGTTAGACAGGCGACACCGAGACATCCCTCGGTCCTTACGTCCCTTTACCTCTACGTCTGCATCTACTAAAACTCTACCAGCCAAACATAACCATGAAAGTCTCCGTCTCTCTCTCTCCACCTCCACTGCCAGCTCTGGAAAGTTCATTTGTGACAGTAGGTCCGTCTCCTTCGCTCAGCACGTGTTTTTTCAATTAGCCGAGGCTCCCGTACACTATTCAGAAGAACATTTGGGAAACCATAATTCTCATGGCCCTGCGCAAAAACTAATGGAAACTCACTTAAGATTTTTCCGGGGGAGGTTTCAAAAAGAGCCATTACCCCAAGAGGGGAGAGAGGGGTTTGTTGTATTCATCCCAGGGATGAATTGGCCAGGAGATTAGACGGACAAACGGATGGGCGGAGTGATGGACAGATGGAGACGACAGAGAGGTCAGACTTGCTTTTCTGAGGTAAGGACGGACGGATGGACAGAGGTGAGCGAGTGCATGGATGGAGAGATTTTCCTCAGAATGCGGATGAAAGCTGGCCGGTCCGGATCTGGAGCGGGCCGCAGGGAGAAGGGACATGTCCAGAGGACTCAGATCAAAGGAGAGAGGCGGCTGAGAGACAGATGACGGACTGTCCCCTCCCCTCCATCCCTGAGTCTCTATTTACACAGATGAGTTTGAAAAGCCTTCAGCAAGATTCTGGCCATCAGCACAGCAAATAAACACACGCTCTAATACAAACATGCTAGTGCAAATTCATACACACACACCTGACGGCATATGAATATTTACAATGTTTACATGTGCACATGTGTGTGTATACACACAGACAGTCAGACTAAGATGTACTCTGCTCTATATACCAAGTACACATGAGCTGAAACTTCTCTTAACACAAAAAGTATCACAACAAAACTTCAGCATAGTTGAAAAAGTGCATATTTTGAGCGCACACGTCTTTTAATGTGTGTCACCGTGTGAGGACACGGACACCCAATGCTGACAGCCAGACAGTCAGACAGCCAGACAGACAAATGCCTGCTCTCCATAATAACATTAACATTGGCATTAGAATGACAGCAGTGGCTCTTACCTACATGCTTGTGAAGTCTGGGGAAGTAAAAGGTTCATATCTGCCGCTGCAGTTCCTGTGCTGCACGTTTAGACCCAGAGGAGAGAGAGAGACAGAAAGAGAGAGAGAGAAAAAGAAAGAGAGAGAGAGAGAGTGCAACGGAGCAGCGCAGCCCCCAGTCCCGGCACTCCAATTCTACGTTCTGAGGATGAAAAGAGAAGTCTTCATTACCAGCTGGAGACCACGCCTCCTCTTCCCTCCCCGCCGCTTCCCCTCTCCCTCCCAGCCAGTAGCAGGACGCAAAGTTTGTCCCAGCCAAGAGAAGGCCAGCGATCTGCCAAAGCAAACCTTCAACCACAACCGACTGCCAATACAGTGAAAGAGAAGGCTATGACAGATCTAGTCGAAGGCAGCACAATAAAGGGGCCAGATGCACTTTTTGATCAGTGTTGTTGAACTCGTTTTAATTAAGGCTTGCTGGAGGAAACGGCACATCAAACGAACCGTCGGTTTATGGGAAGGCACGGCTCGGAGCGTGTACGCATTTGCGCGTGTGCCAACGTCCATGCAGCGCCGGTGCAAAAAAAGAGGATATTTTGCATTACTTATGAGTCAACTTTGAGTTTCCCCTCTCCCCCTTGTCATCTGTCTCTCGCTTTCCGTTGCTGCCAAAGCGAATGTTATCCATGGCAGTCAAGAAAATCACTCTTTTTAGGAGAGCTGCATGCCGTCTGTAATTATAAGTGGGGTTGGGCATGAAGTCTGCCTACAATCCCGGCTCCGATGCCACAACACACACACACACACGCCCTAATGGGAGCACGAGCCAAACCAGGCCAGTGTGCTCACACTCCTCCACTCTGAGGCACAGCATGACAGTTCAGACTACATTTTTAGCATATCCAGAAGCTTTTTTATCATACCAAAATTTCACAGGAGAAATTAGGTTTGTCTAAACAATGACAGCATTCATGTCAAAAACAAAAACACAAGCATTTAATGCTGTTTTCCCACTTATTTCTTCGTGCATGCATTGCAGAGCTATTTTAAAGTGGGTGTTTGAACTTCTGGGATTATCCTAATTAAGTGACCGTTATGTAAATGAAGTCTGGGGTTGAAATAAAAAAGCAAATGCTGCGGCCGTGCCTGCAAAATGCTCTTTTCGTCCTAAATGCATGCAACTGTTTGTTTGCGTTGCTGTCAAGGAAACTGAACTTTTACGAACAAAAGCGAGACGTGAATTCAGAGCCAATGTGAAGGGAGAGATATAATTATGATTTCTGTTGTGTTTTATTATATGTAAGATTTATCAGTGTTTTGTTTATAGTTGTGGCGGTGAAACACATACAGTGAAAGACGTACAAGAGCCAGGGTGGCAGGCAGTTGAAATTTTTCAGGAAAAAACTTCATTTAATTTCACGAAGTTAAAGAATGATAAACACAAGAATTAAAAGCTTTACATTAAAAATTGCTGTTGAAAGATTAAAGTGGAATGCTATTGTACTGTACTCTCATGACTGTACTGCATGCAATACTGCATGCAATTCCTCTTCTCACCACAAGAGGACCCCTTGAGCAACTTATGCATTTATAATCCTGTAAGAAAGTCTTTCAGTCAAACTGTTTGCATTGCAAGCTACAGAATTGGCAGTGAAATATAAAACAAACCAAATAAACAAGAAGATTAAAGACATGAATCCTAAACTGTCTCTCCCACTCTGTCTTGACCAAAAAACAACAACAACAACAAAAAAAAAAGACTATGTAGGGCACAGCAGACTTGAAAACCCTATATAGACATTTGTGACCACAAACTAGACTTAAGTAGCACGGGTATATTTGTAGCAATAGCCAAAAATACACTGTATGGGTCAAAATGATCGATTTTTCTTTTATGCCAAAAATCATTAGGATATTAAGTAAAGATCATGTCCCATGAAGATATTTTGTCAATTTCCTACTGTAAATATATCAAAACTTAATTTTGGATTATTAATATGCATTGCTAAGAGCTACATTTGGACAACTTTAAAGTCGATTTTTTCAATATTTAGATTTTTTTGCACCCTCAGATTCCAGATTTTCAAATAGTTGTATCTCAGCCAAATATTATCCAATCCTAACAAACCATACATACAGCTTATTTATTCAGATGATATATACATATATACAAATCTCAGTTTCTAAAAACTGATCCTTATGACTGGTATTGTGGTTCAGGGTCACATTTTAAAAATGTCTTATATATGAGTGTATAAGGGCATGTACAAATATGCATAACAATTAACTATAAAATAAATTTTTGTGACCTGCACATTAATCTAACGGCAAATAAAAAAATAAAAAAAAAAAAAAAATAAATAAATAAATGATTAAAAACTACCTAAAACACAGCATTTATATATGTCCCCAGTGTCTAATGCTACATTTTAATATGAAATATAATGTTTAAAATCCTTCAGAAAAGATTTTTATTTTGCAGTTTTGTGTACCTCCATATCCGATCTGTGATTTAAATACATTTATTTTATAATATAATAGTATAGATAAAACCCTAACACATCCCCCCTCTAAAAACTGGAAAAATTCCACAAGACACATTTTCAACATAATATTGCAACATCTGGATCTTCTGAAGGCAATGAAATGACCAAAAGCATGTGGTCTTATTTTCTTTTCTGTATATTTGATGATATTGTAACTGTGGCTGGGAACGTCATTATAAATATACTGTCCTGTTACCTAGATTATTTCTTAGATGTTACTTGTTTATTTTAAAAATACAAATATTTGGCGAATCACTATAATTTGCTGAGTATTTTCATAATATTAGTATGCACTCCATTTGCCTAATGTGACCCTGGACCACAAAACCAGTCTAAAGTCGCTGGGGTATATTTGTAGCAATAGCCAAAAATACATTGTATGGGTCAGAATTATTGATTTTTCTTTTATGGCAAAAATCATTAGGATATTAAGTAAAGATCATGTTCCATGAAGATATTTTGTAAAATTCCTACTGTAAATATATAAAAACTTAATTTTGATTAGTAATATACATTGTTAAGAACTTCATTTGGACAACTTTAAAGGCAATTTTCTCAATATTTAGATTTTTTTGTACCCTTCAGTACAAAATTCCAGGTTTTCAAATAGTTGTATCTCAGCCAAATATTGCCCTATCCTAACAAACCATACATCAATAGAAAGCTTGTTTATGCAGCTTATGACTAGTTTTGTGATCCAGGGTCACATATTTTATGTACTTGCTAACTGTTTCCTAAAATCTCAATCCTGTTACTTTCAGTCCTGTTACTCCTATACTCATAGTAACTGAGAAATAGTAACAGGAATGAGTGATTTAGTAATGTAAATATTAGACATTTAGACATTTTTCCCCCCCAGAGTAAGCTTATGGTTGTTCCTGCATTGTTGTTTTATATTATGACAGAAAATGTACTTGCAATTTCTGTCTTCTGGCAATTATGTATTAGACCTAAACATGGAATGGCGTTTGAGTGTGACCTGCGCTGTTAGAAAACTGAAAAACTGAAAAGGCATTATTTGTTATTTGTTTATTATCATTTTTAATTTAATATTTAATATTTATTATTTTTTGTTATTTATATCTTATCTCATAACCAGTCCTCTACCCCTAAACATAACCCTAACAAAAACCTCTGCAAACCACTAGATTTAAATAGAAACATGATTTGGCCTTTTTTTTTTTTTTTTTTATCAGTGAGGTCAGTTCACTAGTCAGAGTTTAACACTCTTCACTATATCAGTGCGAGCATTAACACCTTACATGTGCAGTCAAGCCTATATACTAATATAATGGATATTCATTCCTGTTACCCAGTTTCATTCCTGTTACTAAATAGTTTTTTAAAAAATAAAAATTTAAACCACTATTTTTTTTTTTTTTTAATTAAGTTTGGTCCATCATTTTCCCATTGTTTAATAAACTGCATCACAAAAAAATGATAAGCTTGAGGTTTGAGTCACCTTTAAAATGAAAAAAAAAAACAAAAAAAAAA
Source organism: Cirrhinus mrigala (assembly GCA_036247105.1). Taxonomy (NCBI): domain Eukaryota; kingdom Metazoa; phylum Chordata; class Actinopteri; order Cypriniformes; family Cyprinidae; genus Cirrhinus; species Cirrhinus mrigala. Next base: position 6,244,893 of record CM070031.1, read on the forward strand.
ACGGGTTTGTGTACTTTTGAAAAATACACCTTGTGTAAATAAACAGGGATTTTTTTTTTTTTTTTTTTTTTTACAATAAATATAATTATTTTTGACCATGAAACCAACAATTTCTTTTAAACGAACACCTGCCTGAGGGGGAAATGAAGGAATTTGTTGACATATTTTTAAACATGCTTTTAAAAAGACATTTCGGTAACAGGACTGAGAAAAATCCATCCATCTTTCACTTTAAAATTGTGTAAAAAATTGAATAAAGTTAACTAAGATAGACCAATACATATTTCGAATAGTTAAATATGTGTATTACTAGATTACATCTATAAAAAAAACAAGAAAATATTTTTTTGGGGGGTGGGGTTGGGGAGTTTTGGAAGCAAATGGCACCCATTTGGTGGAATGGCCCATAAGACATTTGTATCTTCATTATGAAATTTGATCTACAAATTAGTAGCCCTGATTTGTTTGAATTTGCGTTTTTGAGCATAAAACTACACTAACTGATACGAAAGCTGGAGTGACGCTAATTTTTTCTGAAAGAGACGGATGCAGACAATAACTCTAGTGGCTGATTTATGCAGTTATAAACCGTGATTGAGGGGAATTGTGACATTTTCCCTCTAACGCCACTGACTTTTAAGAGAATGATGATTTGACCATGTGTGCTGCAGCATTGACTCATGCCAGATCGCTGGCAAAAAACACAAAGAAGTACGAAAGTCCAGCGAGGTTCATGTGTGACAAATATCTCAGCCATCAATACATTTGGAGCTGCAGCTGTTGGGGCAGCTCTTCAAACAAGGATAAGTGTATGAGTCATGTGACTGATTTCCTGTGTGTTTTTTTGGAAGGTGTGTTTCTGGAAGTGCATATAAACAGATAATAGTGAGTTATAGATGGCGCTGGAGGCATTTAGAGGTTAGACTGTTATGACAGCCTGCTATGCCCTGAGGAAAGCCATAACTAAGCTGTCGATTTTGAAAGATTTCACAATCAAGAAAGCCACTGGTTAAGTATAAAAGGAATGGCCAGTTTCACCCAGTAATCACATTTCTGAACTGCTCAACGGGGGGATAAGGCGAGCAAAAGTGTGAAAGATTTGGGTAGTTGCGTCAAAAACAGATTTAAAACTTTTATACATGTAATCAAGTAGTGCGAACTGAAGTCAGGTTGGATGTACAGTTAGCAGCTGTGAGCTTTAACCGCTAGCCTTCAACAAGACCGGTTATTAGCTTAAAATAAATAAGGGATAGAGAGATGCACTTATTTGACCTGTTCTTGACTGTAGTGAACTCTACCCGCAACTTGACTAGCAACTAAAAATAGTGAAAATTGCTGTGCATCACATTACAGAACTAGCAAAAGCTGCGTCACCAACGCTAAACACTGGCCATATTGAAGCAAATTTGGCATGGTTTCTGACAAAAAAAGCTATGAAAATCTTTCAAATATTCAAGCCAGGCACACACTGTACAATTTTTACAGTCCTCTGTGATTGTTGCTTGTACTATATGATTCCAGTGAGACAAACTGACAAATTCAGTACATCTGGATTACATTCATACTACACACATTTATACTATATGTGAATCTATACCACAAAACCAGTCATAAGTAGCACGGGTATATTTGTAACAATAGCCAACAATACATTGTTTGTGTCAAAATTATCGATTTTTCTTTTATGCCAAAAATCATTAGGATATTAAAGAAAGATCATGTTCCATTAAGGTATTTTGTAAATTTCTGATTTAGTAATGTGCATTTTATAATTTTTGATTAGTAATATGCATTGCTAAAAATGTCATTTGGACAGCTTTAAAAGCATTTTTTTAAAAGTCAATATTTAGATTTTTTTCTTTTTTTTTTGAGCCTCAAATTCCAGATTTTCAAATTGTTGTATCTCAGCCAAATATTGTCCTGTCCTATCAAACATACATCAATGGAAAGCTTGTTTATTCAACTTTTAGATGATGTATGAATCTCAATTTCCAATTTCCAATTTTAATTTTTGTAGCGTGCATCCCATGCCACAAATCGTAATAAGCTTTGCGCTTTCTTACTTTTGTTATGAAATAAAGCTGCAAAATTCAAATTCTGTCCATTTTATTACAGTATTCAAACAATAAATGCCATTTTGTCGCTGTTTAATGTAAAATGACAGATCGTTGTAGCACCTCAGTTCAAGAGAAGCAGCGTGAACTTATAATTTTCACCGCTTTAATACTAGTTCAGAATGAAATAGACATGAATTAACATCCAAAGGTTTGTTAAAAGAAAGAGTACAACTTTCAGAGGAACTTTTCCATATCCTGACTCGTGTAATCGCTTAGTGTTTTAACCGTGCAAAGACGCCAATATAACAGCTTGTAAATATTCGTTGATTATAAACTCGTTAGTCAGCTAGGAATATGAACTCTTAAGAGAAGCATTTCACTAAATATATGCACCGTATAACATATTCATGAATTTTTTTTTTTTTTTTACAGTTTTTCAATTTATGTATGAATAAATCCATCAGGTTTTTATGACAGCCACCATTTAAATGTTTATATTTCAAAAAAATGAATTGGAGTACAAATATAATTATGTAATTGTAACTTTTTTTGTAATTTAAGTGTTTGTATACAAATCAGTTAATATTAACTTTCAATATTATTGTAGTAAATACTGACTCTCGTTTATTTTACAGCATTAGTTGAGAGATATTTTTTTTCTGACATATATACACAAAATAATCGATTTCGAATTGATCAAAAATTTGTCAAAACCCAACCCTAATATAAAGGTTGCTTTTTTAGCAGTCAAAAAGTAATTACTCATTTTCAAAGATTAGCTATTCATTACCTAAGCAACCTAATGGTGTGTGCATGCCAAAAGCGAATTAAATTTTTTGCTCGAGTAGATCAATGCAAAGATGCAAACAGACGCAAATTTGCACTGCAATGTACGCTTCAATCGCGCCATCGTGCAGAAACTCCAAATACGCCCGAATAAGAATCCCAGGAAAACGCTCCAGTAGGAATAAACAGAAGATTTAACTGCTTTCATTGATTCAACATGACTAATAAACACACGACTACGACAGTATATGGTTTATCTGAGTTCTTACTATTATAACTTTCATTATAATTAAGTATATTTATAATGCAATGCCTTTATCACTGATTAGAATACTATGAAATATGGCGTGTGCCTTATTCTGTGTATAAAGCCACATCATGTTACAGAAGGATTTACTTCAAACACTCGACTGACGTTATGAAGTAAAACCATTATTAAATGTGGTATTTTCACATGCTTTCAGATGTACTACACAGAGTTCACTGAGAAACTACACAGATGTCATTATCGCAAACGATTTCTTTCGATTTCATAATCGCGCAATAATATCGTCTGCGTTTTTTTTACGTAACCCATCAGTGAACTACGGCTCTGTGTAGTAAATGCTGCTCCATCTGAAAGCAGGTGATGAAGATTTAATGCTGATTACACAACTGACAAAATCCACATGTAAATCGCATTCGATTAATCGTGCAGCCCTAGTGCACACCATAAGCCAATTTTGCTCTACAACAAAACAAATATTTTATGATCCCTGAAATTTGTCTTGATCAACAATGCCTGTGGCCAAAAGCATACAGTTTGAACCTGGATTTGGCAAGGTATTCTAAGTGTGGCACTCACATCGCAAAACAAAGGGTGTTGCTAGGCTTCTTGAAAGAATGCAGCACATTACTTGATTATTCCTTAGAATTACCTTCCAGAATAGTCTTCCAGGCTTGGAAAGTAAACAAAAGCTGTTGGAGATCCCAACAAGCAAACCTACAACCAGTGTCAATAGTAGGTAGTACTATCTGCTTTGCAAGGAAGGAAAAAGTGGCTCTGATATTTGCCCTCCAAACAAATCTGATGTAGGTTGTCAGTACTCTCAAATCAATGCAAGTTGTAACCAGTATAATGTCAGGAGAAAAGAATCTCTCTCTGCAGGCTATTACTCACAGCACGGACAACTCTAACGGGACAGCCATGACATCACCAGAGACACCCTGATGTGAGAGAGAGATTACGAGCATGGCCACTCAAGATCTTCTGCAGACACCAATCTGGGGTCTCAGATATTTCTATAGAAGCTACAATGTAAAATGGGTTTTTACAAGTATGAGAAGAGTTGAGCTCATCTTGACAGCATTACATTGCCTGCCTATAAAATCTTGTATAAACGACACAACTTAACAAAACTGTAATAACCTAGTCTCAAAATATCCGAGAGATCTCTCGACACATTATTGTCCATAACATTATCGGCGCCAACAGGATCCGAGTCTATGACCAGTTCCAAGTACAAATTATGGCTGACAAACAACGTCCAGAACTCAGACACACTCTTAAAATTTAAGCCAAAATGAATAACTTTTCATGCATTTGGTTAATGTGACTCTTACACAACCGCAATTACTCTGTACGCTCAGAGACGAACAGCTGTTTTGGTATCCAAAGGAACAAACTGTCTGTCCGACCCTTACTCAAGTTTGTTAACCATGTTATGGTGGGTTGCTATGGTCTCAGGGAGTCGCCCCCTGCCTCAAATATTTGCCGGCCTGACATAATTAGGTCTGCTGGAGTTGTCCTGGTGCACGGCTGGAGACCCAAACTAATTAATTGTCTTGCAGTGTAATTACCTAAACATCTCACCACATCTCCTCCCATCCCTCTGGGGAACTTGCCCTTGAGGTCTATCCAGCCTCACACAGCTGCCTGCGCCAGTAACATCAAGCGTGTTTGAGTTTACTTCTTGATGCCAGCACCCCACACATGGACTTGCTAGCTAGTTCACTTGATACTCCCTCCATCTCCAGCTACCAAACCTCACACAAATAGAGCGAACAGCAAATGGCCCGACAAAGTTATTCATACAATGAACTCTAAATAAACCCCAAAACCAATCATTTTATCACCAACGACTTTTCTCCTTAAACTAGCTATAATGAAAATGGAACAAATTCTCCACTTACGACTGAGCTGAACTACAACTGTTTTGATTTTTTTTTTTAATGTCCTTGTTTATTTTTAATTATCCATATTATGGAAACATGTTAATTTTGCTAAAACTCCCATATATCACAAAAATGTTTTTACGCTGGCATGAGGTGATTTTTCGGGCAATTTGAAGAAAAACTGCAATGGAAACCGTTTTTTCGCATTTACAGCTCACCGGGTGTACTTAAAAGTCACATGATCATTCTTTAATGTACTATAACCTTCAAGAAACACCTCATATGTGGCCACTCTCAAATATAAGGGGCTTTCATTTCCCAGCACGTTTCATAAGTGTCCCAGAAGCGACTCTCTGCGCTTCTGCGCTAAAGACACACGCCTATGTCTCTATTAAAAATAATAGCTAGTGCGGTGGCTTAGCTATATTGTAAAGGAAGGAGAGGAAAAATTACATTTTAGTCACATAACATCAGCTAATGGAAATTTTGCAAGGTTTTTTTTTTACCAACATTTCTAAAAGATCGCAAATTTTTTGCAGCTAATCTTGCCAATTCTTGTGTTGCCAAAAAGCATTTCAAAAGCATCCCAGAAGTGGCTCTCTGCGCTGCTTCACTAAAGATACACGTCTACGTCTCCTTCAATTATAAATAATGGGTAGTACCGGAGCTGATCACAGCCACTCTAGTCAATGCTTATAGTGTTTATACCAGTCTCAAAAGTGTCCCAGAAGTGGCTCACCATGCTGCTTTGCTAAAAATACACGCTAGTGTTGTGGCTAGTGTGGTGGCTGCGCTATATTGTAAACCTACCAAACATTCGTTGCCATGACTTATCACGAGAGAAAAAAAATCATGTTTTAGTCGCATAACATCGGTTAATGGAAACGCTGTGGTTTCGCAATAGTTTTTTATCGACATTTATAAAAATATCGCAAAAGTTTTGTGCAAATTTCTAATGGCCACTGGAGCAGATTGTTGCCACTCTAGTCAATGTTTATATTGTTTATACCAGCCACGCTGCGGGATGTTTCAAATGCGTCTCAGAAAAAAAAAACATGCTGACGTCTACTTCGATTAAAAATAATGGCTAGTGCAGTGGCTGCGATATTCATAAACCTACCAACCATCCTTCAACATAAAAAAATATGTTTAAGTCGCATAACATGGGTTAATGGAAACAAATGTTTTTTATCGACATTTATTAATTATCAAGTTACACTTTATTTTAAGGTGTAACAAGGACACCTTGTTCAAATAAAGTGTAACCAAATATCGCAAAAGTTATGCGCAAATTTGTAACGTCCACTGGAGCTGATCACGGCCACTGTAGTCAATGCTTGTGCCGTTTCAAAAGCGTCCCAGAAGCGGCTCTCCACACTGCTTCGCTAAAGATACATGCCTACGTCTCGTTCGATTAAAAATAATGACTAGTGCGGTGGCTGCAATATACGTAAACCTACCAACATCCATCACAGGTGACTTATCGTGAGAGAAAAAATTATGTTTTAGTTGCATAACATTGGTTAATGGAAACGCTGTCGTTTCGCAAACATTTTTTTATCGACAATTATAAAATATCGAAAAGAACTTGTGCAAATTTTTAATGGCCACATGAGCTGATCACAGCCACTCTAGTCAATGCTTATAGTGTTTATACCAGCATCCCAGAAGTGGCTCACCATGCTGCTTCGCTAAAGATACACACCGATGTTTCCTTTGATTAAAAATAATGGCTGATGCGGTGGCTGCGGTATACGTAAACCTGCCGACATCCTTTGCATGACTTATCTTGAGAAGAAAAAAAAAATGTTTAAGACACATAACATTGGTTAATGGAAACGTCATTTTGCAAATGTTTTTTTATCGACATTTATAAAATATCAGGTTATACTTATTTTAAGGTGTCCTTGTTACAGCATAATTACACATTTAGGTACTGAGTAATATTAATTAATTACATGTACTTACTATATGGTTAGGATTAGGGTTTGTCTTAGGGTTACTTGCATGTAATTGTGCATAATTTATTGTTATTATAATAGTAAGTACATGTAACGTGTGTAACAAGGACAACGTAAAAAAAGTGTTACCATATCGCAAAAGTTTCGGGCAAATTTGTACCAGCCACCGGAGCTGATCACGGCCACTGTAGTCAATGCTTGTGTTTATACCAGCCCCGCCACGGCATGTCTCAAAAGTGCCCCAGAAGTGGCTCCCCACACTGCTTCACTAAAATATGCTGACGTCTACTTAGATTAAAAACAATGGCTAGTGCAGTGACTGCAATATATGTAAACCTACCAACATCCATCAGCATGACGCGAGAGGAAAAAATTGTTTTAGTCGGTCAACATCAGTTAATGGAAACGCTGTTGTTTCACAATCGTTTTTAATCTACATTCATAAAATACTGCAAAAGTTTTGTGCAAATTTTGTAATGGCCACCAGAGCTGATCACAGCCACTCTAGTCAGTGCTTATAGTGTTCACACCAGCCACGCTAGGGCGTTTCAGAAGCAGCCCAGAAGTGGGTCTCCATGTCGCTTTACTAAAGATAAACACCTACGTTTCCTGCGTTAAAAATAATGTCTAATGAGGTGCCTGCGCTATATTGTAAACCTACCAACATCCGTTGCCATGACTTATCGCAAGAGGAAAAATGGAATGATTGGTTAATGGAAACTCCATCATTTCTCAATAGTTTTTTAATCCACATTTATAAAATATCGCAAAAGTTTTCTGCAAATTTGTATCAGTCACTGAAGCTGATTGCGGTCACTCTAGTCAAGGTTATATTTATACCAGCCACTCTGCAGCACTTTTCAAAAGCGGCTCTCCACTCTGTTTCGTTAAAAATACACACCTACATCTCCATCGAATAAAAATAATGGATAGTCTGGTGGCTTCGATATATATGCAAACCTTCCGATATCCATCCTCATCACTTATCGCGACAGGAAATAATTTCATAACATTGTTTAATGGAAACACTGTCATTTCCCAATAATTCCCCCGTGACTTATCACGAGAGGAAAAAATGGCTTTTTAGTCGCATACCATGCGACTTAGGTGGTCATTTTGGAATAGTTTTTCCATCGACATTTATAAAATATTTCAAAAGTTTTGAGCAAATGCTTTGCTAAAAATAAATACCTACTGTATGTCTCCTTCTATTAAAAATAATGGCTAGAGCGGTGGCTGCGATATACGTAAACCTACCAACAACCTTCGTCATGACCCATCGCAAGAGGAAAAAATAAACATCAATTAACGGAAACACTGTCATCTCGGAATAGTTTTTTTTTTATCCACATTTATAACATTTTTTAAAAGTTTTGTGCAATTTCTTTCCTCACTGCTTTGCTAAAAATACACGCCTTTGTCTCCTTAGATTAAACATAATGGCTAGTATCGTGGCTGTGCTATATTGTAAACCTACAAACATCTGTTCCCATGACTTGTCCCGAGTGGAAAAAATTGGTTAATGCAAACGCTGTGATTTTGCAATAGCTCTTTTTTTTTTTTTCTCTCATTTTTGCATTTTTCTGGATAGGACAGTGGAGATATGACAGGAAGCAAGTGGGAGAGAGAGGAAAGGTCCACGAGGCGGGATTTGAACTCGGGACACCCGAAGCGCAGCTGCGCCATATGTCGGCACACTGCCCACAAGGCTATCAGCACCAACTGCAATAGCTTTTTTTTTTATCAACATTTATAAAATATCGCAAAAGTTTTGTGGAAATCTGTTATGAATCTGTAATGAATATACAGCTATTGACTAAAAGCAACAAGTATCTTATTTTCCTTTTTTTAAGAATATGGTTACAATAAATTATACACACAGGCCTCATTTAATCCAAATGAATAAACATGGAAAACTGAAGCTAATTCTTTACTGACATTCTAAAGACCCTTGTGTGGGTGTGTCGGTGAAAAAAAAAAAAATTAAAACAAGTTGGAAGAGAGAATGATCCTGTGCATATATAGGTACTAATACTCAAATTCCACCTTAATCTCCATCTGAAGTTTGAAAAGATTTTACCTAACCCAATAAAACAAACAGTCCTCATGCACGACAGCTACACAAAACCTACACTTCCTTTTGAAACATTTAAGTTTTTTTAATGAAAACATACATTTAAGAAATCCAGAGCTGACAAAACATAGGATTCATTGATTTTGAAGCTAAAGTGTAGGTGCTACAATTCTGCACAATTTATTGGAGGCAGTTGACTGCATTTTACTTTCTCAAATTAATGGAAGTCTGACACTTCAGTTTAATGTCACTTCTGCTCAAAGGTAGCATATTCGAGTGGAAAACCAAGACCTCTAATACACAGTAATGATTTGGTTTGGCTGGTGCCAAAAATGCCCAGCTTGTTTTGGCAAGAGTTGATGCAACCCAAATACATTTTAACATTATTGGTACAGTCCAAGTAAAATCAGTATTAAAGTTAATAAGCCATGCATTTTGCTTTATTAGAGAGATTACTCTGGATTTTCATTTATTACAGTATGAGAGGGTATAAACCACTGGACTTCTTGACATGCACCATTTAAACTTTACCAGGGCATTTCCATTAACAAGAGTACAGTGTTTTCTGGGGTCATTTACATGTTAGCGTATTGTACAGAGTTGGTAAGATTGAGAAAAAGAGAGCGAGAGAGAGTTAGGGAAGGGTGTTGAGTCAACATTACCCCCTCTAAAAGAGCCCATTCATGACAGACCATCTTGCATTCTGCTGCTATTTACAACAGTCCAGGGTTTCTTTTAACTCCTGTCTTCACTGGCGTTTTCACAGTAACCTCACCCCACAGCAAACTCGCTCCAGAGCGCTCGGCACACACACAAGGCACTATTTCCATACAGGATCAGTTTAGTCTCAGCAGTGTGGATATTAGACTTAACCAAACCATAATGTCAATAATGCGCAGAGGAGACAGACCCACTCTCTTCGCTACCCATAATTCCATCACATTATTGGAAAAATTACACTCAAGCGGGACTCAAATAAGAGCACATTCTGAACACTTTCTTTGAAGCCTGTATATTTAATGCATTACAGAGGTGTTCATAGTGAAAAGACATTGTGGTCTGTTATAATACTTATGCTACAACATTGGAGATTATAATTTATTTTAATACAAATAGTTGGGTGAGTTAGTCACAACTTGGAACCATGGAGCTAATGGCTATTGCTAATCAGTGGCCTGGCCTATCACGGACATTCTCATTCTAGACAGCGCCCATAAGTGCATGATGAGCCTTCATTTTAGATGCATTTTTGAATTTTTCAGATCATCAGTCATCAAAGCTTGGTAAATATTGGTCACAGACACTGAGATTTGCTAAAAACTAACACAGATCATGTTTTCATGCCATTTTAAGTCTTATTTTGATGTAAAAAAGTGGTTATATCTAAATGTGAGAGTCGTTTACTTAATGAAACCCTATTGTGCTAAAACCCTATTGTAATTGTTGGAATAGCCAAGGATCTCCACATAAAACTGATCGTGCAGACCAAACCATAAGTCGAAGAGACTTGAAACTTGGAGGGATGGTAGTACTCACACAGCCAACAACGTCACCAAAGCTCGCCCCAATTAGCCTGACGGGGGCGCTACAGCGATCAAAAGTACCAAATCGCTCATAACTCCTAAACTGGCAGTCGCAGGCTCAAGCGTCTTATGTCGTAGGAATCCTTGGCTCACGTCGGACAAAATGCAGAAAACGGAATGAGATTTCTTCATCAAACTCAGAACACGTATGTAAGAGCTCAATCTGAGGTTACAGGACAAAAATCATGGAGCTTGGCCACTTGGTGGCGCTATAAGAGGAAAAACCAATAAAAATGGCTATACCTATGCAACCATTTGTCCTATCATAATGAAAATTGCTGTGCACCAGTCTTGGTCCAAAGTGCCTCAAAGTGTATCTCAAAAAAAAAAAACATGACAAGTCTGATTACCTATTAGACAAAGTTAAAGGAGGCTGATCAGCACAAAACTCTGTGGGCCTGTTTGACTCGCAGCCCCAAAGGTCTGTGAGAAATTTGAAAGAAATCAACCACTGGGGGCGTAAGGGTGTAAATGATCATGCATTGCACAGTTTTCTGCACATACACACAATTTTTGTATCATATGATAGAACTCCTTACTTCGAACAACTTTGCCTCTAGAACCACTCCTGTCAATCAAATTGTGAAATAAATGAGAAGATGTAAAAAACCTACTTTTGCGAAGTAGTCCTAGGTTTTTCACTCAATCTGAGAAAAACCACTGCAGTACAATTCTCTGGACTCTGTAGGTCTATAATTATCAACAAAATTGTTGAAATTTACCCGTTAGGAAGCTATGACGGGGTCCTTAAAAATCCTATAAAGCCTAAAGGAAAATTCAAAACTTCACGAAACCTGCTGAGCAAATGCTACAGGTGATTCTAATCAAGCGTGCAAAGTTTTAAGAAGATCGGACCACAGCTGGCGCTATAACAGTCATAAACGTTAAAAAATATCATATTTCTATGGCAAATTACCTGTTTTTGCCAAAAATGCTTTTATTCAATCATTGATTTAGGTAGTTACACGCTTGCTTAACAATATGTAATGTCTTTTTCCATATTTGCTTAAATGCCTTAAAGCGTGTGAACCCCAGTAATCGCTTGCAGCTATGTTTTGTAAAATTGGCGTTGTTCTATTGTTGTACTACAATTTTTTTTTCTAATCCCCGAAGCCTCCCTTGCCTCATTAGAGGAAATTTTACGGAACACTAGCATACAGACGTTACAGCTAACACACATGGACTAAAAGTTAAAAAAACAAATTATGATTTAAGAAAACCTTTCTAATGAATTATATATACACAGCACAGAAAGCTGGATCTCATTCATTACCGCAATTCTGAAGGCCCTTTCATGTTTCCAATTTCTAAAAAAGCATCCATATCAAAAGAGCCGCACTGCATGCAGGTCAAGCATTGTAACACGACATTCAATGTTTCCAACATTTCAGCTTTAACCTAGTTTGCTGCTGTGCTTCGACCTTTAAAAGTGAAACCGAAGATTACTGGACAGTTTACAAGACCTATAATTTGGAGAGCAGTAAAGTATGACCGTTTTAATTTTTGGGTGAACTATACTAAGTGAGCTGGATTTTTTTATACAGGTGATGGTTGTTCTGTAACGCTATTGCGTTGGCTAGATCTGGAATAGGAATCTGTTTGGGCGTGCACAAGTGCAGACCACATCTATACATTTTTCTCTTTACTAACTATCCGTGACAATGAACACAATCAGCGATGCATTCTCAAACTAATGAAGTCTAGGCTGCGTCATCTGTATAAAACTATTACTACTTGAGATTTCAGGATAATTTGAAATAGTTTGGTACTTATTTTGGGCTTGTAACAGCTGCTAATCTTAGCTCTGTAAACTGCAGATGTGTGTGTGTGGCCTAAACACGCAAAGAGAAAGAAAGGGATTCGGGAGCAAACAAGCCAGAAGCGTGTTAACCGTTGGATCCGTTTCAAGACTTTTTGGATTTATTAGAGCCCACGGAAATAATAGACACACAGTAGGTCTTTGAATACCACTCCACCCACTGCAGTCAAATCAAGAGAGTGCCTTCATAAGAGGGAATAAAAACGACTGTATGACAGACAAGTACATATACACACCCAAATATATATATATATATATATATATATATACTCAAAAGGCAACTGGCATCTGCTGATACATATGTTCAAGATTTACTTGGAAAAAAATAAGTAAGTGTGGTCGATGTTTTGTATGTATGCACTGTGACATCATATCTGGTGATTGACAGTTTTATCGTGACATCATCAAGCAGGCATCACGCCTCCCGAAAACTACACGAACCCTATAGATGTGCGCTCCCAAACTTCACGTGTCTCCCAGAGTCATACAGGATGTGTATGAACTCACACACACCGCCTCCAGTAGGTCTGTGTGTGGGTATGTGGTAACAATGGTCTGTGGGTTACTGCCGGCAGCTTTACCTCGTCATCCACATAAACCTTTAATATGAGACCTTTAAGCTGCAATCCGGCATCTGAAGTCACTGCACCCTGTAATTGACCTTAAAAATACTTTCTGAAGAGGTCGGAGGCAATGTCATTGGCCAAAGGCCCATGCGGTGGCTGCCCTGCCAAAGCCCAGAGGAGCCTGGGAAGGCATCGGAGTGTATATTTAGTGCCCCGTCGTTTGAATGGGAACAAGAGACGTACAAATAATGCCAGTTTGCGCATAAAACCGCTCGTGTTCTTCCTGCATGGAGACACGCTCTCGCTTCTCCCAGGGGGCACCACGTCTATAGAGTAAAATTCATCTAACGTGGCCTTGAGTTATCATAAGTCAAGCTTTCATTTCAACTGTCGACTGCTCGTTTCTCACGGGCACTGGAGGCAAAGTAAAGGTCAGCGAAAAGTCTCGTATCTCTTTCGTGGCGTGTGCGAACGCGACACCTCATATTTGCGAATGGCAAAAAGGTCTTTAACTTTTCCATCGAGCACGAAGTTAAACCACACCTTAAATTCCACAGCTTCTCTGACAAGCCATTATATTATTCTCCATTACGTAATTTGTGGAACAGCTTATAAATTTCAAATTGGAAGCGGCGTGTAAAAGTAGGATTTAATAACCGGGTGAATCTCACGAAACCTGTCAGGAAAGCAGGCCTGAGTCATATTTCAGCCCCCAAATAAAATAACTGAAGAAATTATATAAATATATATATTTTAAAAAGAAAATGAAGCTGTTTTATGGCCCTACAGGCAAGATCATTGATTCCCCCTCTTGAGATTTGGGCCATTTTCCTTTTAGACCTGTGGAAAGATAACATTTAAAATAGACATTTAAGCTTTTTTGGTAACACTTTTGCAATAAGGTTCATTAGTTAGCTACATTAATTAACTAAGAATGAACAATACTTCTACAGCATTTATTAATCTTAATGTTAATTTCAGTATTTACTAATGCATTATTAAAATCACAAGTTGTGTTCGTTAACATTAGTTAATGCACTGCGGACTAACATGAACAAACAATTAACGACTGTATTTTTATTAACTAACATTAACAAAGATGAAGTAATAGTGTAATAAATGTACTGTTTATTGTTCCATCACGTTAACAAATGACAGCTTATTGTAAAGAGTTATCGTTTATTTTATTGCACTTTAAGTCTATAGATTTAAATTACAACACAGGCTGTTAAAGGCCGTTTTCTCAAAATTATTTTTCTTTTCTTACGTATTAAGCAAGAAATCTCCATTTCAGTAGCACTTATACCAAACTTTACAGTTTTATTCCTAACTATATTCTGAACGCTTTACAATAAGGTTCAAGCTGATTTTTTTTAAATTAATTAATTAATTAATTTTTATTTATTTAATTTATTTACCTGATTTATAATATTTTATTTTTCTAAAAAATATGCTGATTTTTTTTTAATAATGAATTTGTGTATTTATTTATTTACACTACCAGTCAAAAGTTTTTGAACCATAAGATGTTTTTAAAGAAGTCTCTTCTGCTCACCAAGCCTGAATTTATTTGATCCAAAGTACAGCAAAAACAGTACATTTTTTTTTTAAATATTTTTACTATTTAAAATAACTGCTTTATTTTTGAATATATATATAATTTTTTTTTTTTTTTTTTTTTTGGAGAAAGAAATAATATAAATTAATACTTTTATTTAAATAGAATGCTTTAAATTATAATGTTACAAAAGATTTCTATTTCAGATAAATGCTGTTCTTCTGAACTTTCTATTCATCAGAGAAACCTGAAAAAATTCTACTCGGCTGTTTTCAACATAAAAATAATAATAATAAATGTTTTTTAAGCAGCAAATCAGAATATTAGAATGATTTCTGAAGGATCATGCGACACTGAAGACTTGAGTGATGATGCTAAAAATTCAGGATGTAGGTGACAGGATATTAATTTAAAATCCTCTCTATAAAAACCATAAACTTTAATATGCCAACAAAATAAAACGATTTTTAACCTGGCCTCGTCCATAGTTCGGATTTTTGAAATGCATGCACAATGCTGCATATTTTATTAAATGCCATATTTAAACATGTTAGAAAATTTTAGAAAACATTTCAGAAAACCTGTAATACATAGTAAGGTCTTGATGTAAAGTGACTATAAGTTTTGCCTGTGGTGTTTTTTTTTTTTTTTCATTGTAATTAAGCGCATTTCCCTTTTGATTCTCATTACCTAATGCGATTGTTTAATTTAATACATATTTTATAATGTAATACATATGTGAATGAATGCCATTACAGTGCTTGTAGTACTTCCTTTAATTTATGATAATTTAATAAAAAATCGCATTTCATTTTTTATTGAAGTAGCCTGGTTTGAATGAATGTATGAATGAATGAATGAGCAATTTACTGATTTTGAAATGCAATATGAAATTTTTTGTGTTTGATTGATCCAACCACACTTTCAGAAGTCATAATAAATCACTGACGTCTTGTGTAATTGTTAAGCTGGCACATAACAACGATGCCCTCATTTGATTGGGTTATAATTACGCCTCTAGCGGGACAACAGGAAGAGTGATGGCAGATGTGATCTACTTGTAAGGAACTTTTCTGAAATCATCTGGAAAATGCCCAAGGTACACTACCCTCAAGGCCACGTGAAACGACGACAACAACAAAAACTTTATCTTCTTCGACTTTGATCGTTTCCAAAGAGGGGAAAAATTCCAGAACTTCCCAAAGCTACAGGTTCTCCACGCTCTCCGGTGACAATTTCAGGGAACCGGCACATCCTTGCCCAGATGGGCCGAATGCGGCTGTCTGCCCGTCCTTAAAGGACACAGAGTTCAACTCCATAATTTGGTTCAGATGAGGTAAAGCAATATTTCTAGATTAATACAAGCCATATTCCTGTAGAAACTATTCCCCCTTTTTTCTCCCCTCTTCCCTGTTTTTTTTCCTCTTCTCCCCCTTCATCTTACATGTCCAAAGACTTTCTTTGGCTCGGGATGAAAGGGAGGAGAAAGATCACGACCAAGAGAGAGAGAAAAAGAGATGAACACTGGTCTTTTTGAAGGTTACACAACACATCCTGTTCACCACCATTACGCTTCTCTTCAAACCGTGATTATGCTAAAATCTCGACTGACAGCTCGCATCATGACATCATGCATCAACGTTAAGCCGCTTAAACGCAATCATGTTTTACACCTTATCACTTCGCAATGTGCGGTTATCGCACAAGGAACCCATTATCTGCACTGTTTTATTCCACTAACATGTTCTGTTTGGAGACTCCAGTGCCCTTTTCTTAGCTTAAAAAACACATGGATAGTTCACAAAAAAAGTTCAATCCCACCATTATTTAAAGTAATAACCCTAAAGTCGTTCCAAACTCATATAATGTTCTTTCTACGGCAGAACACAAAAGAAGACTGAGAATATCAAGCTTCAAAAAGCACATAAAAGCACTGAATCATTTAGAACGGATTTGTGAACAACAGATTCACTGAATCATTCTTTTGAGTTGACTCAAAAGAATCATTTGCTAACAATTCTAAAACGGAAAGTTCTGGTCTTTGATTTTGACTGGTTGAGCTGCGCTCAAAGCTGTTGTAAATTACTCTACAGACATACACATTTGTTTACTTCTGTGTGTTGCTTGGCAACTACCACAACTTTTACTGAGGAACTACACTGTTTGGTGGAAGAATACTGTTTTTATTTATATCATTACACTTTATTCAATCTGTTTTATTTCGTGAAACTTTACTATGTATATGGAATAACCGTTTTATAAAAGCAATATAAGCCCCATGAAGCCGCGGTTTACAGCAAATTTATAACAGCTTTTTATAACTCTGTTTCGCATCGTGCCTAACAACGCCCCTTAGCTGTTATAAATTCACTGTAAACCATGGCTTCTTGGGGCTTTATTAGACATTCAATGATCATTTTGAGTAAAAAACTTCTTGGAAATGTCTAAGTATTAGATTTCATTACTGAAATGAGAATTAGCTTTAAAATCGATAAAACATTTCAGCTAATTGCTCTATAACAAATAAAAAAAGAGTTAATTCTGGTCTTGTTGAGATATATAGTTGAGTATCAGCAGCATAACAATGGAAACTAATCCCGTGTTTTCTAATAATATTACCAAGGGGCAGCATGCATATTGAAAATAGCAGAGGACCTAGGACAGATCCTTGTGGCACTCCATACTTTACTGGTAATAATTGAGATGACTGCCCGTTTAAATAAACAAAGTGGTAGCGATGGGACAGGTAGGATCTAAACCATCTTAAAGCCTGCCCTTGGATACCTGCATAATTACACTGCTGTTTTTTAGTAAGTTTCTTACGCTTATTAAGGGTGTATTTATTTGATCAAAAATACAGAAAAAACAGTTATATTGCGAAATAGTATTGCAATTTAAAATAATAGGTTTCGATTTTAATATAATTTTAAATATAATTTATTTCTGTGATGCAAAGCTGAATTTTCTTCAGTCAACTCCAGTCTTCAGTGTCACATGATCCTTTAGAAATCATTCTACTATGCTGATTTATTATCAATGTTGAAAACAGTTTCAGTATTCTTTTATGAATAAACTTTTTAAACTAAACACTGCTGTTTGAGGTCAGCATTTTTTTTTTTTTTTTTTGTGAAGAAATTAATACTTTTATCCATCAAATATATGTTAAATTGATACAGTGTGATAGTAAAGACTTTTATTGTTAGACAAGATGTGTACTGAAAATAAATGCTGTACTTATAAACGTTTCATTCATTAAAGAATACTGAAAGTATCACAGGCTCCAAAAACACATTATGTTTCCAACATGCTAATAAATCAGCATATTAGAGCGATTTCTGAAGGATCATTTGACACAGAAGACTAAAGTACTGTAATGATGATGAAAAATCAGCTTTGCATTGCAGAAATAAATTACATTTTGCAGTATATTAAAATAAAAACCATTATTTTAAATTGTAATAACACTGTATTTCACAATATTATATTTTTTTCTGTATTTCTGATCAAATAAATGCAGTTTTGATGAGAAGAAATGATTTCTTTAAAAAAAAAAAAAAAAAAAAAAAAAAAAACATTACAAATCGTACACTCATAAAAATAAAGGTGCTTCATGGTGCCATAAAATAACCTTTTTTTAAGGTTCCATAAAGAACCTTTAACATCTGAACAACTTTTCTGTTTCACAAAAGGTTCTTTGTTGATAAAAAGGCAAAAAAGAGATGGTTCTTTAAAGAACCTTTGACTGAACGGTTCTTTGTGGAACCAAAAATGGTTCTTCTATGGCATCGCTGTGAAGAACCTTTTAAAGCACCTTTATTTTTAAGAGTGTACCGATCCCAACCTTTTGAACAGCAGTGTATCTGTTCCTCAAACACAAGGTTAAGTGATTTTCTTCAGAACATGGTTAGTTATTCTCACTTTGCAACTTGCGGTTAACTTGTTTACTGTTGAATTTAGCGGCAGATGCTATAGCTGTAGTTCAGAAAGAACTATTTGTTGTTGTTTCTCTTATGTTGGCCCGCAATGAAAGCATGAACTTGAGCAGTGTTGAGAATCAATTGGCTAAACTGAAGTAATAATTGAATCCACCGCTTAGCCTGACACGATCCGTCCTGACTGATACAACATGTGACGTTTTCTCAGTCTGTGTGTCGAATAAATCTGACGAGGTACTGAAAGGACAAAAGAGACGAATATGCCACATATATCGTTTTCGATGCCTAGCGAGTCCCCTGATCCTGCTCGTTTCTTCGAAAATTCACAGTTGGATTTGGAACGACATGAGGGTGAGGAAATAATGACAGAATTGTGTCATTTTTTGGCTGATTTACGTGCTTAAACGGTGGGGTAGGTTCATTTTTTACCTGTGAAAACAAACGTTTGTTTTTCTGCCAAACTCGCTCCATGTTCCACGTTAAACAGCCCTAAAAAATGCATTTCGAAATGTCTGCTGCGCAAGGTCTGCCATGTTGAGAGCATCTTGTCTTCTGCCCCGTCAGCATGGTTTCAGGCCAGACCTCGAGCTGTCCATCCATCTGCCCGTGATAAACGAAAAGAACAAGAATTTTCCTATTGCTCTTCGTATTTTCACTGGTGCTCCATCAAGTCGTTGCGTATTTGTTCTGGATCCGTCCCGCGCTTGCGGACCCCATAGCAGGGCTGTGACGTCAGGTTTGGGTCTCTCGTTGGATTAGGTCTCTCACCCGCAACTCTAACTGCAACCAACAGAATTTTGTCTTTTAAACGGGAACATGAAATTAGAGGTGAATCAGCGCTGGCAACTGTGTTATTATATACTTTTCTTCCCCCTTTTCACCAAAATGATTTCAATTGATCTACATTTCCATGAAATCAAACCAAAGTCTGGAATATATGGCCCCACATCTTAAAGACAGGATATCTAACTTACCATCTAACAAAATTTGAGGCCTCCGTTTTTTTTTTTTTTCCCCAGTCTGTCTCTCTTTGGTGGTAAAGCTGTAATTTTTTAGATGCACATCCCACAAAATTGCATGGAGAGATGTTCCCATTTTTTTGCTCCGTTGGAGAGACATATTAAGCATTAGACTTCTAAAAACATCTTGTAAAGGATGGCCGTAATGCTCGCGCTGACTCACGCATTAGAAGATGTTGCGTTGGTCCACTTTCTATCAGCTGAGCTTTGAAAACAATAAAGCGTTTGTTCATGCTAAATTTGCAGAGTCCTGTCGTACTGTAGATAATATTTCGCAGATGGCCTGCAGACTTGTTCAACTATCTATTCATCTGTATCTTGCCCTCTGCCAAAACAACAATTTGGTTTCTGACTTAAACGCTCAAGAGCCATCAAAATCATTTGAAAATATTTAGAGTTGGAGAATGTGATTTGTTGTGTCACCGGCTTTCAGTTCAGCTCTTCGTTACTGCAAACAAAACATTGTTTTATAGTTCATTTCAGTTGAATCCCCAACAGACATTGCCTAACTACAGACTCCAGAGAGAGAATCTCTCTTTGTCATTCAACTTGGAGTGGTTCGAAACCTCGATGGCAGTTTCTCGGTTGATGTGTTTTTGAGCAAATGAACTGTAAATGTCATGTGACTAATCACTCCAGATCCACAGGAAAATTACATCTTTTTGATTCGTATTATGAATGAACACCTGCTTTAACAAAAAGAAGATTTAAGTGCATAAAGGTTTTCAGATATCTTCAAAGAACAAGGAAATGCCTGTAATCAATCAGATCTGTTAGGAGATAAAGGCAGCATCATTGGCAGGAATGATGAATCAGGTTAACATTTGTGCTGTTGGCTCAGAGCGCTAACATAATGCTTTCACATAATCCTTGTTTAAACTGTATAATCACTGCTTAATCTCACTGGGAATCAAATCTAAATCTGTTCGAGCTATGAATGTCTGCAATTAATTCAGCCATTAATAACCGCTTTAAATTTACTTAAACTTGGTTTTGTAATGAAATTTTAGTATTACATCATGTACTAACCAGTAGAGCACAGAGTCCATTTCAAAAAGAATCAAATCTTTGATGCATTCAGCCGATTCAAGAGTTGACTTCAAAGGTGAGAGTTGATTTCATTTAGGGCAGATGATGCCACTGAAGGCCTAACATGTCCAGGTATCTATTACCTTGATTTATCAACAACCGCACATCCCAAAGAAGTTATTTTAGTATTATTTCTATACTACTATGGCTTTTATCTGTATATTTTCAATTTCCTATTTATTTATTATTTAGATTTCAAATATTATACTGTGTGTTTATTTTTAGGCATGTGCAAATATATCGGCCACCGTATCGGTATCGGCCGATAAATGTTCACTTTTACTGTTATTATTATTGACCCGATAAGAAAATTTGCCTGATATATTAAAGCTGTTTTAAAAAAAAAAAATCATATTGCATCCCTATTTAATTTATTTTAATTTCAGTTTTTTAATTTTTATTTATTTCCAGTTACTACGTTTGGTGCTTTAATTTTAGGGATGCACATGGTATCAGCCAAAAAATTTTCATTTTTACTGTTATCGTTATGGAATCGATAAGAAAATGTGTTAACGCTGATAAATAATACAGAATACTACAATTCAGATGCGCATGTCAAACTTGATGGTTTTTAATTGCTTAAAATATGGCTGGAATGCCACATGGCACATGCATTTTCTATACAGAATTATCGTTATCGACCAAAATGTCATATTGGTGCATGCCTATTTAATTTATTTTTATTTAAGTTTTTTTTATTTATTTACAGTTTTATTTATTTACAGTTTCTATGTTGGTGCTTTAATTTTTAGGGATGCAAAAAATATCGGTAATAGACGATAAATGTTCATTTTTATATAGTTCATTTTTGTTATAGTTATTCTGCCCAATAAGAAAATTTGGCCGATATTGTACGACAATAAAAATGGATTCTTTTCTTCAGAGATACTTTAGATTTGCACTGTCCGCCATGATGGTTTTTAATTGCTTGAAATATGATTACAATCACTTCCAAAAAAAGAAAATACAGTTGAGTGTAACATGTGGAGTCTATTCCATTTTATTTATCCATGGCACATGCTCTTGAAAATTATAGAAAATAGATTTAGATTTAGATTTACCGGCCAACATATCGGTTATCGGCTTTCAAATATAAAGAATTATCGGTATCAGGCAAAATTTTAATATTGGTGCATCCCTGTTTAATTTATTTTTATTTCAGTTTTCTTTTTTTATTTATTTCCAGTTACTAAATTTGGTGCTTTAATTTTAGGGATGCACATGATATTGCCACCATATCGGTATCAGCCGATAAATGTTCATTTTTACTGTTATTGTCATCAAACCGATAAGAAAATATATTAATACAGATAAATAATGCATTATTTTCTTCAGAGAAGAATGCAAATTTTCTTTAAATGTTAATTTTTACTGACTTGATAAGAAAATTTGGCCAATATATTAATGACGATACGCACTGTCCGTGATAACGGTTTTGAATTGCTTGAAATATGATTCTGGGACATGGCTTTTAATGGTGAGACTTTTTTATAAGCAGACTCTCAAAATTTCTATAAAAATTTGGATTGAGATATTGGCAAACATATCGGTTATCGGCTTTCAAAGCTTATTCGGTTATTCAGCTTTTTTTTTTTTAATTTTCAGTTACTAAGTTTGGTGCTTTTACTTAAACTTATTTCAGTTAGTTTCCAAATCTACATTTTTCATTTTTGTTTAGTTTAACTGTTTTTAAAAGTGTTAAAAGTTATTTATTTACTAGTTTATTTTATTACTGCTTTATTTCAGCAACAATATTTTTAATAGTTTTAGCTATTAATGATAACCCTGGCTGGTTGGAGAGATTTTGATTCCTTGGGCCCACTCAAATCTTTCGATTCAGTTCACTACAAAGATTCATTCACTGATTGATTCATTTGACTTAGTAGATTACATTGTTATGTATCAATCACCGACTCAACAGATTCATTCAAAAGAGTTGTTCATGACCACAGAACCTAAAATTAGCTTGGAATCAATTCTTGGAACCAACTGCGAAAAATGGAATTGTGGTTAATTCTAAAAGTTCTAGAAGAGTTGTAACTAACCAGGCATCTCCAAATTGAATTCTACAAAAATAATGTTTTCAAAACAGTACCCCCGTCTTCCATTGTTTGGACAAACAGACAGTCCCGTCCCAAACTCTTAAAGTTGAAAATGAAGAAAAAGTTGTTGAAAACAATTTTTTCTGTCTTGTAAGCACCGGCAATTCCCTCAGGAAAAATGTTGCTACCTTGGAACTGAAAAGGTGCCGATTTGGTAGCAGGATGTGGAACCCGGCCAGTGTGTCTATTTCAAATTAACCAATTACAATCACCAACACAGATCTGTCTTAAGATACAGATATCAGGCTTTCACAGAGGAGTTTCACTGATAGCGATCTACAATACGAAAGTAATAAGAAACCAGTGCAGCACGAAGCTCAGGCGTGATTTGTGGCCTGCACAGCAGCAGACGCTTGATGCATGGCCGCATATGTGCGCACATGCTCGCAGGAATCCGCTGGCACGCTGTCATTATGGCTGGATATGTGTGTAAACATGTGGCAGCGGGGAAAGTGTCAGTACCGGCAGGAACATCTGAGCTGTCAGCAGAGGCTCCCGATCACTGAGAGCGAGATAGAGAGAAAAACAAAACAGCTGGCATTATTACGGCATTGTCAAAACAGAAGTGCTCGCGGGAGGACTGCCAGCAGCCATCAGCGCGCTACAGGAAAACCCAAATCATCCGCACACTCGCGCTGGAGGAAAGGGTGACGACCTCTGTGACCCCGGGGCCGTGTGCGGGGGAGGAGACTGATAGCTGGGCCGCTTACAGCTGTGTACAGTGTGGCAGAGCAGCAGGGGGTTATGGGATACACCTCCAAAAGACTTTCTGGAGATTGTGGGTGGAGGGTTGGAGTGGGGGGGGTTGAAAAATAACAGATTTAATTTGAACCAAAAATGGTTTTAGAACTTGAGGGCATTGCAGAATCATGTGGAGTTTTTATTTTCTAGAAAAATTGAAAGAGCTTGAAAGACTTAAAAACTTCTAAAATGGCAAATAAATAAATAAATAAACTGAAAAGGAACCTATACAGTAAAAGATTATGTTAAGAAGGAGACTCAAGGTGCCACAAAGAAAAATCTATCCTAAAAATCATATCAAAAACCCAAAACCTAAAAATCATATTGTGTATTATTCTTACATTTAATTTTTTTTTAGGATTCTTTGATTATTTGTTTTTTTAGGAAAAAGAACATACACATTAAAAAAAAAAAAAAAGAAAAAAAAAAAGCTTTTATTTTTATTATTATTATTATTATTATTATTATTATTATTGTTATTATTGTTTATTATTATTATTGTTAAATATTAAACAATGTCTTTTTGAAAAGGGACTGGAAAAAATAAACGCAGAGGTCACAGATTTCAAAATCAACTCGAATGAATGAATGAATGAATAAATAAATAAATAAAATTGTAACAATTCCATGACCTAAAACAAATAAATAAATACAGTTTTGTTTTGTTTTTTTTGGTGTTTTTTTCTTTCTTTCTCAGGATTCTTTGATTCTTTTTCCCCTCAGGAAAAAGAATTTATACAGTAAAAAAAGAGAAGGTGACTCAAGGTGCCATAAAGAAAAAGCTAAGAACCTTTATAATAATAATAATAATAATAATAATAATATTAGGAAATATTTAACAATGTTTTGTGAAAAGGCCTTGGAATCAATAAAATTAAAGGGTCACTGATTTCAAATTAAACTTAAATATATAAATAAATAAATAAATAAATAAATAAATAGCAATTCCATTACCTAAGATAGATAAATAAATAAATAAGTTTTTTATTTCAATTTTATAGTTATACTTAATAAAAGTCTATTTTGCTTACAATTTTTAGGAATTTTAGGAAAAAGAACAGTAAAAACAAAAATGTTAAGAAAGTGACTCAAGGTGCCACAAAAAAATATTATTATTATTATTTTTAGGAAATATTTAACAATGTCTTGTGAAAAGGTCTTGGAATCAATAAAATCAAAGGTCACCGATTACAAATTAAACTTAAATAAACAAATGAATAAATAAATTCCATGACCGAAAATAAATAAATTAATAATTGTATGTATTTTTAATTTCAATTTGATATTTTTAACAATTCTTTTTGGCCAATATTGCAGTTTTTTTTTTTTTTTTTTTTAAAAGTCATGTTTGCTATTTTGCTTAAAAAATGTTTTTCCAGGATTCTGTGATTTTTTTTTTTTTTTTTAGGAAAAAGAACAGTAAAAAAAAAAATGTTAAGAAAGTGACTCAAGGTGCCACAAAGAAAAAAAAATATTATTATTATTAGGAAATATTTAACAATGCCTGTAAAAAGGCCTTGGAATCAATAAAATCAAATGTCAACGATTTCAAATTAAACCAAATATAACAGTTAAAAGTCACAATTGGTATTATCTTAAAAAAAAAAAAATCAGGATTCTTTTTGTTGTTCAATCAAGCAATCAATAAATTAAATTTGAACAATTCTATAACCTAAAATAAATAAATAAATGTATATATTTTAAATTTAGGTTTATATTTTTAATGTTTTTAACATCTCTTAGGCCAATATTACAGCTTTTTTTTAAAAAAAAAAGTCATACTGGGCATTATTCTTACAATTTAATTAGTTTTTCTTTTTCCAGTATTCTTTAACTTTTTTAGGGAATATATTAGGGATATATTGGTAAACATGAGCGAAACACTAAAGGCATATGCATAATGCATGTGACAAAAATCTAAGCAGACAACTTCAGTCATGATCTAATTAGTAATTTTTCAGCGCTGTGAGTACAAATGCATAAAAAGCAGATTTGTGGTGAGGTATCCTCGCACGTTTACACCAGCGGAATGTGACCTTGCATTGTTGAGCGCATCTGAGATTTATGGAGCTGCTGCAGGGGTTTGCATGTGGCAAACAGATGGGGCATCACGATCATCTTCTCTTCTCCTCTCTTTCTCACACGCTTTCTCTCTCCTTCGCCAACCGACTGATTCGGAGACACCGGCTCACCGCCTCCCCCAGCCAAACATGTCACTCAGCCACGGCATCAACCCACACTTGATCCAGCACACTCGTCACTCAACCCTCCTTTTGTCTATTAAACGCCATCTTCCATCAGCACTGCCCTCGGTGAACTCTTTAAACAATCCCTGTCACCTTCCCGCTCTCCTGTGGCTCATCCAAGCACGCCACACACCGTGTAACCTTTCAGTCAACCTCTCAGCACCTCCCAGAAGTCGGTTTCTCACCGATCCCGCGTCACTTTCCAGTTTTCTCGCCCATTTCAAACAAACGCCAAAACCCATCTCTGATCTACAGAAAGCTGCGTACGTTTGACGGCGACTGTCTGAAACGCTTCCTTCCTGCGCGTGTATTTTGTAATTGGTCGTAAGCGGGTTTGACATCTGTTTAACGACGCAAAGTGAGACGAGACATTTGTGGTCGCACGAATCAGGTGGTTCGGGCTTACGATTACTTAAAAATCTGCTATCTTTACTGTGAGTTTAAGTGCTGAAGACGGACAGAGCCACCCAAACGCATTAAGAGCGCCTTCTGATTCCAATTTAGCGCTGCTCTTTTCCCATTAGACACGGCGACCTAAGGGCTGAGACATCCGGCGCACTCACGCACGTTTAAGCACACACACTGTATTAAATGAACCAAAACATTTAACATTTCTTTTATTAGTTTAGATGTTTCTCAAAAGTGTTTTTTTCTGTACCTTAATTAGAGCTGCATGATTATTCGGATTAAAACTGACAACACAGTATGGCTTAGTGCGACTATCAAACTGCAAAGGCTGTGATTTAATTAAATAATGAATTGCTTGAGTGAAGTGTGTCACTGTGTTGTTTTGCTCATGATGTCTTCTGAAAAAAAAAAAAAAACTGCAACAAGCACATTAAATATAATATAATATAATATAATATAATATAATATAATATAATAACGTCATTTTTTAGTAATAGTAATAAAAATAAATAAAAATAAAATTGTTGTTTTACATACAGTATATAATAATGATAATAATAATAATGTCCCAACATTTTTGGGCAAATTGTGCAGTCTAACAAACAAGCACATTAAATTAAATTAAAATAGTA
Source organism: Cirrhinus mrigala (assembly GCA_036247105.1). Classification (NCBI taxonomy): domain Eukaryota; kingdom Metazoa; phylum Chordata; class Actinopteri; order Cypriniformes; family Cyprinidae; genus Cirrhinus; species Cirrhinus mrigala. The sequence continues at coordinate 6,271,623 of CM070031.1, forward strand.
CAATTTCTTATTTTGTTTAATATAATATAATATAATATAATATAATATAATATAATATAATATAATATAATATAATATAATATAATATAATATAATAACATTTTAATAACATGCAATTTCTTAGTAATAGTAATAAAAATAAATACAAATGTTGTTTTAAATATAATAATAATAATAATATTCCAACATTTTGGCCAAATTGAGCAGTCTAACAAACTAACACATTAAATTAAATAAAAATAGTACAATTTCTTATTTTGTTTAATATTTTAGTTGAATATTATGTAATATTAATATAACATTCTAATAATGTGTAATATTTTAATAATAGTAATAAAAAATTATTGTTATTTTGAATATAATAATACGAAGAAGAAGAAGAAGAAGAAGAAGAAGAAGAAGAAGAGGAAGAAGAATGTCCCAACATTTTTGGCCAAATTGTGCAGTCTAACAAACAAACGCATTAAATTAAAATAGTGCAATTTCTTATTTTGTTTAACAGTTTAGTTTAATATTATATAATATAATATTATTATACTATTTTAATAATATGTCATATTTTAGTAATAATAATAATAATAATAATAATTATTATTATTATTGTTGTTGTTGCTGTTGTTGTTGTTAATAGTATTGGAAATGAAATAGTATTTTTTGTTTAAAATTTATTTGATATTGTAATAATAATATTTTAATAATGTGTAAAATGTTAATAATAATAATAATAATAATAATTATTATTATTATTATTATTATTATTATTATAGTTGACATTTTTTGTCAAATTGTGCATCCCATCATTTTAAATTTTAAAGGGGTCATCGGATGCAAACTTCACTTTTTCATGTTGTTTGAACATTAATGTGTGTTGGCAGTGTATGTACAAATCTACCCTATAATGATAAAAAATCCATGCAGTGGTTTTTAATTAATCTGTAAAAATAATATCCCCTTTTTCAAATCGAGTCATTCTCAAATGCCTGTCGGTGTGGCATCACACTGACAGAGGCCGCTCCCACAATAGTTGATTGACATGAGCTCTTACCACAGACCAGCTGTCACAGTCTGCCTCTTTGTTTCGATGCCGGAGCAGGGATGTAAGTTAGACAAGAATATCTCCGATTGAGCGATTGAGGTGTTGTGTTGCTGGATGTAATAATGAACATAGTGGTCATCATTTACTCCTGACATCTGAGCTGAAGATGCAGTAGATTACGTTTGCTGGTGAATGGAATGCACCTCCCGATCTACATATATCCGTCTATGTTCGTGCGAATCATTCGTGATCCAGTTTCACTTACAGCAGAAGTGAGTATAAGGGTTTTTCTCGACTTTCCTAATAATGTGCTAGTTAGCAAGTTTAGCGGCTAAACGCGGCTAAAGTAAACAGTCTCGTCACTCCACAGAGAGAAGAGAGGGGCGGGGTGAGCAGAGCTCATTTGCATTTAAAGCAACCTCGACCAGAATGAGATGATTTTTGCAAAGCTGATTTTGGCAGGGTAAAAAAGGTGTTTTTTAACCAAAGCATATTATAGACTTTTCATTAAGACCCTAAAGAATCATATCAACTTGCGGAAAATGGGCATCCGATGACCCCTTTAAAGTTTTCCCTAAAGCCCTAAAATCAATCGCTCAGTATCTTTAATATTCTATTAAAGGTCAAGAGCATTTTATTGCCCCTTGTGGCACCAAACAGAACTGCAAAAATAAAGATCATTTGATTATAAATTTCAAGTACAAGGTAATAAACTCACCAGGGAGAAAAAGGGACTTTCATTAAAGAAGAAACCCATGAATATCTTGAAGCCAGAATATCATAGAAACTTGCTTTTTTGGTGTGTAGAGTAAGAAACCACACAGAACACCTCAGTGCTCATATTTCCTTTAGAAAAGATAAAGATCTGGTTTGTTATTCCTGAAAATGCAAACACACACACACATATTTGAACTCACAACTAGGATCTCTCAAACACATATACACAACGGCTTTGAAAAAACGTAAGGGTGAAGACAGACAAAACAGAGCACAATCTCCATCTGTGCACCAAGCGTCGCAGGATTACAGAGGGTCACTCAGGCCAGACCGAAATGGAAACAAGAGCGGCACGGGCTGGAAAACATTACATTAGCCGTTCTCCATGGCAACCAAACTCCGTCTGTCCGTCAGAAAGCCACCGGATCACAGTACTGTATTCTGTACGTCTGAACCTGACAGATGCTTGACATGTTTAGAAGCGTGCAGATTTAATCTGGACTGAATTCAGATAAAAACATTCCTCATGAGCGCACATGGAGAGCACATCCCAGATGGAACCGTGAGCCATACACATTTTCTCTTCTTACTGAAAAAGTGTCAGGGAGGTTAATGCGTAAAATTAAAGTGACTTTAGGCAAGTCAGTTCACTTGGCAGTCCTGTGTTATTAAATGGAAAAATACTGAAAGCTCAATAGCTGCTTGTCTATGTAACATTTCAATAACATCTTCGAAATCAGCAATAAAATTTGACATGATTAATTTAATTTTGCTCAAATTATGCTAAAAACAGTGCATTTCAGATTGGTCCAGTAAATGCGCCAAATGGAATGATACAAATGGAAATAAAATAAATAAAATCTAAAAATGTTAGAATAAAAAACAAACTAAAGTAAACTAAAATAATAATAATAATAATAATAATATGATAATAATAATAATAATAATAATCTCAGTTAAAGCCAGAGCAACACTTCAACTTAATTAATTTAACTTGATTTAATAAAAATTAACTTAAATTATATAGACATAAAAAAAAAAAAAAAAAAAAAAAAACTTTTAATTTGGAAGGTGGGACCAAGGTTCTAAAACTATTCTAAAACTGTATATATATATATATATATATATATATATAAGAAAGAAAGAAAGATATATAAGAAAGAATAAGAAATATATATATATAATCTGGTACTTTCAATAAAACAAAGGTTAACAGAAATAAAATTAAATAAATAAAAAAATATAAAATTATTATATATATATATATATATATATATATATATATATATATATATATATATATATATATATATAGAAAGAATATGTAAGAAAGAAATAAATGAATAAAACAAAGGTTAAATAGAATAAAATTGAAATAATAAAACAAATAAATAAATAAATAAAATATAGAATTATTTTAACAAAAACTTAAAAAAAAAATAATTTAATAAATAAATAAATAATTTCAGTTAGTTGCCAGAGTGGCATTTCTCATTTAATTGAACTTGATGTAATAAAATTAAATAAAACTGGGGCGAATAAATACATAAAAATTATACAGACTTAAAAACAATCTCTACTAAAAATGACCAAATTTACCGAAACTTTAAAATTACAATAAATAATGAAAAATGCAAACACACTAAATTGTTTCAAGATATTATTATATAAAATAAAACTAAGCTTTCAAAAAAACTATTCCAGTACCTCACTGGAACTAACATAACACTGAATGGGACTTATAAATACAAAACAAACCAACAAATAAATACGCTGTCATATTGGGTGTTTTCAATATTCCCCATTCAGTGCAACACAAGTGGCGCATATCTGCTGCATACGGTTGCACTCAGCTGATTAATGTGATCTCAAAATGTTGGCCTCTATGCGAAGATCTGTTCCATGTAAAATAAAAGTTTCATTAGGCTACTGTTTGTGTGATTTTACATCATTTCTGATTTGCACAATTCAGAACTGGGTGTATGAAAACAAACAGCTCTATCATTCTTGCTGAATCCCCCCATCAGCATCTGAAAGATGGGATGTATGTGTGTGTGTGTGTTTGTGTGTGTGTGAGACACACTGGGAGTTCAGCCATGAGGAATCACCATGAGATGATAGATGAACAGACCTGATCTGTCTATATACACATCACACAAACACAGTAGACATTTACGGCCGTTCGCAGGACCATCACCGCCAAGCTTCTGCACCAATGACATCTCATTTTCCATACTGTAATGCCTTCATTTAACAGACCTGAAATGTGTTTTGCATTTTCTATTCAAATGGATTTAAAAACGGGAAAACTGGACCTTAATCACCTCATAAGGGCAAGCATATGCTTATTACAGCTGATAGCGAGAGCGCGTGAATCAAACTGTTTGGCTGACCGTTTCAGAGTTCTGGAAGAAACCCAGATTAACCGTTCAGATTAAAGCCTCAAAGAGTGAGTCATTAATCATTATTCTGGCTGTATTATTAGCGGTACTTGCTAAGTCAAGCATCATTATTATTATTGCTCATACTCAGGGTTAGAGGTTTCGTTCTAAATGATCTGAATTACTTTGAAATACTTTGGCTTACAGGGCTCAAAAATAAGCTTTTTTTTACATTTTTTTGTCCTGACGTCTGGCTAGTAGTCTCCGATTTTTCATTCTAGAATTCTCATCATATTTGAGCGTCAATTTACATAAGAATGGTTTTGCAAATGATTTGCAAATTATGTAGAAATTTGCTTTGTTTGTAATGTCGGCTAAAGATTGTGGCAAAATGGTAGTTTGCATACTCGCAATGCATTGTGTTGTTGCTTTGATAAATATTACTGGAGTATTAATACTTTAACAACTTTAGTAGCAATTTTTGTTGGGACATAGTACCACGAACAGAACAAGTTTCAGTGTTTATTGTTCTACATAAATCAATGTATTTGTGGGTCAGTTTACATACAAATGGTATTACGACATGCTAGATTGCATACTTGGCGTACGAAAAAGATACATTGCACTGTTGCTTTTATAAATGGTACTAAGATTGTTTAAGTATTAATACTTTAACAACTTTAGTAACAATTTTTGTTGGGACATCTGTGTATTTGTGCGTCAATTTACAAAAGAACAGTTGTGCTAACAATTTACGCATAAATCTGCTCTGCTCGTATTGAGGACCAAAGACTGTGGTGAAATGCTAGATTGCATACTTGGCGCACAAAAAAGACACATTGCGCTGTTGCTTTTATAAATATTACTAAAGTATAAATACTTTAACAACTTCAGTAGCAATTTTTGTTTGGACATACCACCACAAGCAGAACAAGTTTCGGTGTAAGTTGCTTGCAAAAGATTTCATAAATCGGCGTATTTATGCGTCAATTTACATCCGAATGGTTTTGCGAACAATTTATGCAGAAATTTGCTCTGTTCGTAATGAGGACCAAACAATGTGGCAACATGCTAGTTTAAATACACATTGCGATATTGTTTTTATAAAAATTTCTAAAGTATTAATACTTTAATGACTGTAGTAACCATGTTTGTTTGGACATACTACCACAAGCAGAACAAGTTTCTGTGTAAATTGTTCGCAAAACATTTCTACATAAATCAACGTATTTGTGCGTCAATTTACAGAAGAATGGTATTATGACATGCTAGATTGCATACTTGGCATACGAAAAAGATACATTGCACTGTTGCATTTATAAATGGTACTAAGATTAAGTATTAATACTTTAACAACTTTAGTAACAATTTTTGCTGGGACATACTACCACAAGCAGAACAATTTTCGGTTTTGCACATGATTTATGCAGAAATTTGCTCTGTTCACAATGAGGACCAAAGAATGTGGCGACATACTAGTTTGCATATTTGATGTATTAATACTTCAACAACTTTAGTAACAATGAATTGTTGGGAGCTACTATCAGAAGCAGAACAAGTTTCAGTGTAAGTTGTTTGCAAAACATTTCTACAAAAATTGACGTATTTGTGTGTCAATTTATATAAGAATAGATTTGCGAACAATTTATGCAGAAATTTGCTCTGTAAGGACCAAAGACTGTGGCGACATGCTAGATTGCATACTTGGCGTACGAAAAAGATGCATTACGCTGTTGCTTTTATAAATATTACTAAAGTTTTAATACTTTAACAACTTTAGTAGCAATTTTTGTTGGGACATACTACTACGAGCAGAACAAGTTTTGGTGTAAACTTCTACATAAATCAGCGTATTTAAGCGCCAATTTACATAAAAAAGTTTTGCTAACATTTTTTTTCTGCTCATAATGATGACCAATGACTGTGGCGACATGCTGAATTGGATACTTGGCGTTTCGTTTATAAATGTTACCAAAGTTTTTTACGTTTTGATACTGACACAGAAGAGAAGAAATTGTTAAATAATGTTATACTTTTAGTGTGCAAAGAAAAAATAATTTTATTCAACAATTTCATCTCTTATGTGTCAGTCTTCAACATACGTTCAAGAAAAAAAAAAACATGACGCACAAAAGACACAAGAGCCAGTGTTCAGAAATTGTTGAATAAAGTTGTTATTTTGTATGTTTCTTTGTGCACAAAAAGTATTCTCGTAGCTTCATAACATTACAGTTGAATCACTGATGTCACATGGACGATTTTAACCATGTCCTTACTACCTTTCTGGGTCTTAAATGTGCCAGTTGCGTTGCTCTCGGATTTCATCTAAAATATCTTCATTTGTGTCCATTTTGTGAAGATGAACGAAGGTCTTACAGGTTTGGGACGACATGAGGATAAATAATAAATGACAGAAGTTTCATCTTTGGGTCAACTATCCCTTTAAATACCATTATCTTGGTTTCAAATCAACCGAATTGGCAACAGCAATGAAGAATACCTCACAGAAAACCAATGTTAAAGCCTGCTAATAATGTACAAGGTCAGTGAATTTAAAATTTTTCAAGGCTGCACAGAACTGGGCCAATGACTGTCCCATCAACTGGGCCAAAACACTCACAATGGCTTTGGTCCAGCGGGTCATCCTTACTGTGTGTCCACATTGTTGACGTTCTGCAATCTCCACCCACAAGAACTACACTGGCAATGCATAACCATAGGTTCGTCCACCTAAAATAGCAACCCACCTCAAAGGATGATTTACCATGCTCCTCATTTTTAGGGATTCATGAAAGAGCTTAACATAAACACAAGCCTTAGATTTCTGCTTTCAATCCTTTCGGCCCATTTGCCTCCTAAGCTTCCATTACGAGTGTATTCACTGTAAACATGTCGCCCCTACTGAAAGTAATCAACAGCATGCTACAGATACACTACATACACATTGGGTTGATAAAACCCTGGGATATTTCTTCAACAACTTTACGATTTTGGACTGAAAATAAGATTTCGAAACAATAAAAATTGTTTTACATTATTTCTCCGAGAGGTCTGTGATTTCTCAATTATAGCCTCTCAAGTACACAAACTCTTTTACGCAGCTGCATTTGGGTCTAGAAAGTGCAGACCCGACGTGTGTGTTACGGTGCCCGAATTTGTGCTTTTTCACATTTCCCTCCACTACGCCTTGTGATCTTGGCAGGAGGGCATCTAATTTGGGTGAGGATGGAGTCTGGAGCCAATCTAGCAGCTCTCTCTCCTTCCTTCTTTCTCCTTCCAAGCAGGGCGGGGCTCGTATAGTTTTACTGCTATCATAATAAACATACAATTGATACAGGAGGTGGGCCAGACGAGGCTTGATGCTGTAAAGTCAAGTGCCTACAGCAAGCAACAACCGTAGCAATCACAAAACCCCCGACGTCCTCTTCTCTTCTTGTATAGTCTACTGTCTTAATGTATAGACAAGCAGACATAAGCTTTACGTTTATCACCCTTCCCCTGGAGCGAACGGTGCAAAAGGGCGATTAAACATTTCCTTTATCAGCCAGGCGTTGCCAACAAACCTACATGCAAACACGTCTGTAAATGTATATCTCTAGGCAACATGGAACTGAATACACTCAAAGGGCGTTATGTACCAAACATGGGCGAAATTGTTCATACTGCATTCTTGTGTAAAGTGACACACAGAATAAGCTAAGTACGATAAGGATGCACTGTGCTGGCGTTAAAACTGTTACCAAAATTGTTTAAGTATGTAAGCTTTAAAATGCTCTAGTATTGAGACATACAATAGTTCATACAACTGTTTTTACATAAATCAACATATCTTCTGCTCGTAATGAGGATTAAAGATTGTGTCGATATGCTAGTTTGCATACTTGACAATGCATCCTTTTCGTACATCAAGAAAATCATAAATTGTTCGCAAAAACCATTCTTATGTAAATTGATGCGCAAGCATGCTGATTTTTGTGGAAATGTTTTGCAAACAATTTACACTGGAACTTATTCTGCTTGTGGTAGTATGTACCAACAAAGATTGTTACTAAAGTTGTTAAAGTATTAATGTTTTAACAACTTCAGCAACATTTGTAAATGCAACAGTGCAAAGCGTCAGAGTGTGTTAAAGTAGTAATACTTCAAAACTTGAGCAACATTTATAAATGCAACAATGCAATGTGTCCTGTTCGTACATCAAGTATGCAAACTAGCATGTCTCCACACTCTTTGGTGCTCATTAAGAACCGATCTTATCTAAATTGATGCATGAATAGGCTGATTGCAGAAATTTGTTCTGCTCGTAATGAGGACCAAAGAGTGGTGAAATGCTAGTTTGCATACCTGAAAAGGATACACTGCGTTTAAAAATGTTGCTAAAGTTTTAAAGTATTAATACTTTAACAACATTAGTAACCATGTTTGTTTGGACATACTACCACAAACAGAACAAGTTTTGGGGTAAACTGTTTGCAAAATATTTCTACGTAAATCGACGTATTTGTGCGTCACATTACATAAGAATTAATACTTTAACAACTTTAGTAACAATTTTCGTTGGCACAAACTACCACGAGCAGAACAAATTTCAGTGTAAATTGTTAGCAAAACATTTCTACAAAATTTGGCATATTTGTGCGTCAATTTAGATAAAATAGATTTGTAAACAATTTATGCAGAAAAAATGAGGCCCAAAGAGTGTGGCGAAATGCTATTTGACATACGAAAGCGACACATTGTACTGTTGCGTGTATACATGTTACTAAAGTTGTTTAAGTATTAATACTTTAACAACTTTAATACCATGAGCAAAACAAAGAAATTTTCAGAAATTGACAGACATTTGCTTTGCTCGTAATGAGGACCAAAGCAAATGCGGTGACATGCTAGTTTGCCTACATGACGTACGAAAAAGGACGCATTGCGCTGTTTTGTTTATAAATGTTACTAAAGTTGTTAAAGTATTAATAATTTACAACTTTAGTAACCTTTCTGTTTGGACATACTACCACGAGCAAAACAAGTCTCTGTGTAAGCTGTTCGCAAAACATTTCTACCTTAATCTGCGTATTTGTGCGTCAAATTACATAATTAGTACTTTAACAACTTTAGTAACAATTTTTGTTGGCACAAACTACCACGAGCAGAACAAATTTTAGTGTAAATTGTTACAAAAAGGATGCATTGCACTGTTGATTTTATAAATGCTACTAAATTTTGTAAAAACAACTTTAGTTAAAATAGATTTGTAAACAATTTATGCAGAAATAATGAGGACCAAAGAGTGTGGCGAAATGCTACTTGACATACGAAAAGCATGCATTGTGCTGTTGAGTGTATACGCGTTACTAAAGTTGTTTAAGTATTAATACTTTAACAACTTTAATACCATGAGCAAAACAAAGAAATGTGCAGAAATTTGCAGAAATCTGCAGAAATGTACAGAAATTTGCTGAAATTTACCGAAATTTGCTTTACTCGTAATGAGGACCAAAGAACGCGGTGACATGCTAGCTTGCCTACATGACGTACGAAAAAGAATGAATTGCGTTGTGTTTATAAATGTTACTAAAGTTGTTAAAGTATTAATTAAAATTGTTTTGAGAACAATTTATGCAGGAATTTGCTTTGCTCGTAAGAAAGACCAGAGTCTAGTTTTAATATTTTATATTTTATTGTATTTTACATTCATATTTTACAAGAAATATGTAATGCATTGCTGGCAGTACAGTTGTTAAAGTATGTTTTACATAAAAACACTAACATTGGGAATTAGTACCATTAACAAAACCAGTTTTGTGTAAATCACCACATTCTTACATATCAATGTACTGATGCAACAATTTACGTAAAATGGTTTAGGCTCTGGCTTTAAATATATGGCAATTTTCATTCTTCTACTTGTTAGTTGCTAATTGTGATGTTACTAGTTGGTTAAGTATGTTTTAAATCTACATACTTAGTATAGTAAGTATGTACAATAGTATGCCAGTACTTACTACCATGCTAAAGTCCCCTTTTTTATAACGCAAAGGGTTGTGGATAATATGGATACTTCAAAATAGTAAAAGTCTACCATCCGGACATCTGTCCTGTGTTCAGTGTACTATAATCGGGACTCACCCTATCCTAATCTAATCCATACTATGTATTGTTACAAAAAGTTTACAGGATACAGGCTGGGTCTGATGAAACATTATATGTTTCTAGCAACGGCTGATGAAACCAACAGGAAACTTCAAGAGACCAGACACAACTGACAGAGATATTTTGGTGAACACTTTTAGACAACACAGGAAGACTGAACAAAAAAAAAAATGTAAGTATAGTGATTCATTCAGTTCTGTTAGAACAATAAATGTAGACTTACCGGAGACAAACTCCAACTGAGTGTGCATGTGCTTACTGTTGACCTTCAAAACTAACAACATCCAAAATAAAGTCTGCATATAGTCCATACAACTAAACCACTTAAAAGCGCTCTCACAGACTGACTGTCTTGGAGATACTTTAAGAGGACGGCGGCAAAGGAAGCATATAAAATAACATTTACCATATTAAACAATATGAACGCCCTGCCAATGGTCTTTGTTATTTATAAGGCTTTGTTACCCAAAAAAGCTGTGGACAAATGCTGAACTCTTGACATCATCTGCATGCTAATTGACATGGGAAAGTCGTCTGCGTACAATTTAAGGGGTTTACGATGTTTGGTCGTTGGTGCACCATCGCAATCTGCGCCCTTTTAGATTCCCTTGAAATTACTCAGTTGTGTTCGGTGCAATCCATTAGTGTAATTGCTGCGCTTGTCATTGAGGAAAAAAAGAGACGCAAATAATCAGTGGCTCTGTTCTAGAAGCTCATGAAGCGTCCCACTAGTGTTGAGCCAAGCAATCAGCTTCAGATGACCCCTAACTAGTGATGAAATCTCTCCAAAACACTTTCTTCTCGAGACAGGGTGCATGGGAATTACAAAGTCCTGAGGGCAGAATTAAAGTTTATTGGCCAATGCTAATTTATTATTACGTATTGCCCCAATTTTCCATAAATAACACGTGACGAAGAGCAGACAGCGCTTTTTGGAAACTGCAGAGTTCAGTAATGTTCAAAAAAAAAAACACAAAGGAGAAAATAAATACATATTGCTTGTAAAAAAAACAAAAAAACAAATACAAATCTGTACACTTGTGCCAAATGAGGTGGTAGCAGCATGTGATAAACTTGGAACGGATGGCCTATAACAGATTATGAAAGATGCTTGAAGAGCAGCGTCTCTGCATGCCACACACCTAATTTATTTTGGTACCTAGCCGTCTAGTGGATTACCTTAACTACATGTTCTGACATCATGTGGATGGGCTATCAGCCATTTGCTTGACACAAAAATTTACATGGAAGCTTGGTTTTGCCTTGAGCCTGGTTTCAATCGTAGGCATGCTGATGGAAATCTCGCAACCCCAAGACACACCGTGCCAGGTTAAACATGGGTTGATGTGTCTTGTGATTGATTGTGACACATTTGAATGTTTTGAGTTAAATACGAGACATATATTATACAAGAATGAGATCTGAGCTGGAATAAATGACAAAACTGTGGTCTTTTCATCACAAGAAGCAGTACTATATGACTTAAAATGATTTGGAATATAACACAAGTCATATATAGATCAATTTTATGATAATTTTTACTGTTTTTTTTTTTCACTTTTTTCGCAAAATGCGTAATATGTACCAATAAGTACATATCACTGCAGTTTCCAACAGAAATGAACACTAGAGGCGGTAAAACAGCGAGCACTGCTGTTGATCCCCACGAGATTACAACCCACCTAGTATTGATAGGTTTAGGGTTAGGCAATCATGTAGCGATTTCAATGAGAGGAGCTAATAATTTGGCAGGGGGTCGAAATGGACACAACACCAGACATAACAAACTTTCTCGATAGCTCAGCCAGCACAAAATTGGACTTGCGGAATCCTTTGGTACGAATCCCGTGAAAAACGTGACTCATGATGAAAGAGCTGAGAGATCGAAAAACAAGCTAAAACGGCATGCTTCCGATTGCGTTTTTACGTCATATACACTTTTGTTCATACGAAGGGAAAGGTTTAGGTGTAGTACTGATGGTATGTTATTTTAAAACGTCACGGAGCATTAGAGTTATAGCGCCACTCAATGGACATTTCAAGTCAGAACTGCGGTAAGAAGTACAAAACCAATATGTACGTTCATGTGTTCCGGGTTAAAAAAAACAAACACTCTTTTAGCGCCACTCAGTGGACATTTCTGTTAGAAACTGCAAACATATGTACTCATTGGTACGTATTTCGGATCTTGCGAAAAAGTTCCTACAGGTACGTTTTTGTCATGAGATCAGGTTGGTTGGTTGCAAGGGTGTAACTTTGGTTTGAAAATTGGGGGACACACAAAATGGGGGAAAATATTTTCAATTTAAATCCCATTTCCTGCATTTACATACATACATACAGAACTTACATGAATTATGAGCTTCTAGAATGTTTGACCTCCTAACTGAAGATCTTTTTACAAAAATAAATGAAAAAAGTATTTAAAAAAATATTCTAAACCAAAAAGAGTCGTATTAAGCGCAAACAATGGGTGCAGCCATAATCAAATTAGGCTAGGCTACTATCTAAATATTCAAAGTGCAAATAGAGACATTTTTTCTATTTTTCTCTTTTTTCAAATAGAGAATTTTTTTGATACAGAGCTACAGACAACAACACTAGCCTACATACAAATAACGTGCATTCTGGAACCGCTCTCTAAACGCGGGGTATTAAAATCGCTTTTAAATGCGCATGCGCGTTTAACTTTCGGTTTCGTTTTAACAAACGAATTCTCGGCGGTGCTGAGCGTGTATTCTACAATACAAGACGTTAATTTAACAAACTAATTTGAAAGAGGGGGACACAAATGGGATTTTGAAAAGTGGGGGGACATGTCCCCCCTGTCCCTAGTGGAAATTACGCCCCTGGTTGGTTGCATGTAAAAGAGCAGCCTGAACAATCAACAAAATATCTCCTTTTGTGTTCTACGAAAAAAAAGAAAACATTGTTAATTGGTTTTGTCAGTTAAAGAGTTAGTTCACTCAAAAATGAAAATTCTGTCATTACTTACTCACGCTCATGTTGTTCCAAACCTGTAAGACCTTCATTTAACTTCGGGGCACAAATTAAGATATTTTTGATAAATTCCAAGAGCTTTCTGACCCTGTATAAACAGCAACACAACTACCACGTTCAAGGCCCAGAAAAGTAGTAAGGACATTGTTAAAATAGTCCATGTGACATCAGTGGTTCAACCGTAATTTTATAAGCTACAAAAATACTTTTTGTGCGCAAAGAAAACAAAAATAACGACTTTATTCAACAATTTCTTCTCTTCCTTGTCAGTCTTCAACTCTTCGACCATGTTACATAAAATTGTTATTTTTGTTTTCTTTGTGCACAAAAAGTTTTCTCGTAGCTTCATAAAATTAGGGTTGAACCACTGATGTCACATGGACTATGTCCTTATTACCTTTCTGGGCCTTGAACATGTCAGTTGCGTTGTTGTCTATGAAGGATCAAAAGGTTTAGAACAACATGAGGTTGAGTAATTAATGATGGAATTTTCATTTTTGGGCAAACTAACTTGAACCCAAACCATATCTAGAGTGAAAATATTGTTTTGAATATTGACCCCTAACAATGGCATAGCAATAAAAATGCGATAAAAATGTGCAACGAATCCCACTAATGTACACTTATAAGTCAGGACAAGTTCTAAATACATAATACAAGCACTACTCCTTGTGCAGTTAAGAACTCTGAGAGTTTGAGGGTCTGATTCAAGTGTTACATCACTGTGTGTTTATGAAAAGACAGAGAGTTTAAAGGCACGGCAGCAGAGACAGAAAGGAAACAAGCAAAGCTTGAGAGGGCAGGTGACATGCTGGGATGGGTTCAGTCCAGACCCGTTATTAGAGTAATGAGAACTACACAGGGGAAATATTGGCGCAGACCCGGACAGCTGAGAGAAGGAGAGAGAGAGAGAAAGAGCAAGGAGTGCTGAGGTGAGGGGTTACATAAGGAAACAGGATTGTCTGGACACATTTTATTCCATACGCTATTTAAAGGGCCATCTGGTGGCCACAATCTCAACCTCCTCTTCATATCTGCGCCTCATTTTCACCCTCATTCTTTCATCCTTTCCTTTCTCATTTGTTCCTACAGTTTATTATGTAAAAACGCTCTTTCCATGTAGTGTAGTAGCAATCCAATCAGCACATGATAGTTGAAATATCCCACTACGTTCATCCTGAAAGCATTCTCTTTAACCACACTTGATCAGTTATTAACTTCTGCCACAGATTTGACACTTCCAGTTTTTATCCAATATTGCGGATATTATTACAGGATGTGCTCCAAGACTCTTCTCCATGTGGATTTGTTTAGTAATGCCTTTATTTCAAGCCTATTTGGTAACTTTACATAGCTCAGAGAATTTGTTTATATAAATCTGTTTACATATGCATAACTATTATTGACAAGGCACACATGCTGTCCTAAATACGTGCTTCTAAGAGATTCGCACTAGCATAATGTGTAATCGCAGGAAGTAAATAAATAAATACATACAAAGGATGTGTTCTAAATAGTCAACATGGCAGGGCAGCATCAAATGTGGGAAAACACACAAACGAACACTACAAGCGCTCTTTAAGGTTTGAGAATTGCCAGCCTTCATGCTGGAAATTTATTACGCATGTAAAGTTCCACAATTAACTGCCTTCTATTTATGCAATTATGGATTACAGCAAGAGATGTAATTATACACTACTGTACTACTTCTGCAGCCACAAAATTCATGTATGTTTTGCAGGGGGTTTCAATATGCACCATCTGGTTTGATTAAAAAACACACATACTCACTGCCTGAGAAAATATACTGCAATAACAGTTACTATGATAAATCTAATAGAAATATTCACCCCCTACTTTTCCTTTAAGGCTGGGCGTCGCATAGAGGAAGTTATAAAACCTCTTAAATATTAAATCAAGAATATTCCACATAACTCATGTGGAGAACTAACAAAGTTGCCTAGGTATACACACACACACACACACATACACCAAGGCTCCTGGAAAAAATCAGCTAAATGCTGGTAAACAGTAGCCCCGCAAACAAGCAAAAAAAAACAAACAAATGTAAAATAAATAAACAAATAAATAAATGACTCTGGGTATGGCTTTAACCTGGCACTGCCAGGTGTTTACTTTTCTGGAATATCCATACTAGCGTTCAGTGACAGGACTGAGCACGCATCCATGGAAAGTGCCACAGGGGAGAGGAAAAAGACGGGAGGGGTGGACGCAGGTTGCCAGTGACGAATATCTGAGATTCCAGTACCTGGCCTGACCTCTGTGAGTGACCTCCCAGTGTGACCTACCTGGGAGGCTTCCTTTATGAGCAACCGGGGGACAATAAATCTATGAATAAAAGCTGAAATCTGGCTCAGTGTCATGTACAGGAATTCTGGCCCCTGACTACTTTACAGCTGCAGAGCCAGCATGATATAGATCCTGAATAATAACTCCTCAGTGCTTCTTCAGGCTCATTCTGTCTGTTTACATTTGTATGTAATTTACATGAGTGACTGTGTACAGACAGAAATAACATTAAAAATAAATGAAACCATTTTTAACTAAATATGACAGTTGCAAATAAATCATGAAATTGTTATAGACATGCCAAACTTATCCCATTAGCACAGTATGCAAACTTAATAAAACTTGCAGATACAGTTTAACAGCACACACATTATTCATCACACTTGATAGCAAATGTCAGCCTTTTAATGTCAATGAAGTATGCATGAATGCAACTGCTAACATCACAGAAAAACAAGTAAAAACATCCTCAGACACAACTGTCAGCTGTGTGTGTGTATAGTGTGATTAAGTACAGCAACCACGTTCCACAATAATTCATGCACAGAAGCATCAAGTGGGTAGATCGAACCCTCACCTTGCAAGCAGCGCTGAAACTCCCAGCAGCTAAGTGTGTGTGTTCCTGTCCCGCTCCTCTCACTCTTACAAACTGACGCCTCTCATCCACAACTCACCGCGTGGCTCTCATTACACTCAAATGCAAGGAGAGGGCGAAAGAGAGAAGAGAACTAGTGAAGAGAGAGAGAGAACTTAGCCCAGCCCAGAAAGATAAGTGAAGCTGTCCCGAGCTTAAGAAACTTTCTTTTGGGGGGGTTGCTCGTTACTACCTTCATTTCAGGCTGTCTGCTAAAAATTCCATTAATGAATTTTTCCTCCAAAGCCTCAAAACCTCTAGTGCTTCCACCTCTCAATCTATCAGCTTTTTCTCTGCAGAGTTCCTTCTGTGTCTAGCCTTCACTCTCCACTCCTGTACACACTTTCTCTCTCGCTCAGCAGCTGGAAAAGGGAAACACACCTGCCGGACTCTTATTAAAGGAGGTGATGACTCTCTATAAGAAGAACTTGCTGAAATCCTCTTCCTTTTTTCCTTTTCTTTTCAAGAAAACTGATGACAGACTCTCATTAGCTTGTCCTGGGGAAAAATCGTTCTCTCTGTATCACTGTTGTCCATCTTCTTTTTCTTTCTTTAGTTTCTTTTTGGATTTTTATCACCTTTAATTTGGTTTTGGAACACAAAGCAAACCGGATTGGAGAGCCATGACAAAATGAATAAGCATTGTATTACTTGACTTGACAGTAGATATGAAAAATCATGAACCAATTTTAACTGACGTTTTCAAGATCGCAACTTCTGCACTTTCAACAAATCCTTATCTATTTCAATCAGCTAGAACAGTCAGAAGATCTGGTGAAGATTTGGTGGCATATTTTTTATAACATGTGTAATCTTTATGTTAACAAGGAATAAAATCACGCATTTCATCAAAAATGCCAAGAAGCAACATGACGACAAAAGAGGACCCAGAACTGAACCCTGTGGAACACCTTAAGTCGTGGAGCTGTAGATTTGTAACTCTGAATAGCAATTCAAAATGTTCTACTCTTTAGCCAAGAAGTAAACCAGGAGAGAGCTGTACCAGTGTTGCCAATAGCAAAATCTAGCAGCATTATATTACCTGACAGCAGATATGAAGAATTATGTACCCATTTTAATTGGGGTTTCCAAGATTACAACTTCTGCACTTTCAACAGCTAGAACATATTTAGTATTTGGTGGCATACTTTTTTATAGAAGTCTAATCTTTATGTTAACAAGATATAAAATCACACATATTATAATCACACAAATATTTCAAAATGTAACGTGACAACAAAAATGGGCCCAGAACTGAAACTTGGGGTACACCTTGAGTTTTGGAGTTGTAGATTAGTAACTCTGAATATGAATTCAAAATTGTTTACCCTTTAGCCAAAAAGTAAACCAGGAGAGAGCTGTACCAGTGTTGCCAATAGCAAAATAGCTTCTGCACTTTCAACAAATCCCCATCTATTTCCATCAGCTAGAACATATTGCGTATTTGGTGGCATAATGTTCATAGAAATCTAATATTCATGTCAACAAGGCATAAAATCACAAACATTATCAAATATTACAAAATGTAACGTGACAACAAAAACGGGCCCAGAACTGAACCCTGGGGTGTACCTTGAGTTGGGGAGCTGTGGATTTGTAACTTTGAATAGGAATTCAAAATTTTCTACCCTTTAGCCAAGAAGTAAACCAGGAGAGAGTTGTACCAGTGTGGCCAACAGTAAAATCTAGAAGCATTATATTACCTGACAGTAGATAGGAATAATTATGAACCCATTTTAACAGGCGTTTCCAAGATTACAACTTCTGCATTTTCAACAGCTAGAACATATTTAGTATTTGGTGGCATACTTTTCATAGAAGTCTAATCTTTATTTTAACAAGGCATAAAATCACATATCATCAGATATTTTAAAATGTAACGTAACAACAAAAATGGGTGCAGAACTGAACCCTGGGGGACACCTTGAGTTGGGGAGTTGTAGATTTGTAACTCTGAATAGGAATGCAAAATTGTTTACCCTTTACCCAAGAAGTAAACCAGGAGAGAGTTGTACCAGTGTTGCCAAAAGCGAAATCTAGCAGCATTATATTAACTGACAGTAGATATGAATAATTATGAACCCATTTAACTGACGTTTACAAGATTATAACTTCTGCACTTTCAACAAATCCCCATGTATTTCAATCAGCTAGAACATATTACGTATTTGGTGGCATACTGTTCATAGAAGTCTAATCTTTATGTTAACAAGCCATAAAATCACACATATTATGAAATATTTCAAAATGTAACGTGACAACAAAAACAGGCCCAGAACTAAACCGTGGGGTACACCTTGAGTTGGGGAGTTGTAGATTTGTAACTCTGAACAGGAATTCAATTTTTTGACCCTTTAGCCAAGAAGTAAACCAGGAGAGAGCTTTACCAGTGTTGTCAGTATTAAAATCTAGTAGAATTATATTAGCTGACAGTAGATATGAAGAATTATGCACCCATTTTAACTGACATTTCCAAGATTACAACTTCTGTACTTTCAACAGCTAGAACATATTTAGTATTTGGTGGCATACTTTTCATAAGTCTAATCTTTATACAAGGCATAAAATCATGCATATTCTCAAAAATTGCAAGATGTAAAGTGACAATGAAAAAGGGCCCAGAACTGAACCCGGGGGGACACCTTAAGTTGGGGAGCTGTAGATTTCTGAATAGGGATTTATGATTTTTTAACCTTCAGCCAAGAAGTAAACCAGGAGAGAGCTGTACCAGTGTTGCCAACAGCAAAATCTAGCAGCATTATACTACTTAGAGGTGCCAGAATACACAGAGACAACCGTTTCAGTACTGCACATTTGACTGAAAAGAGTGGAGGAGGAAGTGTATATATGAAGCAAAAAAACAGGCGGGAAAGATCACTTATTGGTCTATTACTACTGAAATCAATTGGATCTAAGCCAGGTTTCTTAAGAAATTAATTTTACTAGAACTGTGGCAAAAGCAAGAAGACAATTTATTAAGTAAAAAGTAATAACAGAACTATTTAGAGCATTTGGAAAGGAATCGAATGTCAAAGACCTTTGATATATAAGTGGAAAAAAAGGTAGATAGTGATGAAAGGAGTATTTAAACTATTCAGAGCTAAGGACAGCATAAACAAGGGACTGGATGAGTCTACTGACCTTAGATCAACTTTAGGACCAGTTTTCCTGCAAATGTTTAGCGACCAGAAGCATGACTCAGAGATATTTCCACAGTGAGTAGTAAGAGGACAGAACAAGAATGATTATAATAGGAGGCTGTCGACTGAGAGCATTACAACTGACATCTATTGCTGAATATGAACAGATGGACACACCTGCAGTAGGACATTAGCGAATGGAGACTGGCAACTGGGTAGATGGCAAGCAGATAAGGTGAGCAGGATCCTTTACAATATGTAAAATCCAAGCCTGGCTAATGATTCGTTCCAGAAAATGTAATTAGTCCAAGCAACCAAGTGGCAAGGGTACACAGACAAAATCAAAAACAAAACAGCATGCAAACCAACCAGTCGTAAGCAGCAGCTGCCAATTCAGAACGCCGCAGGTAAGAACTGTCATCACTCCTTTATCACATAAATGCATGTTTTTCAACTATTGGCACTTTTGGCCTTGTAGACTTAAAGATCAAAACTAGTAACCGAAAAAATGTACGTTCGAGACCAGCAAGGGTCACTCTTTAAAGTTCTACCATCGTGTACTTGAGCAAAACACTGCTTCAGGTTCTTCATGGGAACAATGTGTGGATTGTAAGTTGCTTTGGACAAAAGTATCAGCTAAACTACAAATGGACAGCTAATACAATGGGGAGCAAGGCCAGCCGGTCCATCCAGAGGTACACTCAGCTTCCTGGAACATGTATGTGTGATCGAGGTCAAGCAAGTGAGAGATGCAGTGGTGGGCTCGTGGCAACAGTGACTGGTGTGCAATAAGCTCCATATGTGCCTAAGTATTCCCTGCCAGAAGAGCTCTGTTTTCTCTTGGTCACATGCTCCCGTTGGGCTCTTGGAAGAGGACCTTTGATAAGACGAATGGGATTACAAGAACTGAAGAGTCAGCAGTTCTTGCATCACACAGTTTTGTGTTTAAAAATGCACATTTTTAGGAAAATATTTCGATTTGATCATCACATACATTTGTTTAGAAATGCACAAAGCAGTTAAATAAGTGTTTATAGACACTTTATAAGCAATCTGAGCATCTGGTTAATCAAAAAAATGTTTTTAGCACATCATTGCCACATAGGTAAATACACTTTTGGGAAACGCAAATGGAGATAAAAAGGCTCTTACATGTAACTCAAGTTGAACTTGTTTTCGGGAACAGGGGGTCTGTTTTTGATCTCAATATCAATGTCTTTTTTTTCGAGCTAAATGCTCGATTTTTTCCAGAAAGTGTTTTTCTTATTTCATTCTTTCCAATGGTTTGAACTTTGTGGAGTGCTAAAACATAAATGGATGAGATACTGTCAAATAGCAGGCACATGGCGTAGTTCTGCAAAACAAATTAACAAATGTTTTACAAATCCGAAGCCAGGTTGGTAAAACTCAATCATATGCAATTCTTCTTGGCAGCCTATAACAGATTTCTTGTTCAAATTCGTATAATCCAGTTTTAACATCTATTATGAAACCAGCTGTTAACGGTCAGTTCTCTCACTGTCCGCTCTCTCATTTCCCACTTGCTATCTTGACTATTTTTGCTGGAATCAAAGTAGCAGTGATTGTTTAAGAAACAAAGCCATGACATAAACTAAAGCAGAGCTTGCAATGGTTTTGGCTGTGAGACCGGCTTCATGATTACACAGCCATAAAATGTTAATAACAGGAATCTAGAATACTTTTCACAAACATTATACAATGAAATTGTAAAAAGCTCTCAATCATAATTTAAATTTATCTTACACAAGAGAGTATGAGATTTTGGTTGAACTGCCCACAACAAAATTAAAAAACGTCATAAAATATATAATTAAAAACATAAAATCTTTACAAAATTATTTTGTACTAATCAACATTCCTGCGAAACTGAGGTGTTCATGCACAGCCTGACACTACAGACTGACTGGATATGGTTGGATGTAAAACGACTATTTACCATTGTATATGTAGATGCTGCTCACCAATCTGAACTCAAGCAGTAGTGTTACAGAAAGATTCTCTGCTCAGATGCATGAGGAACATCTGACAGATGAAGTCTGGTTTTCAGCTGTGATTGTGCAGCGCTCTACTGTTCCCTGAGGACACTTGCCATAAATGCAGCATTATGAATCCCTCCTCTAATTGTGTTCATCATCAGTCAAAGCTGTCACTTCTAGGAATGGACGAGATATGACAGGATGTGGAAATATGGTTTGCTTTGGTCCTCAAAAACAGATTCAATCCTCTAACACCTCAAACAGCCTTAGGAGGTACTTTAATATGCATAACAAGACACGACTTGGCCAAATGTTAATGCATCTAGTTGTTCAGTCCATATACATAAAAGTTACTCCTCCCTAGTGGAATTAAGTCAGCATGCAAAAGTTTAAGAGTCCTACACAAATGAGCAAACTACCACA